>JAPFBL010000051.1:600000-1145000 GCA_026182355.1 Hermatobates lingyangjiaoensis | reverse complement strand
TTAAACTAAAACCACACAATTACAATCTCTAAGTTTTTATTATAACCGTCATCAAGCGTACTGGTGGAGAGATGGTTAGAGACCAACAATGTTGGCGGATACACACCCGGTCACGATGAAAAAGGTAGGCTACCAATTTAAAATTTATTGTTGAATAGGAAACAAGGAAACATGAAATAAAAGGTAAACAGAAGGTGGAAGAAAGGATATGATAAGCAAATAAAATGTAAAAAGATTAAACTTTCAAAAATAAAAATAAATCTTAAAATAATAGTAACGAATAAATAAAAAAATTAAAATAAAATAAATAAAAAATAAGTACAAAAATGATGAAAGATTCCAAATAGATGACGCATTAATTAGTATATTTGTTTTTCATTCAGAAATGTGACTAAGATCATTCAACCAAAATATTAGGTAATCTTTTGAGTTTTCCTCAAATTATGATTTCTTACTCTGGTTTAGCCTTGATATGCATAATTAAAAAATAACGTAGGATATCCAACATACAATCATTCATCATCATCATCATTAGAAACATAATTCATCAGCATACGACTAAAAGGGGAGATGAAGACTGAGAGATGTTTTCAGATAGAAAAAATAAAAGCAAGTTAGGTTTGATACTACTATTATCTCCGGATATTAGTAAAATCCATACGTTTTTCAATTTTTAAAAATAGTCCATTTCGATTTTGAAAAAAAAATAATTAAGAAAAGTAATTTATAGTTAGAGCAAATATTTGAAATAATTTTTTTTTCAGTCTTAATTTTAATCTTCACAATTTTAACTTCTTCTAATTAATCAGTGTTATTGATTGAATGAAAAAGCTTCGTTTTATTCGATACAAGAAATTTATTTTTATTGACGGACCAGGTTGGCTCATTGGTTAAAGTACTCTCCTCTGAACTAGCAGGTTCTGGGTGCGATACCCACCTAGCCCTCGATTTATTTACGTGGGAGGTGAATAAATCTAAGGACGTCTTCCCTCTGAGAGGACGTTAAAAACCGTTGGTCCCGAGCCTGTACGATGTCACGATGTCCCTACCTCAAATACACTTCAATTAGGCAAAATTTTCGAACTCTCAATGTAGAATCAACAGGTAATGTAGCCCATTACTACAATAGGTGACAAATAATAAATGAGCCACAATTTTCTCCCCCTAAAACAGCACTAAAAAGTGAAAACCTTATAAGTGTGGGCGTTGGAAAACAAAGAAACATATTTTTATTGCTTCGTAAAATTTAAATTATTCATAACTTTTTTTCCTCCTGTTTCTAGATTCACATTTTTTTTTTTATTTTTAGAATATAACTTTCAAAAAAATACTATATAATTAATATACTATTCTGTAATGCTAAATGAACATTAACATAAATTCATTCTTCATCACTGCATGGGGAACGTGGGATGAAGTAAATCACAGATCACAGGCTAATGTCTGCTATACAGGCTATTATTTATTGATTCCAAAGCGATTTTCTAAATTAACCTATAATAAAAACTTATCAAGCGAGCTATTAAGCTAGAAAAATAATAAATTGCTCCTATTTAATAGTAACTAGTAAAAAAAAATAGTTTAATTTACCAAAATTGTTTTATAAAATTCTTTCAATAAAATATTTTTAATTAAATAATTAAATTGAATGAACTCATTGAATGTATTCTCTGAATTATATTGCATTCCAAAGTTTGAAATAAACAGTGCTACTGTTATCTAAAGTTTTTAACGAATTCTGGAACTTAACATTACAAATTCAGGAAGTTACTGCAAATATATAATACAATAAACCCCAGGAAAAAACAACCTTATGAAAAAAAAGTCTGAATTAAGCCAAATAAATTATTGAAAATTAGGAGAGATAAGGATTATTCTAAGTTAATTTCGCGCTTTTAGATGTATATTTCTTATTTCAATAGTCTGAAATTCTTGAAATTTTTTCACAACAGACAAATGTTTTGTGGATTCTATAATATAAAATTTTGACATTTCAATGTTAGTAGTGTAGGAAAAGGAAATATTTTTAGATCATTTAAAACATCATTTATGTACTTTGGTAATAATCTATGAAGCTTATAGTACTGTAAGAGCTATTTTTTTGTGTTTAATTTCATTATGACCATGAAACCATATTACCAGTCTTGTGCTCGCAATCTTTCAGATTCGATCTTAAGTCAATTTTTCTTAAGTAAAACTGATTTTACTTGTTATTATAAAAGAAAATCAACGTTGACTATTTTGGTTGAATCTTCAAAAGGGATAACAATGTAATCAACGATATGCAATGAAGTGGTTGATACGACCATAATCTATATATATATATATATATAATACAAATTTCGTCTGTCCGTCCGGTATAGAAAAAAAACTGGAGACATTTAGATATAAAGAAACATATGGATCTTATATAACTTTTTTCGGGGGAACTGACTACATTACTTTGATTTTGGACTCTTAGAAAATGTTTCTAAATTGGGGATTCTAGGAGAAAAGCTCCTCCTAACATGTTTCTCTTTCCATTGCTAGAAGAAGTTAAAGGATATTTTACAACTGAAACTTGTATAAATTTCTTCGAGAAAATTAATGATGTAATTTTGATTTTGATGATAATCCACTTTCCGATATCTTCGTTTTAATTTAGAAAAAAAAATGTCTGTAAATTTATAATAAGTTTTTCATTTTATTTTTTTTTCCGTAATCTATAATTTACATTCTGTATTAATTTTCTTTATCTAAAAAATTTTGAATGTATCGGAACTATAGGAAATGTAAATTGTTTTCGTTATATGTAATATATTATTAGAGTTGGAATTAAATTGTTTCCAAGGCAACGATGGGTAGATCAGCTAGTAATTTCATATAAATTGTAAAGAATATAGTATAAACGTTGGAGAGCTGATAAAGATAAAAGATTGAATACAGTCTAGTCAAAATAATGAAATAATTGTTTAGTTGAGATGTTTGCGGAGTAGGTTTGATTATAGTGGGAGCGGGACAGTCATAGCCGTGACCTTCAAGCAAAGGCGGCCTAGTTACCCAATATCCTAGTGTGGCTAGTTATACCAGCCTGTCCATGACGTAAGCCTGCCTCCAGCACACCTATCACTGCTTCCTTCACACCAAACCAGTTTCACCATTTTTTTTTTTTTTTTTTTTTGATTAAATGACAACGAAACCACAGACACTAATAGACCCCTAGATAAACATTACTAGTATATCTAAATATGCGATGAAATAAAACGATTCTACGAACTAAATTCACAGAAAGAGCTAATATATAAAAGAGAATACAAAAACTCACTGCTATATTTCGACTGCCTCGTCATCAGGTAGAACGATTGTGAGTCACTTTGAAGACGAGCGAGCATGACCTGCCTTGTCATAGGAGTGACTCATATCATTCTACCTGATGATGAGGCAGTCGAAATATAGTTTTTATGACCTCTTTTATGTGTTTTTTCATATATAATATATATATATATATTCAATTCAAAAATGATGAAAAGCAACACACAGAGAAAGCGACACACTTACAAACTTAAATTTTCGGATGATCCGTCTTCAGGAGAAAATTTAAGTTTGTAAGTGTGTCTCTTTCTCTGTGTGTTGCTTTTCTTCATTTTTGAACTGATTTGCGTCCAGTTTGGATCGTTTTTTCGAATTTGAATGTATATATATATTTATATACGAAGTGTGTTCGTATATATATATATATATATATATTGTCAACAGGAAAACGATCCAAGGAGGACAAAAAACGTTTCATAGTAAACAATAGACACAGAAATAAGATACGAACACACTTACTGTCTCTAATTTTCGGTTGAACCGTCATCAGGAGAGTTGAGATAGATGACGATTGTAGACTCGCTTATATATTAAATGAAACGGTTTAAATTAAAATCACATGGTTTCTTTAAAAAAAAAATAACACCGGCTATTTTTCGGTCCTTTTGTGGTTTTCTTTTTACTTTATTAGTTGTTTTATGGTTTTTTTGTGTTTCTTATTGTTTGATATTCCGTGGATGTATTTCTTTTCAATATTTTGTTTTTAATGAATTGTTTTTAGTCCTGAAAATGCCAAACAATTTTTGGTGTAACATCGGCGTATAAACAGGTGTCTTAATTTCTTTAGAACAAAAATCCTCAAGAAACCCATCCTTTGAACATAATATTAACCAGTGTTGTTAGCAGGTAGAGAGATAAAGAAGGCGATCCCTAGACGAGCCGTCGCCTGTCTTCCGAGTGACTCACTTCTTTATCTCCCTACTTCAAGATGATGCGGTCCAAAGATAGTGGTGAGTTTCTGTTATCTCATTTATCTGTGTTCATTCTGTGAATCTAGTTTATTCAGTTCCTGGAATCGTTCTATTTAGTTTTGACTTTTGAACTCCTTCTGTGTAACTGCAGAGATGTTGGTCAACTCTACAACAATCATTGGGGGAGAAAAAGACCATTAATATGGAAGGAATTATGATTCAAGAAACAGCTAGATATAAATATTCAACGTTCTAATTCTTATAGAGTATTGAAGTTGTTTTCTAACAGACCAACTGGGATTAGACAGGTAAGAGGTGAGTTCAACCACCCTACCTTAATCCCCCAAAATGCTCCCTGATACTAGGGTGATAACTGACTAAACCTTCAACCACAACACCTCCTGTGTTGGAGACCCAGCCGTCTCTGAACCAGTGCGCTTGGTTTCCCTCTCTTGCCTCTCCTGAGGACGGTTCAAACCGAAAATTAGAGACTGTAAGTGTGTGCTTTTGATTTCTCTATGTTTATTTTTCTACATTAAACTATATATTTACGTTTCAGAGTACACTATATGTACACAGTAATTGAAAAACACCTTTCAGTCCCTAATTTTCGGTTTAACTGTCATCAGGAGAGAAGAGATAGAGACGTCATGGTTAGATGTATGACAAAGTGATGGTTAGATGTATGACGAAGCGATGGTTAGATGTATGACGAAGCGATGGTTAGATGTATGACGAAGCGATGGTTAGATGTATGACGAAGCGATGGTTAGATATATGACGACGTGTATTCGAAGAGCATAAAGCACTAATTCCCTGCTTTTTGTGGTGAGTTATTTGAGTATCCATATTACACTAATATTTATATTTTACAATACACACAACAAATAACAATCAACATTTAAAACACAGTAAGAATTTTAAAAATGGTACTAAAATTAATCTTGGACAGAGTCTCACTAAATGATTTCGAAATTAATTTAAAAATTACAAAATATTTTTATAATCATGCAAAGTTAAAAAAATTTAATCACTGTAAAAAATTTTTTTTTTTTAAAATAATATAACTGAAATAGTTATATTTAGTAATAAATAGGATTAAATTCCTTAATATTCTGTGGAATACAGCGGTAGAATTTTAAATTAAAATTTACATAAAATCTAGTGGCACGTTGACAAACTTAATGACTTCAATCAAGAAATAAATAATGCAAAACAACCTGATTTAATGACAAACTTGTGTTAATCAGAGTGTTGGCTTAATGCATTCAAGAGGCGTTCTCGTTAATAGAGCACTCCTGCTTAGTTAAGACTTCATTCTCTTATATCGACGAAATTGAACTTGGTACAATTAATATTTTAGTTATAACTATTAAATTCTGAATTTCTCATAGTAACGGTAAAATCTGTTTTAGGTAATATTTTTGGAAAACAGAAAAATTTTAATAACAATATTTAATCTGACAATAAAAAATCAGTCACTACAGAAATTTAATACATTTGGAGAGGTCAACTCTCATCTTTATTAATGTTAAACACTTTGACAATCAATTTCATTATTTTATTTCTTGAAAATATTGTAATTTTTACTGTACAATCTGATAGGTCTTTGCAGATAGAATTTAATAGGTTTTCTTTAAAGTGTAATACGTCCTATATTTTAAGGCTCAAAAATTATTTGTAATACAATATTCGTATTTAAATATTATAAAAATGGGTTTTAAAGACAAGTTTTTTTCCTTCGATAGATATGTTTAACTTTAAGGGAAAAGGAAGACACCCGTATTTGGTTACTTGAGTCCCATTGAAAACCAAGTTTAAATTTAAGGCTTTAGAAACATTCTATATTTTTTATTTGTTTTATTTTTTAATTTTATTTGTATATAGTATTAGATTATTGTATTTCAAAATTACTTTTCTGTAACTCGCTGAGTTCTTTTCTTTATGTTATTATTGCTTGTAGTCGAGAGAAAGTGTGAAAAAAAAAGGAGAAATGTTATTTCCTCGAGGGCTTCAAACGCATTCAGTTTTCCTACATGAAGACAAAGAATTATTGAGACTATATGTTGTATCTTGTTGTATGTATTAAGAGATAAGGCAGACATGAGACAGTTGATAGGATGTATCAATTCAATAGAACTCAAACTAACAAAACAACGCTGCTTCTCTGGCACTGCTTAAAGTTTAACTTGAATATATAACATGATTTCACAGTATAGTCGCAAAATAGACTTGAATGTCTCACCCACAGTAATACAACGCGGAAATGAGACTAAGATCATTCATTCAAAACAGTTCATCTTCGGCAAAGTTGGTTTGCAACTTTCGCCTCAATGTGACTCTGACAAAGATTTTAGTTACATTTTGTGAAATTTTTACTATAGTTTAGATATTAATATATCATTATAATAAGGTACACTTTCTATATTTTAGTGAATTCTTTTACGTATAACACGTAAACGAATAATTCAATAAACACGTTACGTATAATTCATAACTCCACCTATATAATCTCTATACTCATACCATTTCCATCCTTAAATATAAATTTACCGTGTTTAATTAATATGATGCGGTTGCAGGACTCCTGATTTGGACTTCCCGAAGTGAAGTCCACAGGTATGAATCATCCTTGCATAGTTTGAGTTAGAGGGTATTCATTAAATATGAATCATGACGTCTTTCAGCTCTCTGCCTTACCTATTTAATTTATTGTTATACCAATAATAATGGACATATAGAACAAAGGAATGTTATGCTTTCTTTAAAATACTGTTACAATAACCAGTTAAATAAGTAATTTAGTTTCAAATATATTTCTATACTCGTTACTAAATCCAGTAAAAAAAAAAATAAACAAAGGAAAACTAACACCATTAACAAAGCAAACACAAAATGTGTTTGTCAGTTTTTACAATAAAATGTAAAATATATATATACAAGTTCAAAATTCAAGAAGAGTAACACAGAGAGTAAGGAAACACACTTACAGACTCAAATTTTCGGGTAATCCGTCTTCAGGAGAAAAGAGAAAGGGTGACCAAGCACGTTGTAGACGCAACGGCAAGTAACCCACTTACTATATATATATATATATATATAATCAACAGGAAAACGATCCACGAAGGACAACAATGGTGTAAAAATCTCTTCGCCAGTGCGCTTGGTGTCCTTATCTCTACTCTTCAGATGATGGTTCACCAAAAATTGGAACTGTTAGTGTGTTCGTCCCTTTAATCTGTATCTACAGTTTACTGTAAAACGTATATATATATATATATTACTCTCGCAGTAAACAACCGAGAGTATCATTTAAAAATCTAGCAATATCCGTAACAGAAAATAGTAAACAACAACACCCAACCACCACAAAAACCAAAAATAGAAAGGGAACAGGAGTTCACTGTAAAGTGAGGAGGCTAATGTTTTCTGCCAAACATCATTTAACACAGAGGGACTGTGAAACCTCTATACCTATTGGCAGAATGACTGAGGTAGAAAGCTATATATATATATATATATATATATATATATATATATATATATATATATATATATATTCCTGACGACGAAGACATCGAAATATAGTAGTGAGTTCAGTGACTTCTTTTCTGTGTGTTCTATTGAAAATTCTAGTTAATATATATCTTTTTATATATATATATCAGTTCACAAACGAAGAAAAGCAACACACAGAGAAAGAGACACACTTACAAACTCAAATTTTCGGATGATCCGTCTTCAGGAGAAAAGAGAGAAAGGGCGACCAAGCACGCCGGAAACACAACGGCAGGAAACCGTCCCGGCAACCGACCGTGCTGCCACGCGCGCCCGGTTCAGGAAGTAATGAAGTAGAGACGATCAGAAGAAAATTAATATTAAAATTAAAATTAAGAATTAAGAAAAGCAGTTCTGGTTGATTGAAGGCAAAATAAACAGCAGGAAGATAAATGAAGTATAAAAAGGAATACCGTGAAAAATACCTAAAAGCATGAAAAAGGAAGATAACAGAGTTGGTAAGGCGATGAGAAACAAATGAAAATACAAGGATAAGAACAATTAAAAATAAAAGTAATAATATAAAATAAATAAATAATTAAAGCAATTTAAAAAATAGGAATAAAAATAAATAAAATAAAATAAATTAGATAAAATAAAAATAATAAATAAATGTTAAATAAAAAATAAAAAATATATATATATATAAATAAATAAAATAAAAATAAAATATATTTATCGCTTAAGGTTTAATCCGGGTTTGGAACGTGCCTTGAGCAAGCAAATATGTGCCTCCTCGGATGCTCTGAGGGTTACAGTATAGTCATCAGGAGGAATCTGTCGCAGGATCTGTACTCTGAAGCATTCATTAAAGGTGAGACCGTGGGAGTTAGCGTGGATGGCAACAGGTAAATTTTGGTTGTTGCTAACGGATGCTCTATGACCGTTCATACGGAGGCTGAGCATGTTAGATGATAAGCCTACGTAGAACGCATCACAGCGGGTACACTCCAGTTGGTAGACACAGTTTTTGGAGGTACAAGAGCAGTCCCTAGCAACAGGATAGGACTGGTTGCAAGAAGGTGAAGTGAAGTGAGGGATGGGGTTGAGAAGCGGGCAGGTCCGGCAACCTCGACGATCACAGCCCCTCGCACCCACAGGTGAGCGGTAAACTCTCCTGGGTACCAGGTCTCTGTGGGAGAAGAGGTCGCCGAGATTAGGGGGACGTCTGTAGGATAGGCGGGGTTGGTTAGGGAAAATGGCAGAAGTGGAAGGAGAAGAGGATAGGATGGGGAACAGGTCCTTGAGGATGTGTTTGAATTTATGGATGCCTGGGAAAAAGGTGGTCACAAGGTGGGCGGATTCATTTGGAGGGGTAGGTGAAATAGCACCAGGATTGAAGGGTACATCGGCGGGGATGAGTCTTCTGTCGAGGAGCGCTGGAGGGTAGCCACGCTCCAGGAACTTGGTTTTGAGGGAGTTGAGGTGCAGGGTTTTGTTAAGGAGTCTATTACAGATCCGGTGGATCCGGATAGACAAGGATCTGGGGATGGATTTCTTTATGTGAGGAGGGTGGCAGCTATTAAAATGCAGGTACTGATGGGGGTTTGAGGGTTTGTTTGGGGGTTTTTATTTTATTTTATTTATTTATTATTTTTATTTTATCTAATTTATTTTATTTTATTTATTTTTATTCCTATTTTTTAAATTGCTTTAATTATTTATTTATTTTATATTATACTTTTATTTTTAATTGTTCTTATCCTTGTATTTTCATTTGTTTCTCATCGCCTTACCAACTCTGTTATCTTCCTTTTTCATGCTTTTAGGTATTTTTCACGGTATTCCTTTTTATACTTCATTTATCTTCCTGCTGTTTATTTTGCCTTCAATCAACCAGAACTGCTTTTCTTAATTCTTAATTTTAATTTTAATATTAATTTTCTTCTGATCGTCTCTACTTCATTACTTCCTGAACCGGGCGCGCGTGGCAGCACGGTCGGTTGCCGGGACGGTTTCCTGCCGTTGTGTTTCCGGCGTGCTTGGTCGCCCTTTCTCTCTTTTCTCCTGAAGACGGGTCATCCGAAAATTTGAGTTTGTAAGTGTGTCTCTTTCTCTGTGTGTTGCTTTTCTTCGTTTGTGAACTGATTTGCGTCCAGTTTGGATCGTTTTTTCGAATTTTAAGTGGATTTATATTTATATATATATCTATATATATATATATATATATATATATATATATAGTAACTCTGAAATAGTTGAGCAAAATAACCATTACATTTACAGCTACTATTAATCCTGGTATGAGGCACATCTGAATGAATTATCTACATGATGAATTCTATGTACATGGTAATTCAAATACATGGTCTAGTTATTACAACCGAGAATTGGTTTGTAAAAATAATTTTATTTTTTTAAACAATAGAAAAAAGAAATATGATTATAACTAATCATATCTAACAAAACTGAAACAAGTTTTCACTTTTCATATCAAGACAAAAGGAAATGGAACTAGTTAAACTGATAAAAAAAATTCAATTTGCACAATATGTCAAACAATATCTTGACAGAAATATAAAAATTTACTTCGTAGGGTGCCCGCATGCGGGCTGAGCCAACTTTGAACTGCCAGTGGGTAAACGGGAGCAAGAACACGTATTAATTCCTACTGGACTTGACTATTTATAATTTTCTAAGTAATTAATGTAAAAGAGTCATATCTCATGATACGCTCTTAACAGATAATTATTTGTACTAATAAACATAAAAATGTAAATGTATTTTGATTATTTATAAGGTAATACAAAGAATCATTTAATACTTTTAGATCCTTAACTTTTAAAGTTATAGAATTGGTTTATCATTCAGGAATTACATAAACATGGAAGTTATGTAAACGTAACTAAAGAAAAACTTATTGTAAACATTTACAAGCTTTCAGCCTTTCTCTCTCACTCACTCTTTCTCTCACTTACTGTAACTATCTCTGTCTTCTCATTTTCTCTCTCTTAATCCTAAAACACACACACACACATTTACCTAAATATATATAAATAAAAATATATATATTCGTATATTTGGTGAACAGTCCTTCATTTGAGTGTTAAATTTAACTTTTAGATAAAATTGTTAAATATTTTTTTTAAGATACTATGCATATGTGTTCAAAAATAACCCTGTACATGGTCAAAGAAGACCGAAACGTCGGTAATAATAAATACGATTAAAAATGGACAGAAAATCATATGGTAAGTTAATATACCTAGTTCCTGGAGAATTTAAAGGACTAATAGAAGATTTGGAAAAGAAATCCAAAAAACTGATCAAGACAAAAGTAGGCAGAAAATTTAATCTCACATGTATATATATATATATATATATATTTAAAAATCGATGTTGTTAAGAAATATTATTGAATCGTCTCTAATTAAATTTAATAGATAAAATATTATAAACATTAGTAATGGTCTCCTCAAACTTGATACTTTCGTTACGAGGGCAATAGCCTATTCTAAGAGGGTTGACAGCTAGCGGATAGTTTTTTACTCTTTCTTACTGTACTCCTTTGTTTCCTCAAACATCCCTTTGTGGACATTAGTCCTTTCCTTACAGTTGAAAGATCTTAGTCTTGTTTTCTCATTTCATTTTTCTATTTCACATGTTTAAGTGAAATCTATATATATATATATAATATAAATAAAAAAGACAACACATAAAAGAAACAAGAACACCTACTGAATCAATATTTCGAACCCAAGTTCGTCATCAGGAAGAGAGTATAAGTTAATGAAAGGTTATATGTTAATAGAGTTCATTGTTTAATATAAAAAAAATTATATAAAAACAAGTTTATTAGGTGCAAAGAATGAAATCACAATATACCACAACCTAATTAATTTGAAGATGAAAATTAAAATTGGAAATAATCTTTTGTAATACTAGACCAAGGGAGTCTACCAACAAATAAGTAAAACATTATCTACTAGTAGCTGTTAACCAATGTAGAGAAAACTATTTCTTCCATAAATACTGAAATTAGAGCTATTAAAATACTATAAAAATAAAACAATAAAAACTACTAAAAAATGGAAACTCCTAAAAAAATAAGGAATAAAAATTATTACAAGTGCATCTATAATCCTTTGGATGGAGACACAATTATTTCCAAAAAGAAAGGAAACAAAATTATAAAAAAAGACCCAAATTAATTATTAAATTTATCTCAAAATCATATTCATCGCCATATTTACACTAATAGATAAAGATTTATAAAAAAATGTCCCTATATTAAATTCAGTTGCATAGGTTTCCTTTACATGAACATTCCAAATGATATATTAGTGTTTGAGTATTATCTATGGTGTAGAGGCAATAATTGGCAAAATTTCTGGCAGTTATATTAAAACTGAAACAGATTTAATTAATAAATTAAATATTTCAATATTATGGGAGAAGAGAGACTGATATTACTGAAGTAAAGTTTTTAAAAATTAACGAGTCCGGAGTTTATGAAATATAGTCATTAAAATAAAATATTCTAAGGTAGTGCAATCAGTTATTATGTGGTATTTATTCATTGTAGGGTAAAAAACTAATGAAATAGTCTCCACATATAGAAATTTAATAGTATAAACAACGCATTTAGAACACCTATTGTTCTTCTTCAGGCATTAACTAAAAAAAAATAATTATTTATTCATATATATATATATATATATATATATTGAAACAGAAATTTTCTGACCGAGGATATCCTTCTAATTTTATTAACAACCGTATAGTCCCTGCAGACGTTCATCATAATTCAGGTCCCAGGAGGGATCGCAGTGACGCGAATTTCCTCATCACCACTTATTTTCCTGGTCATAGGCTGGGTGCAGTTGTCAGGGAGTTTTTCCCTATACTTTCTTCCTCCTCCTGTACTTCTTCAGTCTTTAGTGAGGCACCTTCCATTTCCTATCGCAAACCTGCTAATCTTCAATCTATCTTCTCTCACATCTCTTCTCCTAAGCCTCCAAAAACTGCTGGTGGTATGGTTCAATGCGGACGTCGTGGATGTCTAACTTGTCCTATCATCAATCCTGTTCCTTCCTTTACCTCCTTCCATAGTAAACGCACCTACCCTATCTCTCACAAGACCTCTTGTACCTCTGGTAACTGCGTTTACCGTTTGGATTGCACCCAGTGTGATTCTTTTTATGTGGGTTTGGCTTCCACCAAGCTAAGCCTGAATATGAATAATCACAGGTCATCCGTTGGCAAACGCAGTGACCTTCCCGTTGCTACTCATGCCAGCTCTCACGGACTCAGTTTTAATGACTGTTTCCGTGTACAGGTTCTGAGGCAGATTGATCAGACTAATTCGAAAGTTACTCTGAGAGCTTCAGAAGAAGCACTTATTAGTCTTCTGGGCGGTAGATCGGCTCCTGGACTTAACCTCAATCGTTGATTTTTTTTCCCTCTTATTTTTTAGTTGTTATGAGCTTTTAATGTTATTTTAGTTAAATGTTTTCATTTTTTAATTTTTATTTGGCTTGTATCTCTTTATCTTCCCTGTCTACCTTTCTTCCGAAAGTTGGCTACCCTGTTTGAGTGCTTCGTTCGAACGCCAAGTCAGTCGTTATCAGCCTTTGGAGCGATTCACTTCTTTTCCTGAAGACGAGGACATCGAAATATAGTAGTGAGTTCAGTGATTTCCTTTCTATGTGTTCTTGTTAAATTCTAGTTTATATATATATATAGTTGAAAAGCAGAGCAGATTCTGCATTCACGACTTTTTTAAGTAGCTGTTCTTTTTTCCTAATTACACTTCTATGTTGCAGAGGCAATGCAAATAGCAGATTTCCCAGCGACATATTCAGACAAAAAACATAGTCAAATAACTACTAAAATTGTATTCAATACTCTTTAAACATAAGCTTTCAACCTCGTTGGTCATCCTCAGGCAGAATAAAATATTAAGACAGATAAATAAGATAAAAACTCAAAGTAATAAAATAACAGGATGCAACTAGAAATACATACATAAGGGATAACAATAGAAAAGGTAACAGTACTAAGAGGTAATAGTAGGTGGCGATCCTAGCGTTCGGGAGGTTAACCAGCCGTCGCTCCGTCTTTGTTAATTTCACTTTATTGTCAAAGTTTCTGGAAGACGGTATAACAAACATTTCACTGGATTGTAAGTTAATCTCCGGGCATTATATATATAATTACATTATAATGTTTAATATTATAATATAATGTTATAATGTATAAATATTATAATATATATATATAAAGAAGTTCTCTTTTATCTGCATTCTTATATTTGTTGTTCGTATTTCGTTATAGTTCTCTGTTATATTTCCAATATGTTTTCTACACTTCTTCTTAGAGTGAATTTAAAGGCTCTGCTTAACCTTTAGGGAAAAAATAACAAAGAAATGTATCTTCTTTCCAATACGAAACAGAGATACACTCCATACCCTCACCACTTCAATTCTATTCCCAGTCAGTTGTACCATAGACAATCATATTTAGGTACGTACTCTCTTCCTTATTTTATTTTGTACAATTTACTTTATTCTATAGATAACACTATGATGACATTGTATTTTTTTAGTTATTGCCTGAAGAAGAAAACTACGTGTTCGAAACGCGTTGTTTATACTATTAAATTTCTATATCTGGGGACTATTTGATTAGCTTTTTACCCTACAATAATTAAAATATTATACTAAAATAAAATCACTCTTAAATTGACAAAGTTTTAAAGGTTGTTTAAAAAAAAAATCTTACAGTGTTTAATGTCAAATGTCAGAGTTTTAACATATTGTGAGTCACTGGATCCACTTCCTACGCTTGGAAGCAATCTTGACTTAAATATTCCTTTTTTTATTGGTAATAACATAAGTAATTTGTTAATTTATAACACTATTAAAGAAATAGTGTAATGTGACATTTTTAAAATTCCGTGTAAATGTTGTCATAAAATATACATAGAACAGACTGGTAAATCATTAATGTTGCGTGTCAAGCAACATCAATACCCCATAGTTAGAGTGAACAAATTACTGACTTATTTTTTGTTTATAAAATAATAATAATAATCATGCTAAAATTGGACATAAGTTAAAAAGATCATGTATGAAAGATGAATCTGATTAAGGAATATTATTGAATTTGCATTAATATTGCATTTTTAAATTTAGTAGATCAGATGCAATAAAGATTAGTAATAGTTTGTTCAAATTGACTTTGTTAACCAGAGAAGGAGCCTTGTGTTCCAGGGTTAACAAGCAGGTATGTTTTACTTATTTCATCCTCAAATAATTTGTTTACCCTGACTTGCCCAGACGTTTGTTTTCCTTCTTTGACCTATACAACAGTTATCTCTTGCCTTCCTCCCTTTTCAATATCACGCCAGTCATCCAAATTTTTTTTTCTACCTCTGATAAAGACCAGTTGTACTGGTTGAATAATCTTCCTCCCATCTCTGAATTAATAACTATTGATAAACGATGATATTTAGTTCAATTGTTTATTGTAAAAACTTGTTATTCATACCAGCATATAAACCATGAGAGATTGATTTGTGTGTCATTGGTGTTCCTTGTTGATTAAAAGAACAACTCAGTAAGAAGAATAACAGTTGGTGGAAGTTAATGAGATAAGGATGAAGATCCAAGCCTTCATCATGGTCACTGACCATATATATCAATAATCAAACCGCATCAACCTCACAAGGTTTCAAATTGAATCATAAGTAAAAATTATTACATTTTATTTAAAAAAAAATGTCTAGTAGCATTAAAAATCTGACGATTTTTCGTCTTATGCTATCGTTGCTTCTATGATGATAACAAAATTTTAAGTGTCTTGAAATTTTAATCTTACAAACACAATTTGGGAAAAAAGTGACTTTCACATTATGCATAATTGCTCCCAAACAATAGGTTTCATCTAAACTATGAGACCGATTTTTGTGTAAAATATTACCATTGTAACAATATATCAGGCAATTGTTACAGCCTGGAGATTTTTTATATGTCCTACCTAATTCTTAAAAAAAAAAAAGGAGAGAAAAC
This sequence comes from Hermatobates lingyangjiaoensis, assembly GCA_026182355.1. NCBI lineage: Eukaryota > Metazoa > Arthropoda > Insecta > Hemiptera > Hermatobatidae > Hermatobates > Hermatobates lingyangjiaoensis. Next base: position 1,129,168 of record JAPFBL010000051.1, on the reverse strand, counting down.
AACTTACAATCAGACTGGTGAAGATTTACAAATTTTTTATTCAGTTTTATGGGAAACAAAAAAATAAAAAAAAAACAAAAGAAAAGGACAAAATAAACGAAGAAAAACTCACAAGTAATGCTCAAGTCCAATACACGGTACAGTTTACTTGTACAAAGGGGCAACTCCTTTCAATCAAGTTGTAGTCTTTCTTTTCAACTTGTTCAAAGCACAACTGAAGATAAGTACCAAAGAAGAACAGTTTGCGGAGTCAGTTACAATCCTGACTTTGACTTTTGATTTTACAACCCTTTAAAATGACTCGGCTGGATTCAAACTCAGGCACTTCCCAAAAACTGTAACTCTTGTTGCAAATAAAAAAAACTCAACCGACTGTAGCTTCCCAGTGCCAGTACTGTAGTACAACTCCAGTGCCAAAATTAACCAATCACATATTATCTGGTATTTGACTACAGCATACATCACTATAGTACATTTACTGATTATCCTATTGGAAATAAACATACTTATCTGCACCTAAAAATTTTTGGTAACCTATCTCATTTTTTACAGGTTCTGCTCCTGCTGTTTTCAAGATGTCAGCCGATGAAATTGTTCATCATTTTGTCCTACAAATGTTTAATCAACCTTAAAAGAGAGAAAAAAAACATAGTAAATTGCGAAACCTTTTAAAATATACGATGACAAAAAAGCAAATTACATCCTCAAGTCACAATAACACTAGTATTCCCCTTTTTGCCAGTTCTAACTGGCAAAAAATATTTTATTTCTAAATAAAATATTCTTAAAACAATTTAGCATCACAACCCAGGAATTCTCGTATCAACTATGATCCAACAAAGATTTTAGAGTGTACACAAATTTTTGGATACACCACCCACAAACACACACCGACATCAACAAGAGAACGTCATAAATGGACTTTAAGAACCTCAAATCATGTAAATCCGTCAAAATTACAAAATCGATTTTTTTCAGAATCACTATACATTACTTATATTAAAGTAACAAGTTTTGTTGTTTGCAAAACCACTTTTTGTTGAAACCTTTTCCATAATTAACAATACATGTTAATATATACACGATTGGTGTAATATTAACTGCCAGCCATATATGTTTTTCTTCAATATACAACTTTGTCGGGTTACTTTAAAACAATCCAAGTTTAATTTAAACTCCAATGTAGTATATATATATATATATATTTTTTAAAGTTGCCAAATTTAATGTTTTAAAATATATTTGCATATTATTAAAATGAATTATTTTAATTTAACTTGGAATATTTTAAATTAAACTTGGATTATTTTAAATTAATCAAAAAAAGTTGTAGTTAGTAGCACAAAATATAAGTTAAAACATCTAATTGAGTAATTGACATTCACCAGTCATGTGATACTTATATTATTTATCTATTCATATTCACAAACTAAAATCCTTTTACACTAAGAGAGAGTATGGTATAAATTAAAAGGAATAAGAAAGAAAAATATACTATGAATAACAAGAGATAACACAAAATTATTGTAATATCTCAGAACTAAATAATTTAAATGTAACAATATAGAATAAGAGAAAAAAATATAAGAATAATATTGTTTAAGAATAGAAATTATTAAAGGAAATTTTTTAAAATAGGTGCAACTAATAATACACTAAATAACTGTTTTCAATTATATTAAAAGATGCTTTTCGAATCTTTTAAGAAAATCGTTGTTATAGAAGAAACAATTTTGATTCAGTTGATATATTCGTTGAGCCTTGAAAACGATTAGAAGGTAATTTTTTGCATGTTATATGTGGTGGTAATTAAATTAAATATTATATTTTCCTGGTGAGGTGTAATGTTGATAAACATAACGGTAATAGTAATATTAACTACCTATTATACAATATTACTACAGATAAGAGTGGGCAGTCTAAAGAAGAATTAATTTAACTTGTAATATGGAAAAGGAAATTAATATTATGTTTTCAATTACCGTAATGTGATGTTCAATACCTCCTGTTTTCGTGTATTGTCGTTTAATCAACGTGAAATCTAATTTAAAACACATTCGAATTCTTTTTAAACTCCTACAAATTAAAGTGACGCTATAGTATAAAGAGTATTAGAAATATGATAAAGAAATTAAACATGATAATACTTGGAAGAAAAAACGAGAGCTATGATTGGTTGAAATGAACATACGCGTAAAACAGACATGCGCATTATGTATCGTTTGTGCCAAATAAAATTCTGGGACTAATTTGGAATAATATTTACCTATATTCTAAATAGAATATTTATATCATTCAATTAAACTTTTGAAATAAATGTTATTCTTTTTTTATACTTTGATAAGAGTAACTTGGTTTTACTGGCATTATATTACTTATAAACTCCATATTATAAGGTTTTCTTTTCATTTATTATAAATGGTCGTAATAATGTCAAATATAAATAAGTTACTGAAGGTATTGAATTTCATACTATTAAAACAGATAGGGTTAACTCATTTTAACTCTATTTTAATAGCGTTATTTAATTTGATAAACTCCGTATTATCAGGTTTTCTTTTTATACATTATGAATAGACAAAATAGTGTCAAAAATAGATACGTTACTAGAGATATTGAATTTGCCAAGTAGTATAACAATCATCGTTCAAACCACAATAAGAAATGAAAATAAAGACTACGATCTTTCAACCATAACAAGCTGAATTCGTCAGCTTGAGTCAAATCTCAACTGAAACGAAAGATGTAGAAACATCTGGCAAAGGTTTGAGAGGAATGGGATAGAAGAGAGGTATTTTGAAAGGGTGTAAAGTGCAGGAAAGGACAATAGTCCTGGGAAAGATGTTAGGGTAAACAAAGGAGTACAGTAAGAAAAAAATAGTAAAAAAAAACTATCAGTTATCTGTCAACCCTCTTAGAAGAAGCTATTGCCCTCCTATAAGCAAGTAGTATAACAAATAATTCCAACCTTCTCTTACTCCATATGCACATCCTATACTTCTTTAAGATCTTGAATTTCATAATATTAAATACAATTTCTGGAAAGTGATTATGCTTCATTATTATCTAATTATCAGAATTAAGTTGAGACACTTTATTTTCATTCTGGAGTATAGATGTATAACTAATTATTTCTTATGTATCATTTCGCTTGTCATAGATTATTATGTACTTAAAATTAAAACAAATAACACGTTAACTTATTCAAAATGGTTCTTTTTAGAATTAATAATAAAATTAAGCAAACAAAATGTACCATTTACTCATCAAACAAACTGGTGATAGTAACTACTATTGTATATTTTCATCTTTTAGAGCTGAATATAAAACTTTATTTCGGGAATGTTATAACAGATGTTTAGCTCATGTAGAGAAAACAGTTCAGAGTAATACTAAACAATTCTGGGACTATGTAAACTATAATAAATCCAGCACTGCTATGCCTTCTAATATGTATTTCAAGAGTTTCTTCAAGGGCTGTCTAACATATTTGCTAAATATTTCCCTTTTATTTTTGATTCTTCTCCTTCGTTTACTTCTTTATCATGTAGTTATAGTCATAATATACATATTGACAGTTACAATATCATATCTGAACAATTAAAAACATAATTTATAAATTAGATAATAATAAATCTCCTGATCCAATCTTTGTTAAGAATTGCTCTTTCTCTTTTTTATAACTCCCCTTCTTCCTATTTACAATCTTTCCTTCATATTTAGAAAGACACCTATGTTATACCACTTCACAAAGTTGGTAATAAATCACAAACTAATGAATCTAATTCACTTTTTCAAAAATATTTGACTCCTAATTGCTAGTAAACGTAGCAGAGCTAATAATAAATATATTATTACTCAACAACAAAGTATTTATCTTACTAGGTCAACGTCTACTAATTTGCTTTCCTTTCTAAATTATATCCCCAACTTTATGAAGTCTGATTTTCAGGTTGATGCGATTTATACTTACTTTGCTAAAGCATTTGATAAGAGACATGGTATACTCTTTTCTAAATTGCAGGCTCCTGCTATTACAGGAGTCTTGTTTGACTGGCTGCAAAGTTATCTTACAAACTCAATAAACTTTACAAATTTACCTATCATTAAAGTTGAAACATTTAAATCAAACCTGTTCTTTGTAAAATCTGGAGTTCTTCAAAGGTCCCATATTAGTCCATTACTGTTTTCAGTATCTTCAATGACATTTATTCTCTACTATCGAATGTTACTTTTTTTACTCTTTACTGATGATCTTAAACTTTACTTCAAGATCACCTCCTCTTACGATTGCAAACTTCTTCAAATTTCTATAAATAAACTTTTAAACTGGTGTTCTTCCAATAATATCAATATAAATTTTTCTAAGTGTTCCATAATATCCTTTTCCTGTTTAAAACCAAAATAACCTATCCTTGTAAATTTAAATGTAATCTTCTTATTAGAGCAGACTCTGTGAAAGATTTAGAATTGATTGGTGACTGTAAATTAAGTTTTGACAATCACATTGTTGATTTAAAAACCTGTGGTATGAAAATTCTTTGTTTATTTTGCAAGAAATTCATATGACTTCAAAGGTCCCAATGCTTTTGTTACTCATGAGCTATCCAAACAGTTGTTGTGAAGTATCTACTCATAATTAGAGAGTAAAAGAAATACTAAGTCTTCCAAAACAAACAAAAATGTAATATTAATATTTGCCTGGGAAGACTTAGTGTTACTTTTGTTACTCTTTATAAAACTCTCGTTCTCTCAATTTTAGAATATGTTTGTAATCACCTGTTTTGAATCCGAATTACAAACATTAACCTAAATTTACTTCAATCCGTCCATTTCAAATTCCTTTAGAAGATTTCTCATAACTCCAGTTATCATACAGATTGAGATTTCTCATAAGTCCAGTTATCCTACAGATTGAGATTTCTCATAAGTCCAGTTATCCTACAGATTGAGATTTCTCATAAGTCCAGTTATCATACAGATTGAGATTTCTCATAAGTCCAGTTATCCTACAGATTGAGATTTCTCATAAGTCCAGTTATCCTACAGATTCATATTACTATCGTTTCTTTTATAAATAACAAAATATCTTTGATAGACACTATGATGGCACCCTGTTTATATATAAATCATAAAATAACTTATTTGGTTGATATTATCTCATTTCTCAACTACATTTTTACAAACCATCTTATAAAATTTAGAAACGCCCAAATTTTCCTATGTTCCATATCATAAACATTATTATTTGCTTCATTTCTCACTGTCTAGTATGATGATAAAGTGTAATGGTCTATTTGGCAGTTTAGATTGTTTTAAATACAACATGAAATGTAAAAGAGTAATACAATATCTACTACAGTTATCCATCATTATGATACAATTTGTTTAATTACTACTGAATAGATCTTGTTTGATTTAATTGTCAATATTATTACTGTTATATGTAATTATTTATTAGTTTAATATGAATTATTTTATGTTAAAAAAGACCTTGTATTATAAAATTATTTTTTCTGTTTGCAAATAAATAAATAAACAAAAGAGGGTAACTTTATGTTTATGTTTTATATACCACAACTTCTAAATTAGTTAATAATAAATCTCCTGATCCTGACAATATCCCTCCTATCTTTGTTAAAAATTAATCTCTCTATTTAATTGTTCTCCTTCTTCATATTTACAATATTTCCTTCATATTTAGAAAGACACCTAAAATGAATGCCTTTTTTTATTTTTATTAATTCCATTTCGTTTACTATAATATTATTATTTTTAAACTATCTACGAGTACATGTTTATTCTGAATTTAAATAATAGATGTCATTTAGCCAATTGCATCTATAACATAATTCAATATTTTCGAAGAAATTATTAATAACAAATTAAAACAAAATATACATTATATAACTAAACATAATAAATAATAGCTCTTATGATTTTAATTATAGCTATTAAATAACTTAGCTCAAGATAATACATCAAAACATTCTAAATTAGTGCTAATGATTCATCAAGTTAATGTCATATAAATTAATTGTTACTATTATTATAACATTTAGTTTTCATTCAAAATGTTTCCTTACCTAATGTCTTCCTCGTCTCTCGGAGAAGGACGTTAAACTGTCGGTCCCGAGCCTGTACGATGTCAGGTACTCGTTAAAGATCCCTACTCTAAATACACATGAGTTAGGCAAAATTTAGGACTCCCACTGTAGAATCAATCTTCATTGTATGGAATCACAAAGGGCCAATGCTCGGCCTATGTGTGTTCCCTTGTGGGACTGCCACTGCAACCTAACCTACCCAATGTCTTTTAAAAACAAATTCAACATATTCTTAAGTAATGAAAAAATTCACAATATTAAACAATAAGAAACATTTAGAGTTATTGTTCATTCGAAATTGATTTAGAAAATTTGAACTGGCTTACATTTAAATTATCTATAACATAACATATTTACAGAAATATACTCAATCAATTGAATTAAATGATTTATTTTAATAGTGATATTAAATTCTGTCAGTCATAATAAAATGTAATTGGGATAATCGTTGACAATAAATTAGTGAACAAGAAATGTGTGACACTTTTAAATGATTGAGATTATAAAACGAAAAGGAACAGGTACATTATTATCAAATTAAATCTTATGATATAGTAAATTGAATTGCCAATCATGAAACATAACTTATAAGCTAGATTTGTAGTAATCATTGAAACATATAATTAATGAATTCATTATATATAATGTACTAAATTCTCCACATTATTTATTTATATTAATAAATCAACTCAGAAAGATTATGACATTATAATAAAAAGGTTTAGAGTGGCCTACACCCTACATTACTATTAGTAAAAAAACTATCAAACTGGTTAATAATGATGTTTGTCTCCTCAAAATCCCTCATATTCAATCTTAAGTCAAAATTTTTACAATATATTGAAAAAACGCTTTTTTGTTGTTTTAAACATTCGAATATTTTGTTCCTTCTCTAATTAAATCATGAAATTGTACTTTATATAGCTCTCTTATTCTCAAAATCTTACTTTAATTATTATTACTATTCAAAAACTTCAATGAGCAAGAATTTAATTAAATAAAGATAGATATGAATCGCAAAAATCAAAATTCTTAATGTATTTCTTTTTATATTCTGCACGCTAAATATAATTATGAAGCTGTAATAACAACAATTTATATGAAGATTAATGACATTTTCATTAATGTAATATGTTTATAAATAATAATCAATGAAAGAAAATAACGCTTAAAAACCATATATGCATATATAATTTAAAAAGTTTGAGAAACACGAATGAAAAACAGAAACTAGGACTCACATTCAATTTTTCAACCCTTTTAACGGTCTTTCTCAGGAAAGGAAGTTGAGTGGCGAGAAGACGAAAGCCAACTGGACAGCTTCACAGAATATGCACAGGTTGGCCACAAGGAAAACGAAAAAAAAAGTAAATTTTTTGAGTTTGACCGTCGTCCCTTCGTCAATTCACTTCTTCTCCTGAAGACGACCACTATAATGGTCGAAATATTGAAAAGTGAGTCTTTGTTGTGTTTCTTTCTATGTGTCACAGTTTATTTTATGTATATAAATATGATCAAACCACAATAAGAAAATGGGAAAACTAGACTAAGATCTTTCAACCGTAACAAGCGGTCTTCGTCAGAGTCAAAAACCCAACAAGTGTCAGTCTTTTTTCCCTTTTCTCCCTTTTTTTTCTTATTGTGGTTTGATTATTGATTGTTATTTCACGTGTTTATATGAAATCTTTATATATATATATATATATATATATATATATATATATATATATATATATTGTAAACAGGAAAACAATCCAAAAGGACAACAAACCTTTCACGGTAAATCACAAACACAGAACAAAGAAACAAACACACTTACTGTCTCTAATTTTCAGTTGAACTGTCATCAAGAGAGTTGAGATAGGGACACCAAGCGCACTTGTGAAGAGACGGTTGGAGACCAAAGCCTCGAACAGTCACTTCACAAGTGCGCTTGGTGTCCCTATCTCAACTCTCCTGATGACGGTTCAACCGAAAATTAGAGACAGTAAGTGCGTTTGTTCCTTTGTTCTGTGTTTGTGATTTACCGTGAAACATAATATATATATATGGTACGGACGGGTTGGTCCAGTGAACACAACTCACACAGTTGTGTTCACTGGACCAACCCGTCAGTACCACATCCTTGGATATAATTTGTATTATAGTGTCATCCTGATGATGAACACAAAGTCTTCGAAACGCGTTGAATAAAACTTTATTTGTGTGGAGACTTTTGTTGGTTTATCCATTTTACCTCAGAATATATATATATATATATATATATATATATATATATATATAATTAAAGTTACAGCTAGAAAACACAAGAAAAAGGACGAACACTCACGAATCTCGATTATTTCGGCGTCTTGCCGTCTTCAGGAGAGTAGAAAGAAAGAAAATAAAATAAAAGGAGAAAGAATGAAGGAACGGAGACGTAAATGCGTCCACTGGCCGATGTAAACTCCGATATAAACTCTGATTTCAATTTCAATTCAAAGTATATATTATATATATATATATATATATATATATATAATTAAAGCGGTCTTCGTCAGAGTCAAAAACCCATCGGGTTTTTGACTCTGACGAAGACCGCTTGTTACGGTTGAAAGATCTTAGTCTTGTTTTCCCATTTTTTTTGTGGTTGGATCATTGATTGTTATTTTACGTGTTTATGTGAAATCTTTATATATATATATATATATATATATATATATATGAAAGACACAGACATAACTCACATCGAAATATCGATGTGATTTATGTCTTTGTCTTTCTGTGTGTTTCCTTCGTTTTGAATTTATTTTATTTTAAAAAAAGTCCGCTGGACCGTTTCTTTTAATTGTATATATATATATAATTAAAATAAGCAGTGACACATAAACAGAAACACAACAAAGACTCACTTTTCAATATTTCGACCTTAATGGCGGTCGTCCTCAGGAGAAGAAGTGACAGTCAGTTGACTGTCGTCCCTCCGTCAATTCACTTCTTCTCCTGAGGACGACCGCCATTACGGTCGAAATATTGAAAAGTGAGTCTTTGTTGTGTTTCTGTTTATGTGTCACTGCTTATTTTAATTGTTATTTGTCCTGCCGGACCGTTTTTCGTTTATCATGGTATATATATATATATATATATATATATATATATAGAGAGAGAGAGAGAGAGAGAGAGAGAGAGAGACTAAAAAGATATCTAATTCAATTTAAATAAATTTATACAAATCTGAAAGTATACTAGGTGATCCATTACAAAATGTTGAATATTCAGTTTTTATAGCTTTATTGTTCTTTGTGGTAATTGCAATTTTACGATTAAAACTTATTAAAGTATCCTCAATAAATTAAAGTATTTATTTCAATTAAAATTGTTATGCGCATTGCAATATTCAAGGACAATCACTCGAGATGGAATTTTAGATATATAACAAACTACATTGTATTATTATTTGTAATGAAATCAAATGGACAGGCTTGTGAAGAATGCCACCACAAGATAATAATCAGAGCATTCAAAAAAAAATCAAAACTTGGCAAAATCCTCGCACTTTTTGAAATATTTTATGGTTGAAACAAAATAAGTATTTTTAAGGAAATGGTTAAAAATTAGCATAAAGATAAAAAAAAGAAAGGTTGTCCTCCTATAGGCAACGTATAAACTACAGTAAACAATTCAAAAAGTGGATAAAAAACTTAACAAACTTAAGATCTTATGATTTTTTATTTCAAAAGTTTATTGTGTAATTTTGTCGTATTTATGTATACACTCTTTAGTCAAAAATAAGATCTAAAATGGGAAACAGTTCAGAAACGAGCTAAAGAAGCCTATTCAAAGTGATAATCACTGTTCTAATTTACGGTTTAACCGTCATCAGAAAGAAGACAGGAAAATGTTAGGCTACGTTGTGGTAATCCCACAAGGGAACATACATAGACCGAACATTGACACTTTGAGATATCACACAATGAAGATTGATTCTACATATGGAGTCCTAAATTTTGCCTCACTTAAGTGTTTTTCGAGTAGAGATCTTTTACAAACACCAGACATTGTACAGGATCAAGACCGACAGCTTAAAGTTATGTCTGAGGGACGAAGTGCTCTGATTTAGTCACCTCCTACTTGGATAAATCAAAGATCATAGTGGGTTTTGAACCCCGGACCTACCAGTTCAGAGGCCAGGACTTTGTCACAGTGCTAACCTTTCCGCCATGCTAAACCTCCAAATGAATAAAGTTTTCGTTTACAGTGATTTTAATTAACCCATCACCACCCACGGTAACACTCTTATGATCTATATTTTAATGATTATCTCAGACTACAAATTTTGCACAAAGAGTAAAGAAACACACTTACCAACTATAATTTTTTGAAAAATCTATCTTCTGGAGAAAAATGGTTTGGTTTCCCTCTTTTTTCTCACCCAACGATAGATTTTTGAAAAATTACTTGCTTTGTCTTTACTTCTAGTGTATACAAAGAAGTAGACATACCTGGATCATAGTATAACGCTTAACAGCCCAGAGTATCATAATTTCTATTTTTTTCAATTTCAGAAAGGAAGTAGTGATAAGTTTCTCTCTTTTCTCACCCAACGATAAATTTTTTGAAAAATTACTTGCTTTGTATTTACCTCTAGTATATACATATTAGAAGTATACACATACTTCTAGTATTTACTTCAAGTATATACAAAGAAGCAGGCATACCTGGATCATAGTATAACGCTTAACAGCCCAGAGTATCATAATTTCTATTTTTTTCAATTTCAGAAAGGAAGTTGTGGTAAGTTTCTCTCTTTTCTCACCCAACGATAAATTTTTTGAAAAATTACTTGCTTTGCATTTACCTCTAGTATATACATACTAGAAGTATACACATACTTCTAGTATTTACTTCTAGTATATACAAAAAAGTTAACATACGTGAATCATAGTACAACGCCTAACAGCCCAAAGTATAATCATTTTTATTTTCTTCAAATTCATAAAGAAAGTTGTAATAAAAAAAATGTTAAATTCTGTGTCTGACTCGAGATATCAAGACATCATCTCCAAGCATAAGATATTAGGGATAACCAAACACACCGCCTATTAAATAAACAGCAGGTGAATAGAAACACGATGGTGAGATAGTGAAACTGATTTGATGAACCACAGGTGTTCTCTTTATCATTATACATTTGTAAGTAATGTAGTCGTTAGTTATTATAGGTTAAAATTAAATTTTAGTTTTGCTAATACGTGATGATTAATTTAATCAGATTAATAATGATAGGTCTGCCACTGATACCGGCAAGCCGGTTGGTTAATGATTTCAAAGCTGTAAACGAAGTTTGTTAATGGTGTTTGAGAGAAAGTGGTTTTTTTTGTCAGGAGGACTGGTTTTAATGTTTGCAACATTAATCTTCGCTGATAGCACATATGATAATACTCAATAGGATCGCATGTGATTATTTGTTTAGAGTATAATTTGTGCGGATTTGAAGTTGGACTGCAAGTATTAATAACTCGTGTGATGGCTTCTGAAGCGTCAGGCAGCGTTTGGCTCCTGATGATGTTAAGTAACCGCAGACGCTTGCAGCTGTTACACCCTACTACCTCAGCTAGTCGGCCTGATTATGCCAGATGGCTTTTGTGTTCTCTTTGCCCAAGATGACTGCCTACCAGCATACAATCAATCATCACTTTGCAGATGGGCCGTAATCTCGATGATCTAAAAGACAAGCTGAGAGCATCAACGACGTCACAAAGGACAGGTACAACTCTTTTAAACTTCAATGTAAAAACAAGCAGAAGCAAAGGCAACACCTAGTGTCAAGGTCGTTCACCAGGTTGACGGTGTCGATCCCGCATACTATGATCTGGCGCCAACGCCCAGTGTTGTAAAGAGGTTTTGTCCCGTAGGGCAAAGTAAAACAGACTTCAGCAGCTGCTTCATTTGAAACCTGTTGCAGATCCCTATGAAAATATTTACAAACAAAAGCAACCGAGTAATTATTTTATCATTTTCTTATAACTTTAAAATTACAAGCGCACCTTGTTTCTTACTATATTTTTTTTCCAAGTCATTTCAATTTTGCTCCATCAAACTATAACTAATACGAAGCAATAATTGCATTGGTCTACAAACATGCATTAAGCAGTGGAGTAGCAGGGGGGGGGGGGCATTCTGAGGGGGGTAAAAACAGAAAATAGAAAAAAATTAAAATAATAAGAAGCTAACAACCAATCTTAAATTTTATACAAAAATGAGTTTTATTTGCGTAATACTTTTTTAAAACGGATTTCCGACTAATATTTGTAAATTAAAAATTAGTTTATTTTAAATTGTTCAAAACTAGCTAATTTTAATGGTTGAAAATTTATTACTTTTATTTGCATAGCCACTTAATTTTATTTATTTTTTTTTTATAATCTGAATTATACGTTTTTAATTTGAAAAAATCTTTGGGTTTCTTTGATGACGACTGTATATGTTTACGAGTACTGTAATAAGATTAAGTATGGGACCAATGACGGCTGTCTAAAATTACATCCTTGATTGAAACTCCATGAAAATAATTATTTTCAGGACGTTTTTGGAGTTTTCAATATTAACGGATTATCAACGGCAAGCGGTGGCGGGGGGGGGGGGGGGGCTAAAATCTTACGACCGCCCCGGGCGGCAGAAATTGTTGCTACGCCACTGGCATTAAGCTTTCCAGCACATGATGGGACATGGTAACATGTCCCTTATTGTAGCTTACATTGATATGCATGTTTTTACCATGATACATTTCTAACTAATCCAGTCTTCAGTTACTGCAGTTTACATATTTATTTTTAACATCTTTATTTACAATTATACAACTACGCATATAGTAAGACATTACACAATAACTTTGATGCACATGAGTAAAGAATGAAACCTACTGGTTCAACTTTTCACTTTGTTTTATAGTGTATTATCGTACTAGTAAATCCCTCGGAAGGTGATCAGGAAGTAAGGATTCGTACAAATGGATTTGGGTGAGAGGAAAGGTTGTTGTGAAATGACTTATAACGATCAAAGGCTAAATTTTGACTGAATGGAATTTTTAGGTCTTTATGAAAGGTATAGGTTTTGACGTAATAAGTAACCTTTGTGATAGTGCGGAGGATTCTAGATTGCAACCACTGTTTGAGTATTTTGTCAACTCATTGAGTATTTTGTCAACTCATTGAATGTTTTGTCAATGAAGAGCCCTAAGTCCCTGACAACATCTGCAGTTGGAAGGAGAGCGATATTCACAGCGATATTGGGACATGGTGCTTTTTTTAACGTAAACGTTGCGTGAACACTTTTATTTATATTAATATTTAAGTGCCACTATGAATATTGGAAGGTTCATAGTTTTGCACAACCCCATAGTTCAATTCCGTTAGTCCAGGTCGGTCTCAGTAATGTCTTGTATAGCAGTACTTTGTTATGTAGCGTAAATTTCGACTGTTTCCTTAGAAGTCTGTACAGTAATAAGAATCGTCGTTTTAAATCAAGTCTTTTCAGTCGGGAATGAGGATGCCAGGGGCCAGGTTAGCTCAGCGATGAAAGCACTCCCCTCTAGATGGTTGTCCGTGGTTCCTTCCCCACCTGGCCCTCAATTTATTCATGCGGTAGGTGAATAAATATGAGTATATCGTCCCTCGTAGAGGACGCTAAGCTGCCGGTCCCGAACCTGTACGATGTCAGGTACTCGTTAAAGAACCCTACTCGAATGCACTTGAGTTAGACAACATTTAGGACTCTCAATGTAGAATCTGTAGAATCATCGATCAAACAAAAAACCGGTAAACGACTGACGTTATCACCCACAAGAGGATCAGTTTAAACAATAATAAAAAATGAGAATTCCAAGTTAGTATTTTGTCAATGAAGAGCCTTAGTATCTGACAACATCTGCAGTTGGAAAGAGGGCGCTATTCACAGTGATATTGGGACATGGTGCTTTTTTTAACGAAAAAGTTGCGTGGACACTTTTATTTATATTAATATTTAAGTGCCACTTTTGCAGCCAGGCTTAAAATTAAAATTGAATTTTGCTAATATTTTATGCGCTAATTATTTTGTTACATCATGGCCCCTGGGTTCGTAACTCGTCGCAACACGTTCCACAATAGTAGAATATTCAAATTAGTTGCTACATCATTTTATACGGTTAGAACTAAAGACACACCGGTGTCACAACTTTATATTTTTTCCAGACAATATAATAATTCATCACTTTTTAAGACATCTTAATGAATTCGTCACCTAATAACTCCCCCCCCCCCCCCCCCAAATCATTCAATGAACAACCATGAAGGGTCTCTTTTGATACCATGTGTACATTTCCAAGAAACGATAAAAAACCGTAATTGATGTCTACCAAATCCTATATTTGCCAGATGAGCAATTTTTTTTAATCCATTTTAATATGATTAAAAAAAACATATTAATTTTCCTTATAAAAAGATTAAAAATGTATGCTTTCAGAAAAGTAGCCATGAATTTAATAAAACAAACGGTTCATTTAACCCTACTGAGAGTTGGATTAATTTCATTTAACGACTAAATTGATGGAGCCTTCAGATTTCAGCAGTTAATATTGTATGTAATTAGAACAGAACTAGACGGCCCAAGCTACATTGTGTTTGCATTCGTATTTTTCTTGCAACATTATCGTATTTTCCTTGTAAAATAAATTATTTATCTCCAGAAGAGACGAAAAGGAACTTTTTACTTCTAGTTTTGTAATAATGTAAAATATTTAACCCTCATACTTAAAAACGGGGCAATAATGAAAAAAACAGGGATATAATCCAGATTGTCCAACCCAATTATTTTGTGATATTGATTTTTAGATATCAAGTGAAATGAGATAGGGAAGAGTAGATTTTGACACTCTACAAAAGATTTGGTTATTTTAGTGCTATGTTTCACTAAGTTGGTAACATCGAGCATAGAAGAAATTCTGCATTCCTAACAGTAGTTAACAGTTTTTGAAAATATTATTTCTTTTTCTAAACAGATAATCGTTTTAATGTTTAATTTATTTATATATTAAATTTAGTGTAAATACAACTGAGGTGCACTAAGGAAATCTTTTTAATATTCATGGTTGCTTTATATTAGAAATAGGTTGGTTATCAGATAACAAACCCTCTATATAACAGCTCAGTAGATTTGTTGCGATCGAAGATTGACAACGTACGAAAGCGCTCCAACTCCATGATCTTCTTACGAGGTATGACGGTTTTACCTATTTCTAATATAAATCATAGTAACCTCAGTGGTATTAACAATATGCATGTATTCATGGTTGCTTTTACCGCTACGTTTAATTAAGAATACCCGTCATTACGACCGGAGTGCAGCCGGTGCACCATAAGAGGCTACAAGGCACATGAATATCAAAGTTAAAAATTGAAATGGGCAATTATGCAAGATTTTGTTTACTCTTGAATTGAAGAAGAAAGGGAATCAGAGTGGACTGTCACAAGCATTAGTTATTATTATTCAGTCCCTGGTCAGAACATATAATACAGGGCAACTGACTTATCTAGATGTGACCAGTGTTGGAAAGGCAGGGCCCAGAGAAGGTCTTGCACCGGCAAATTTTTTTCCTCTCAATGGCCCTACCAACAATGACCCTTGTCACGAGAGCTGTCTTTTCTTTGTGCTGCTATCAGTGATGGATTTAAAAGAATTGGATATCGTAGATAAGAGATAACTTAGCTATCGCAACCAGTGTTGCCGTTTTAGATTATTTTCATCTAAATTTGGATTATTTTGGGAATATTTAGATGATAATTTTACCCTTTAGATGATAGATGATAAATTGGATGATTTTGTAATATATTTAGATTATTTCAAATTAGGATATTTTATTTAAATATTTTTAATTTTTTTTTGGTAAATTGCAAGGTGGCACGTGGCAGCCCTGTTAAAATGCCCTGAGGCTCTGGCTCCGACTCCGAGGCTCGTTGTGAGTAGAGTTGCCAAGTTTGAATTTGCACTTGACATTTTTTAGTGCTTGACGCATATTTAGTGCCATGAATCACATCAAAAGTAAAATAAGGAATAAAATGAAACTGGAATTATTGAATGCTATTCTAACTATTAAATTTGGACTGTGTTGCTTAATTAAATTGCTTAAATTTAATTAATTAAATTAATAAGTGTTGCTCAACCTATCAACTTCCTTTTGAAGTACTCAGAGAAATTAGTACAAAAATGTACCGAAAAAGTGAAATATCAATTGCCGATCATCCGAGTACGAGTACATCAAATATACATGATGTGATAGAAGAAGATGAAGAGGAGATATTTTTACATTTATAATTAAATAAGGTAACTACTTGTGTATTGATATTTTATTGTTTTAATCAAGTTTTTTTAGATCATTTTTTTAGATGTACGAAAATATATTTTGGATGTTTTTAGATGTTTTATAAAAGAATTTTAGATTATTTTGCAAAAAAAAAAAAGTGGCAACACTGATCGCAACACTTAGAACAACGAATAACCGGGAACTAAGAATTTTGTTACACCAACGGGTACATATCGCTTCACAACACATTGCACTTGTAGAGTTTTGAAATTATTTCCAACATCAATTTTATACTGCTAAAACTAAAGACACACCAGTGTCTCAACTTCAATTTATGTAACAAAAAAAAAAAAAAAAAAATTTCATCATAATGAATTCCTCAGAATTGAAGCAGGGAGGGGGGGGGACTTTATTAATTCTATTAAAAAATAAAAATTAAAAAAAAAGAGATAAATAACAACCCCTACGTTTCCAACAAAAATCAGCCTCCTTCAAACAGGTCAAACAGTACTTCAACACCCCTTACGTCTTCATCCCTTATAAACCCACAACTTAATTAAACTCGCTTTAGCAAGGAAGAAAAAAAAAATCATTAATTTAACTTATCCTCTCGCTCCAAACATATATGAATATTAAACGAAAAAAAAAATTCAAATACTTTTACATAAGAAAAAAATATGTCAAGAATTCCATTTATTAATAATTCCATTGTATATTTTTTTCCATCAGGCTGAATATTTGAAAAGATAAAAAAAAATAGCTTTAACAAAATTGTTATTTTAATCTTAAACTTACTTTTTTTATGAAATATTAACAATATTTTTTTAATTTTTTTCATTTGAATTTAACCCTTTATTGAAGTAATTGGATGTTTCTGTTTCCCAGAATATTTCATAGATCTCAACACCAATTAATATTCTTTTACTAAACATACTTTCCAGTATGATAGTAATTACTGTGTTTAAAAGAATGATGAAAGAACGGCTAAAATAAAGGCGTCCTTTAAAATGGAATTGTCAGAATAAAGCGATGTAAACAGTGTAGTTATCAAACTAAATCCGAATGCTTGTGTCGATTCCTTCTCAAGATTATATCAACATTCTTTATCTTAATACCTATTCTACTTTCATGAACTAGATTGCTTGACTAAACTGTATGAAGTGTGATCTGATGGATAATGTATACCTTTGATTGTAATGACCAAATATCCCAACCTCGGTAAACTGCATAAGTATAGTTTTTTTTTTTTATATTTTAACCGTTAATTATAGTGAATAGACATACCTCATTAGATTATATTGTACACAAAATGTACGGCACAAAATGTGATTTCTTGTATAATTTTTACTTTTGACTAAAATGACCAGACATTCCACATTTAGATGAAACGAACTCATATTTTGATAAAAATAATTACAAAAATATACGAAAATTGCGTTCATAAATTTATTCATAATTTTAAAATTATGTTAATTTTGGATTTGATATTAACTGACGCTTCAATAATTTTTTTAAGATTTATTTGGCATTTCAGAAAACAATTTTTTCTTTCATATTTCCCTTCTTAATGAAATTATAATATAAAGGAGCTAAATCCTTTATTCCAGTGACAATTGCCTAGTCCAGTTGGTTACGTGCTCACTTCTGGACTGGTAGATCTGGGGTTCGATACCCACTCTGGCCTTCAATTTATTCACGCGAGAGGTAAATAAATCTGAGCAAGTCGTCCATCGTAAAAGATTGTAGCTGCCAGTCCCGAGCCTGTATGATGCCAGATACTCTTTTAAAAAAAAAACTTTACTTAAATACACTTGAGCTATATAAACTTTAGGACTCTCAATGTAGAGTGTTTATTATGAAGTATCACAAAAGGCCAATTTGGTGTCTATGTGTTCATTCTTCCATGGGACAGCCACTGCAACCCAAACCCAATATTACAGTTTTGTACCAGCGCTGGAGAACTTACTTGTTATAGTAAGAAGTTGGTATTATAAATATATACTATTGATGCATTCATCATAATTAAAAAAAGAAAGGCCGCCACTCCTGTATATGAATAATGACAGGACACTGTGGGTCACTTGTGAGACCTTCTTTTTCTAATCAAGCTAACTTTTAAGTTTGACACTGTTTCCATAACTAAAGTTTGAAACAAAATGCTAAAGTTTTAAGGTTTTAAACTCACAAATCATACTTTGATAGCTGTAAAAAAAGTATCTGGTTCTTCGGAAGTCTTTCAGTTGATCCCAGTGCTTTAAAACTCTAAAACTGAATGATATTCTCTCTATTATTAAACTTTTGATAGCTATTGAATTGTTTTTCATCGTTTAAAACTTTAAGAACTTACAAAATGTTTTACCATCTGACAATGCTTAAAAAGGATATTCGAAATTATAGTATTGGTGAAACTTATACGTCTTGTCTCCAATTACGCTCTCCAATCTCCCACAGTTAGGTTACATATAGAATAGTAATTATTATTGTAGTCCTCTAGTTAAGATATGTTGATGTAAATTAAACTTTTCTAAGAAAGAAAAATAATTTTATTGTACATCAATACATAAATGCAGGTTGACCAGAACCAGTCTACGTCTAATCTAAGACAAGGTTAAGGATCTTTATATACACGCTGATGATGGTGGGGAATCATCAGGTGTAAGCCTTTTCTGTTCTCTGAAATATGAGGTTTTCTAAAGAACTGATGGAAGTTTTCTATAAATCAAGCGTTCTTGAAGAGTTGAATTGTTTCTGATCTTTAGACAAAGTGAAAGTGGCAATAGGAGGTTTCCTAGAAACACCTGGGAGTTTTTTTATAACTGAAGGGTCTTGAAGGGACTTGAAAGGCTCTACTCTCTTAATTATGTAACTCTTCTACTACAAATTAAGTCCTCTGCTTTAATTGTAAATTGCTATGTAGTATTTTATATACTCATTTTAATTCTCAGCTACTAAACAAAATTAAGAAGCTGATTTTTTTTTTTTAAATTAATATAATTAAAATAATACGTGCATATTGTTAATGTAAAATCAAATAACAATATCTAGATAGCAGTGGAATTGGTATATAAACCTCTTGATAACAACTCCTTTGGTTAGTTGCTATGGAAGATGGACAATGTCCGAAAGCGTTCCAACGACTACAAGAACATCTTACGAGATATGACGGTTTTCCCTATTTATAATATAAAGTTGAAATATGTTTTCATTTTTTTTATTGTTTGAAACATTTTCTTATGCAATTTTTTCTATGCGAAACGGTTTATATTTTTAATTATATTCCAGGATACTCTATATAGTGATTGGGGGGGGGGGGGGGGGGGCTTGGTAGTCCAGTGGCTTACGTATAATTTTTACTTTTGACTAAAATGACCAGACATTCCACATTTAGATGAAACGAACTCATATTTTGATAAAAATAGTTACAAAAATATACAAAAATGCATTCATTATTAATTCATAATTTTAAAATTATGTTAATTTTGGATTTGATATTAAATGACGCTTCAATAATTTTTTTAAGATTTATTTGGCATTTCAGAAAACAATTTTTCTTTAATATTTCCCTTCTTAATGAAATTATAATTTCTTTAGAATCATGAGCTAAGCCCTTTATTCCAGTGACAATTACCTACGAGTATTCTAGTGGCTTACGTGCTCACCTGTGGACTGGTAGATCTGGGGTTCGATACCCACTCTGGCCTTCGATTTATTCACTGGGAAGGTGAATAAATCTGGGCAAGTCGTCCATCCAAAAAGATTTTAGCCGTCAGTCCCGAGCCTCTACGATGTCAGGTACTTTTTAACCCCCCCCCCCTCCCCCCCCCCTACTTAAATACTCTTGAGTAATACAAAATTTAGGACTCTCAATGTAGAGTGTCTATTATGTGGTATCACAAAGGGCCAATTTACTCTTTGTGTATTCTTCCGTGGGAGAGCCACTGCAACTCAAACCTAACCTTCTATTCTAGTTTTATAAGTTAATCAATTGTTATTTTTAGAAACTTGTTAGTCGGATGAAAAGTATTATCTTGAGGAACAGTTGGAGACAACGGTTGTTTGACGAGCATGATAGGGAAACTGTCTATTCAAGTGGAACCAGTTGGTCTTGGGTTGAAAGAGAGGACAAGCAGATAATGGGTTTAATGGGATGGGAGTAGGCTCATTAGAGCCTTAGACTGATCAAGACATATACCCAACAAGTCGCTCTCACAGATAATCAAGCCTAGAGATGGGCATATCCAATACTCTCGCGTGCCCAATCCTTTTTCCTGATCACTTGACACTCTCATTACTTATCCCATCTCATACATATATTAACTTACAGCTTTTTACAATGAAAAAAATTATTGTAAGCTAGAAATTTACTTTTAACATCGTTGTTAAAAAAATATATATATTGCTATTTAGGTACTGGCCAGGAGCCGCATTGTGTGTCACCCATACAAGTTTTAACCATAACCAACGTTGGCTAACTTAAGTAGTCTTATGAAAACCAAAGCACAACACTATGACCATCTGTGACAATCGAATAACAACTTGGTAAATATATCACTCAAATTATTGTTGCGCCATTTTACTATATTCCTGTCAATATCCAATACCAAAAAAAAAAAATTTGAAGCATAAAATTGAATATCTATGGATATTTGTTTTTATTCGATTAATATTACTCAGAAAACCTTGTTAGTCGTAAAATATGACGGAAACAACGATGAAATCTATTAGATATTTACTATCACTAAATCACTTTATCCATTGTGATACTAATTATTATTTTAAAGTGTGTTCGTAAAATAACCAGTCATCTAGCCGTTTGGTATTTTAAAGTCAGTTGTAGGACAGATAAATGAATTGCTAGCATTTTACGGGTCAAACACGACTTGGATGTATATGTTTGCAATTAATATTGTGTGTTCACCTAGTGCTAATATAAACTTCATCCTTGTCAGTTAACCAAGCTGCAATAAATTTCATCTAATACAAATTTAGTATTAAAGCATGAACACATAAAAACTCTAATAGTTAGTCAACTGATGAATAAATACGACACTTAAAATTAATACTTGAAAAATAATACATTAACTGAAGAAGAATAAATGTTAAAAGTTAATATAAATAACATTTATTAAGTAAATTTTAATCAACTTTATTATTTTTTCTAGCCTCTGGTGAAGGCACCCACGGTTGGTACTGAGCACGTGAGGTATTGAAGTCAGGGGTAGTGTAGTAGCAGCGTGTTTGCCGTTAATGCTGAATATCGGAAGTACATGATCTTAGTCCTTATACAGAAAACATCTAGAAGCAATAATTTTTTTTTGTGCTTGAATTTATGATCTCTCTTAAATTGATATTGTATCTCTCTAATGATTCTACATTGGGAGGCGTAAATTTTGACTAATTCAAGTGTATTTAGAGTAGGAGTCTTTAACGAGTACCTTACATCATGTAGACTCGGGACATGTTTTGATGTTTGGGCACCTTAACTGTCCAGTCATAGCACATTTATCAAATCAAGTCGACGTTTTTACAGGTTGCCCTTTAGCCAACGTTTATCCACAATTAACATTGACAGCGCCTGAAGTGGATCTCGCAGAAGCGGGCAACTTTTTTTTTTTTGTCAGTACATTTCTCGTATCGGAATTAACTTACAGAACCTCTCCACTATCAAGCCATGCAGGCTTGGGACCGACGACTTAACATCTTTTCCGAGCGACAATACATCGATTTTATCTTTATCTTACTCATGAAAAGATTGAAGGCCAGAGTGAAGATTGAATGTACAATCCCTGATTTAGGGTCCCTGATACAATCCCTGAGCCAGAGTTGTTCCCTGATCTAGAAGTCACGTAGCAAGCACGCAAGCCACAGGGCTACCCTGGACTTAGAGAAGATGTAAAGACACCCTGATTCTATTATCACGTCTTGTGATGAAAGTTGCTGCTCTAAAAGACACAGTTTAGCTCTCCCAATCTTGGAATAATAGATTAACATAACACTGTAGTTGTCTCATAACTAATATAGATCCTAATTAAAGAAATATAGCACACTCCTCCACTTAAAAAAACTTATAAGTTTAGCAGTTGAAATCAAACAACATTTTTAAACTTCTGTTGTTCATTAGTAACGCAGTCAGTCACTATGTGCTGTGATAATTAACAATTATAAAAACTGTCCCCACATAAAGTGAAAAGATCGAGTTTATACTGAATAGGCCGTCCCGTTTTTCTTTCTCATTATAAACAGATAAAGCTGAAGTAGAACACCACGCGTTCCTAAACACGTTACTTATTAATAAAACTACTTTATAAGGAATCTTTTTCTATAATTTCTAATAATTGAGTCCTTTGATTTCAGACTGATTGCCAGCTCTTGACGATGGGAGTTATAATTACTCCTCAAAAGATTCAGACTTTGATTATGTCATCCCAAACTCACTGTCAATCTCTGATGACGTAATTCTGATATTCTTCTTTAACAACTATTGACTAATATACATCTGGAATCAACTTCTAATTCAGAAACCATTTTCCATTTTTGACTATGCAATATGAGGAACGATATTTTTCAGTAAGTTAAGTCTCTATTCTATGAATAAATTCCATAAACTTCAATTAGTTGTCTGTCTGTTTACGTCTTTAAGAACAGGAAAAACAGTGTAACCACTCTTCATCACAGGTTGTCCGACTTGCTGCTCTTTTTAAACATTTGGCATTTAACAAATGCTCATATTTATGTACCTCTGGCCTATCGTTTTAGGAAACGATAGCATATTGAATCAATTTATATTAAAATTCCTGAAAAAAAATTTAAATATAATAATTTTGAAAAACAAAAATTATTAAAATTACTTGATAAATATATGTATATATATATATGCGATACAAGTAAGTGCCTATAAGAAAATAAAATATTCAAATTTCAATATTTGAAGTAAATGGCGTAAAAAACATTTAAAAATAATTGAAGTTTGGTAAATATTTTTACTCAAACTGAAATATAAAACAAAAGAATTCGAAGGGTAAATTACTTTTACCGAAAATAAAGAAGTATAAATGGTGATCCGTTGCATTAACTAAAAGGGTGTACACGACTTTGCCTGCATCAAATAAATTTGGTAAACCTTATTGAGACCAAATTACGAGATGATTGTAAATTAAATTGCACAGTTTTCAAATATTGGTATCTTAAATTAAATTTTTGCTGAAATTATTGATTTCATTTGAAATTTTTTCTTTTTTTTTACTATCTTAAGACTGGTGCCTTCGGGCATGCACTGCCCTGGTCATACTAGACCTCCTGCCTCGTGTGCAGAAATGCATTGACCTACTGGTACTGTAGATCGCAGCAATCAGTTAACCTCAATATGCCATGCAGTTCTGAACGGATATGAAACACACGGCTAAAGCTAGAGAGAGTCAATAAAGGAACATAGATGACGAGAGAGTCAACGATCTGGAGCAGACCATACCTTCAAGGCTGCTTACTAAAATTCCCATTAACTGAAATGAATACAACTTGAAAAGAAAGCTATGCATGATCACTAAACTTTCAATCAACTTTTAATGTAATAAAGTTGCAGCCTTCCCTGTTTTTTTTTTATTGTTTAAACCGATATCCTAGCGGTGATGATAACTTCAGCCATTTACCGCCTTTTTTTTTGATCAGTGATTCTACAGATTCTACATTGGGAGTCTTAAAGTTTGGCTAACTCAAGTGCGAATCAAGTAGGGATCTTTAACGAGTACCTGATAACATATAAGCTCGGGAAAGACGGCTAAACGTCCTCTCCGAGGGACGACGTACTCAGATTTATTCACCTCCCACGTAAATAAATCGAGGGCCAAGTTAGGATCGAACCCCGCACTACCTGCTCAGAAGAGAGTACGTTAACCACTAAGCTAACCTAGTTTCCTCTCTTATCTCTCCTGAAAGTGGTTCAACCAAAAATTAGAGACTGTAAGTGTGTGCTTTTAATTTTTCTATGTTTCTTTTTGTACATTGAACTATATATAACTAAATATATATATAGTTATATATAGTTAACTTCAGTTAGCTTCAGCTACTCAAAGGGACCACTTCGACCCGATGACGACGACTGTCGAAATATCGTTGTGAGTCTTTTGTGTGTATCTTTATTTGTTTTTTCTCTTTCATGTGTTAACTATATATATAAATATATATATATATATATATATATATATATATATATAACAGTTTCAATAATATATCGACCGTTTGATAGAATAGGTGTGTTCTCTAATCGGGGTTCGGTCAATTTTCCAGGATAAAAAATCAAACTCTCGTTGCCAACGTTTCGGTTTTATTTAAAACCTTTTTCATAGGCCTACAACAAAATTTGGTTAAAAAAGTTATTGAAATAAGTAGTCCATGTTTTCTAACTGAAAATAAGAAAAGGGTGAAATTATTGTTACAGAAAAATTGTTATCCGAAGAACTTAGTTGAACGATATTGGTTAAGATATTTAAGACAGCAACCAGCACATTCAAATGAAGATCATGCTGAACTGGAAGTTATAAATAGGAAGTATTTCAAATTTCCTTATGTTGAGGGCTTATCACAATCAATTAGAAAAGTGTTCAAACGAAACGTACCTGAAGTTACACTGGCATTTTATAATAAAAGAAAAAATAAATCTTTATTTTCAAATTTGAAAGAAAAAATACCGAAGGAGTTACAAAGTAACCTCATTTATGCCATCAAATGTAAAGACTGTGACAAGTGTTACTATGGTGAAACTAGTCGTTTTCTCAAAGAAAGGTTGTACCAACATAATTATTCCATAAGAACAAATAAAAGTAACGCAACAGCCTTAGCTGGGCATGCAATAAACGAAGGTCACACGTTCGATTTTGAAGATACAACTATAATAGAAAAGGAAAAAGATGAGCAAAGAAGGAAGACACTTGAGATGTTATATATTAAAAAGGATCTAAGTTCGATTAATCATAGAAGTGATATTACTAATTTAAGTAATATTTATTCTGGAGTGTTGTGCTGAGGTTTAGTGAAATTTGATTTATTTAGTTCCCTTGAGTGAACAGTGTTGAGGTTATTTGTAATGTTATCTTATTAGTCTAGTCGAAGGTTTTGTCCGGCTAACATTGTTGTTCCTTTAAATAATGTAAATTTCATTTTCTTAGTTAAAAAATTCTTACTTCTGTAAGTAATATTGTTTTATGTATCTCTGAAATATTTCTGCTTGTAATATTCATGAGTTGTAACAATCCATTTTCATATTGTGTATATGTTTGATGTTGATATGTGATTTCTTATTATCCTTTGTTTGTAGGCCTATGAAAAAGGTTTTAAATAAAACCGAAACGTTGGCAACGAGAGTTTGATTTTTTATCCTGGAAAATTGACCGAACCCCGATTAGAGAACACACCTATATATATATATATATATACATATAAAGATTTCACATAAACACGTGAAATAACAATCAATGATCAAACCACAGTAAGAAATGGTAAAACAAGACTAAGGTCTTTCAACCGTAACAAGCGGTCTTCATCAAAGTCAAAAACCCAACTATAACTATATATATATATACAAAATTCACATAAACACATGAAATAACAATCAACAATCAAACCACAATATGAAATAAATAAACGAAGACCTCTTGTTATGGTTGAAAGATCTTAGTATTTTTTCTCATTCCATATTGTGGTTTGATCATATATATATGAGCACAAAATTCAAGAAGAGTAACACACAGAGTAAGGAAACACACTTATATACTCAAATTTTTGGGTAATTCGTCTTCAGGAGAAAAGAGAAAGGTGGATTACCCGAAAATTTGAGTCTGTAAGTGTGTTTCCTTACTCTGTGTGTTACTCTTCTTGAGTTTTGAACTCGTATTGTGTCCAGTTTGGATCATGTTTCGTTTTATTAAGTGAAGATATATATATATATAATTAAAGTTACAGCTAGAGAACACAAGAAAAAGGACGAACACTCACGAATGTCGATAATTTCGGCGTCTTGCCGTCTTCAGGAGAGTAGAAAGAAAGAAAATAAAAGGATATATACATATGAAGTGTTTTTTTGAGAAGTTGCAAGAGTGCATACTTGCAACTTTTATTTACAAATTTTTCTCAAAAACTCCAATTAAACAAGTAATAATACTACTTCAATTATTCATAAATATTATAATTATTCATTCTTGTCCATATAATGGTTGTATTTTGTATACATACTAAAGATTATAAAACGCAATTTTTTTTCCTTTAATCAAGTTACCCCTTATTTGACTTCATGTTTTTTTCATATAAGTAATAGTTTTTTTTCACTATTAGTTCATTTTACATTAGATTACAGCACAGAAGTATGATCTGGATCAACAAATTTAATTTATAATAGTCCTTCTGAAGTAGTAATAAAGTTTTGTGTCGAAAGCCCACATCATGATCCCCTAGTTTAAAATCTAACCTTGACATTTCCTGATTCAAATACACCGTTCAGCCAATCCCCCACCAATCAAGTATGACTTTCTAAAATCACCTACTAGACAGTTTTCAACTTCTTGAAAATAATTCCAAGTGTCTTTAGCATTTGCAAACATTCATTAAAAATGACATTTTCATTTAAAGTTTATAAATTAATTTAGAAGGCAATCAATATAATTATTTCAATAATAAAGTTGAGTTTCCAAGTTGAAACATCTCTTTCTCTCTCTATCTTTCTCTCCTTCTCTGTATTATAATAATAATTATAATCTCGTAGAGTTTGCTGATGTAGATGACTGCTTGTTAGTTATATATCAACAAGAGCCATGATGTTTTTTTAACACCTTTGTTCTTTTAAGACTGGGCATGATCTGGGAATTCGTGGGACACCAATAAGAACTAAATAATAGAACACGATTTTTTGATATACTATTAAAGTTTGCAGTAGATTCTGCAGTCACAATTTTGGCACTGGTGGGCTCGATCTTTCCGGCTGGAGTTGAATTAACTTTCTAAGCGACATCTTATTATTTCAATAAATAACGACCTTTCAACCATTAGAACATCAATCATCATCAGGTAGAATCTAGTTTACAATCCAATGCTTATACAGTCATCCCTAGTGAAGTGTGTTTCTGATAGGTCCAATGGACTTATTTGACCGGCCAATCAGATCACAGGTTTCATTTTCCTTTTTTGATCCATTTCGTTTTTGGTTTTTGGAATCATAAATATTTTTTTTCCTTCAAAATTATAAATAGAGAGTTTTATATATTTTACATACAAAACCTCTAAAATTTGAAGTTTTTCTACATTTTTTTCCCCCTAAATTATATGTTTAAGAGAAGACCTGCTGTCTTGTCTTATATATATGTATATATATTTAGGAAACAGTCCTTCCTTAATACATGTCAGATTGAATTTACGGCCTATTGTTTTTTTAATTAATTTTTTGGATAACTTTTCCAAAGCCCTTAATAGTTTTTTAAATTCACAAGGAACTAGGTAGATTAACTCACCATACGTATGGTTTTCAATGGTTATATTTTTTCCAACGTTTTGGTCGTCTTCGACCATCTTCAGGGGGTAAACATATACACAACATCTAAAAAAACCTATTAAACATTGTTTAAAACACTTAATTATAACACTCAAAGAGTTTATTATAATTATATACTTTGAGTGTTATAATTAAGTGTTTTAAACAATGTTTAATAGGTTTTTTTAGATGTTGTATGTATGTTTACCCCCTCAAAATGGTCGAAGACGACTGAAACGTTGGAAAAAATATAACCATTGAAAAGCAAACATATGGTGAGTTAATCTACCTAGTTCCTTGTGAATTTAAAAAAACTATTAAGGGCTTTTGAAAAGTTATCCAAAAAAATAATTAAAAAAACAATAGGCCGTAAATTCAATCTGACACACACACACACACACACACACAATATATATATATATATATATATATATATAACTAAAGTTTATCGGGACTCGGTCAGTTCTCTCTCAATGCCAACGTTTCGGCTTTTTTTTAAAACCTTTTTCATAGGCAGAAGTATAAATTTTGAAACAGGAAAACTAAGTATTATTTACATATTATTTTACAAAGAAAAATAGTCTGTGAATTTCAACAACAACAGTCTAGTTTGAACGAACACGTGACAAGTGACAATGAACCGTGTCATGTCTGGCCCCTCCAAAACAAACCCTTACTAATGACATCTATCAAACCAGTATATCTTTTCCAAGTATAAAACATATTATATAGCCGTAAGGATATATTGACAAATCTTCTATCAAAAATCTAGTATTGTACATTATAAACACATCTACATATCATAATTAAAAATAGAAATTTGTCAAGAAACTTTCTCACATTATAGATTTAAAATATGCATTCACATGTACTCAAATCGGAAAGAAAGTTTCGACCGTGTTTCAAACATTTATTTAAAAAGTTGAGAGTTCAAAAATTAAGTGAAAGTACTGAAGGCGAATTCCTTGGCTAAGGCATGTCCTTATAATTCCTTCTTGAAATAAAAGATCCTTCTTTTTTTTTGTTTTTTGAAACTCAAACTGACTCATTTGAAAGTTTCAACTAATTTAGATGATCTAAACAGTTGGTTGTTGGAATACAAAGACAATATACAGATGTTGGCACTGTTAAGTGTTTTGTTACGACAGAAGGAAGGGAGGCTCAAACTTGATGTAAGCAGTCATTTGAAACGCTGACACCAACCTTCTATCAAGATTCCATCTTCTTCAACACAATCCTTGGTACAAGCTATGTTCACGTCAGCGAGAAAACATAAAACCTTGCTCTAAAATTCTTTTATAAAGTTCAATAAACTTTTGATCAACAAAAAAAAAATACTTTGAAGTACTGTTCTTAATAACAAAACAAAAACAAAAATTTTGAAAATACTATGTAGATTCAAAATATCTATGATTAGAAAAACAAATTCTGTTAAAGAACTCGTTTTTTGATAAAAAAGAAGAGAACCTAAAATCTTTATGAGAGAGTAGAAGGATTTATTTAGAAGAAGCATTTATTAGTCTTCTGATCTACCCAGGAGGTGGATCCACTCCTGGGCTTAACCCCAGTCCTTAATTGTTCTTTTTATTTATTTTAGTCTTTTAATTAATTTTGTGTTTACTTACTTATTTTTATTTTGCTTCTTCACAAATTAATTATAGTTATTATTTAAATGTTTTCATCCATTTATAATTTCTTTTAATTATTATTTATATTATCTATCCTTCTTTCCCTCCCTCCGTAAGTTGGCTACACTGATTGAGTACCTCTTCAAGTAGACAAGCCCCATTCATTTTTTTTTTACTCATTCTTACCTTACTCCTTTGTTTCCCTAAACATCCCTCCCTGAACTATTGTCCTTTTCTGCACTTTACACCCTTTTAAAGTACCACTCTTCCCTCCCACTCCTCTCAACCCACACAGCATGATTTCTCTACATCTAGTGTTTCACTTGGGTTTTTGACTCTAACGAAGACCGCTTGTTACGGTTGGAAGGTCTTAGTCTTTTTTTCCCATTTTATATTGTGCTTTGATTATACATATACACATATATATGATCAAACCACAATATGAAATGGAAAAAACAAGACACGTGTTATTTCAAGTGTTCATGTGAAATCTTATATATATATATATATATATATATATTTATAAATTTCTCGCCCATTTCCACTTTTATTAATTCCTTGAAAAGACTTTCCAGTTTTCTTACCGCTTTTTTCGTGGTGTGAGACAGGAAATGCACCAACTGTCCGAAATTCATTATATTACACATATTTATACACAAACTTCTTTTCTTATAGTATAATTACCATTAATTTCTAATTGAACATGATAAAACAACATGTCTCGGTCCTTCCAATATATATATATATATATATATATATATATATATATAATTATATATCACTATTTTTCTTTCTTATCGAGGTTTGGTCTAACTTCAATAATATAACACCTTTAAGCCAACGTTTCGTCTATATTTGTAGACATCTTCAGGGCTACATCAATGCAGAATTTAATTACAATAACGTGAAAAGTAACAGGACGAAACAGTCTGCTTAAAAGTGTTATATTATTGAAGCTAGACCAAACCTCGATAAAAAAGAAAAATAGTGTTAAATATATATGGTCGAAATAAGAAAAAAATACAATTTTATATACATATATATATAACAAACCAGACTAAATTATGTCGTTTTAAAAGAATTTGTTTCTTTCATGATTCAATGAATCGTTTGATAATAATTTTACTCATCGTTCCTTTGGTGATTTTCTCAAAAAGTCACTTTTCAAAAAAAAATTGTTTTTCTAAAAATAAATCACTAATTATAATTAGTCAAGTAGTGATAACTTCATTAAATTGTACCACCGAATTGATTTTTTCCTAATGACATTGATAATATGTCACTTATAGTAAAATGAGTGTGGACTACTATAATCTTCTTTTTGCTTAAGTATTAATAAATAAATTAATGTAGCGAACAAACATGAAGTTAATGTCTCATTAAAGAATGAAGGAAGCAGCTAAAGATTTGTGAAAGTGGTACAAAAGAAAGTGGAAAACTAATGCTTGTTGGATCTTTTGAAAGGATATAGCGGGGAGTAGGAGAATATCGTTGTTAATTAGTGTACGGCTGATTAATCTGTCTTTAACAAAGGAGTTGAGAAAGCAGTATGAACTAGTAGCTGAACTAATGTAAACTGGAAGTGTATGGAGTGAGTGCCTTTAACAGGGCTAGTTAGATATTAATATCAAAGTGAACCCACAGTATAACATTTATCCAGAAGATTCAAAGGTTTTAACAGATATTGGAACCCTGTTAAATATTAGAGAAGGTTTTTTTGGCACCCT
Organism: Hermatobates lingyangjiaoensis; assembly: GCA_026182355.1. Taxonomy (NCBI): domain Eukaryota; kingdom Metazoa; phylum Arthropoda; class Insecta; order Hemiptera; family Hermatobatidae; genus Hermatobates; species Hermatobates lingyangjiaoensis. Next base: position 1,097,876 of record JAPFBL010000051.1, on the reverse strand, counting down.
TTAATGCTAAGTCCAATACAAATTTCTGTTTTTATAAATAATATTTTTGAGGGCGTTAAGAGTTTGCTCCCCTGAATTCCTTAATAGTGAAATTAATAACATGAGGTCAATTGCCCTATCATTAAAATACCCCTCTTCTTATCTCGATTTAGCTTTGAAGGGTGCTAAAAAAACCTTCTATAATACTTCAACAGAGCTCCGTTCATTGTCAAATTCTATGGTTTTACGTATCATGAATCATTGCACCTTCTCCTGGGCTTGCGCGTAAAATTGATTTTAATATAGTGTTTTCTAACCGTAATAACGTATACAATATGCTAATAAAAAACTCTCCTAGGAAACTGAATTCCGGTGGTATTCTTAAAAATTCCTTGCAAAAATTCATAAAATTTATATTGGTCGAACTGTTAAATCTTTAAAGACACGTGTAAAACAACACCAATACAACGTATTGCGACAAGAAAAAAGTAGCGCCTTATTCTTGCATATAAATAATGAAAATCATCATATTGATTGGACAGAAGCTGAATTTATTACCTATAAAAAATCGGTGTTGTTAAAAATATTATCGAATCCTCTCTGATTAAATTTAATAGATCAAATGTTATAAATATTAGTAACGGTTTGTTCAAACTTGACTCAGTGTTAACGAGGGCAATAGCCTCTTCTAAGAGGGTTGACAGATATCGGATAGTTTTTTACTTTTTCTTACTGTACTCCTTTGTTTCCCCAAACATCCCTTTCTGGACATTAGTCCTTTCCTGCGCTTTCACCCTTTTAAAATACCCCTCTTCCTCCCACTCTTCTCAACCCCTCACCAGATGTTCTCTGCATCTAGTGTTTCAGTTGGGTTTTTGACTGTGACGAAGACCGCTTGTTACGGTTGAAAGATCTTAGTCTTTTTTCCCTTTCGATATTGTGGTTTTATCGTAAGGATTATATATTGTGTATCATATATTGTGGTAGACGTTTATATATGAATATAAATATTTCTAGTGAGACGGTAATAAAATCTAAATCAAAAGAAAGAAGATATCGCATACAAAATCTGGTGTGACTAGCACTGGTTCATTTACGTAATTATAAAAGAGAATTTCAATAAATTATAACTGCTTGAGAATTGTATTGTAGTTCAAATATTAGGATAAAATCTGATAATAAAACTTAGGCCAAACACATGACCAGTGGAGCCCACGGTTCGTAGTCCCATTTATCCAAATTTTAACCTCACCGAAAAATGTGTAACTTGACTAATCTAACGGGACAATCAATTGCCCAAAACGATTGCATGTTAAACTACTTTTTCAAATATAATGTTTCAATACAAACTTGAACAGATGTTTCTTTTTCATAACTATTAGTATAATAAATTTTAGCACCAAATAACTTGAACCAATTTGCTTTATAAAGCTATTAAAGAAAGAAAAAAGACAGTTCATGAACTTATTACTCTCCTAAATCAGACAGAAAAGAAAAATACTAATGAATACCTCTTAATGCTTATGTGTAATTCTCTTCAAAACTTGAACAGATCTCAGGTTTTCATTTGTTGCATAATACATATGTAGGAGAACAAACATTAACTTTTTTTATAGGATTAAATTCACTTATAAATTGTATGAATTTACTGAACAATCTTGTTATTAACTGATCATCTAGGAAACATACCTCACTTGTCGAGTTTCAAGTAATTTTCAAAAATGATAAAATGTGCTTCAAAACAACTTTTTTCAAAAGTTGAAGTCAAAAGAGCTGACTTAAAAAGATCTAGGTATACAAAAAACCTTGGTCTAAACTAGTTTACTACAAAAAATATAGCTTTAAAAAAAAGTTGTTTTAAAAGAGATAAGTACAAGGGAAATGTTGAAAAGGAGAACCTTATCACCAAAGCACTAAATCTGAATTAGCTTCAAAGTGCTCTATTAAACAATCTTGATTCAAAACAGTTAAGTCGAAAATAATATGACTCAACAACTAAATCATTAATATCTAGGTATAAGAAAACTTGTCAAGTTAGCCATACTTGTAAAAGCTTCTCCTAAAAGACTAATGCTAAAATAGTTCGTGTAGTCGCATTAGGGCAACAGCTTAGTGCTCAGTATTACAATGAACTGTGCTGCTTACATTATATTAAAATTGTCAATGTGACAAAACAACTACTACACTGCTTCCTTTAGAGCAACATACAAACCTGCGAACTCAAAAATAAGTAATTATTAAAAAAATTCTCTTTTTTTTTACTTAGTAGAGTCTGTTAACTTTGCCTTTAGAATAAATTCTCTTGTACCTTGCTCTTAAACGATCTGCAGTTCTTATAACTATAAAAATGGTAGCTTTGATCTATTATTGGTCTATTGAAACTCGCACGATCCTACTTCCTAGGTCTCATTTCCTAGAAGATATGATAAGAATCTGAAGTTAATGTCTAAATTGTGTCAAAGATGAATTCATAGTTAAATTTGTTTCTAATTATTAATAAATAGTAGCCGTTATATTTTTTATTTCAAATGATCTAATTTTGAAATTAAAATTTTCCAAACTGAACAGCGTCAAAAAGCTGTTAATGCGTGTTTATTTGTCTCATACCCGTTAAAGAACCCTACTCTAAGCACACCTGAGTTAGGCAAAATTTAGGAACTCCCAATGTGGCTTGCCTATTACTGTAATGGGTGCCAAATAATAAATGAGTTACAATGCCCACCCTCTTAGAATAGCACTAAAAGGTGAAAGCCTTATAAGTGTAAACGTTGGAAAACAAACAAACAATATTTCTCATACTAGTCAATGTTAAAAAGCAATGAAGTAATACTAGTACTTAACAATGAAGCAGGACACTAGTACGTAAAAAGAAGTACACAAGAAGTGTACAAAAGGAGAACATTGTCGCAGAAGTGTTCAACCCAAAACAATCGGCATCAAAGAGCTATGTATAATAGTTCTTAATTCAAAAAAAGAGTTGGTTAAAAAATAATATGTCTCAACACTTATGCAGAAAACTCTCAGAAGGAGGGATAGAAAGAAAAAAAATTGGAGACAAACCTTTATAACAGATAAAATGAGGACTGGAGCTGATAAGATAGAATGGGAGATATTGGGTTATGAATGAGAGAGATTTCTATCATGAAATAAAGAAGGTGCCTTAAAAAATGACAGCAGATTAAACTTCAGCACTCTTATTAAGTGTAATCAACAAATTTTAGTAAAAAAACATCACATATATAAATAGGTTTTAAAATTAATTTTATACCATTTAAAATATGTAAAAAGTTTCATTAAGTAATATTAACATTGCAAATAAATATAAGCGGCAAGTTTAAATAAGTTTTAGTCATGTTGTACATAGAACCCTGAGGGAAGAGATTACAATTATTTTAAATTACCTCTTCGTTAAATTACCTCCCACCCTGGAGCAGTTAATTCCTTCTGAATATAATATAGAAAAAGGTAATACGTTTGGATTACTCTAATCATTGGAAATGATGGGACTCCCAAGGGACAATATAGTAGAAGCGGGAGTAGCCGTGCAGGTGAAATAGGGGTAGAGGGTTTAAAAGTATTGTAAAAGAACGAGAGAGAAAAACCTCCACCTAAACAAGCTCCCTCTTCTATGTAATTTAATAGATGATAAAGAAGAGTGTGTATGGGTCTTTTGGTATGTGGGTTTTTTTTTCTTCACTGGTAGTAACCTACCATACCATAAGGGAATTTATTCATGTTCCACAGTAAGTACATGTAGTCGACATCGTTGAACAATACAAGAAGTTTGATAAAAGTAATATTATGTTTTAAATTATATCAATATTAGCCTAATAAGTAAGTATTGGTAAAGGGATTGAAGGATTGAAGAGGCTGATGAGCTTGCCAAAAAAGCAGCCACCACCCCTTTTATAGGACCAGAGCCTGCGTTACCCATATCCTACAGTAGGATTAAAGGTGAAGTGACAGGATGGGTTATGTATGAACAGTGGAGTCGTAGAGATTCTACAGTGTTGACTCTCACTGTAAGTGGTTACTACCAGAGAGGAACCCACGAGTCACGCAAGCCCTACTGAGACTCCCAAGGAGTCAGATAAGGTTAGTAGTAGGTCTACTGACAGGACACAGGTGCTTTAGAAGTCACTTAAAAAAAGTCGGTCTTCTAAGAGGATCGACAGAGTGTAGACTATGTGGGGAAGCAGAAGAACTGCAGTCTACATAGTTGGAGACTGTACTGCGCTAGAAGCCGTAGACAGTTAATCCCGAAACCGAACAGTTGGAGCATTGACCTCACTGCATACCTTAATAAATTGGTGAATGGGATAGAACTCGGGCAACAGTTTAGACACTGATCTTAGTGATTTTACTCAAACGTCTCGATCAACAAAAAGACCGGAATGTCTGACGTTTAGACCCGCAAGGGAATCGGTTTACAAAAAAAAAGTAAAAAAGTATCGTTGCGTTGTGTGTGAATGCGTGTGGTTGAATGCGTGTGTGTGCATGCGTGTATGTGGATGCGTGTGTGTGCATGCGTGTATGTGGATGCGTGTGTGTTTGCATACGTATGTGTGTGAGTGTGCGTGCGTGCGTGCGTGCGCGCGCGCGCGTGTGTGTGTGTGTTTTCGAGCAATTGCAACTGCATGCTCCATTTATTGATATTACATGCATTTAACAAATATTATTAGTTACATATTACATACATTAAAATTGATTAAAATCTATTTGATTTATGAACATTATGAATTCATTTAATACTTCTTGTGTCACAAATTTGTCCATTGATGGTGGCCATAGGTAGTTAGAACTCAGTATAATTTTTTGCTTCATTGGAATTCTTTCTCTTTCAAATTTGGGGCAGTCCAGAATAATATGATTCCCTGTTTGTGGTGTGTGTTGATCGCAGCTACAGCTTGGTGAATCTTCAATTTGAAATCTATGGAGGTATGCTTTGTTTGCTCCGTGTCCAGATAGTGCCTGAGTGTGTGTGTGTTGTGTGTGTGTGTGTGTTGTGTGTGTGTTGTGTGTGTGTGTGTGTTTGCGAATATGTGTCAAGGTTGAGAAAAATTACGAGACATATACTGACACTATCAAAGAGAGGAGAGGGAAATGTAAAGAATATTAAAGAGATAAAGAGTAATATTATTGTGAGAGTAAAGAAATGTGTATAAAATACAGTACATTGTCGACCAGCTCTATCATAAGACTAAAAGAGATAACCGAGAGAGCAGTTGAAATAGGACTGAGAGGTAGAGATAGTACTAAGGTTGGGAGAATGATCAAGGAAGATTAGATGAGAGAGAATTATTGAACATAGGGACAGAAATTTCTAACAAACTCATGACACCGGTTAATAACCTGAGTTACCGAATCCTAGAGACAAACCTGGTAATGGTGGTACGAGTATATCTCAGCTGCCCGGAAGAGTAAAAATTAGAAAAACATTTCTATTTTCAAACATTTAAACGAAAAATTATTATCTATTACCTAAAACAAAAACGATTTGTTGCGTATAGTTGTCAGTCAAATAAGTCTTTTTTTTTATTTATTTCTATGATAAATGCTTGTCTTTGGTAAAGCAAAGTCCACTCTTAAACAAAAAAAAAAAAAGCACAAACAATACTATCGATAATTTGAAAGGTTACGTACATTTGAAATTTTTAACTCCATCAATAAGTGATATCCATTCTATCATCATAGAAACAAAAAACTCAAGTACATGGTTGAGAATATGAGTCCTTATATTTACAATGTCATATGTCAACTAGTGAATTCTTTAACTAGTTCCTTCTTAATAGACTGCAACAACAGTTATCGGTCGAGTCTATAAACCTAGGATTATTTGAATGCCTAAAATTTTAAATCTGAAAAAAAAAGGATTTCATTCTGCAGTGGCACTACAATTATATCCTTTCCTCTTAGTCATTCTACTTGCTTCTTATCACTTCCTTCCTTTCCGATAACAAGTAACTTCCTTAAATCAAAAGTCGGTTAGTAAACCAAGACTTTTTTACACTAAAATAATAGCTTTAATCGGATTTAATTAATATACTTTTAAATATTCCGTACTGTAATAAATTAAGAATATTTCATTAAATGTTATACTACCATTAAATGGGTTATTAATTGATAATGTACATTAATAGGCTTAAATAGCCTAAATATTATATGCATATACAATATTTACGCTACAATATTTTAAATTCAATGTATATAATTATTTTTTCCAAGTATCCCTACGTGAAGGGAGTTCATGTATAATATATATATATGATCAAACCACAATATGAAATGAGAAAACAAGACTTAAGATCTTTCAACCCTAACAAGTGGTTGAAACAAGTCAAAAACCCAACTGAAACACTAGACGCAGAAAACATCTTGTGAGGGGGTTGAGAAGAGTGGGGGGGAAGAGTGTTATTTTAAAAGGGTGAAAGCGCAGGAAAGGACTAATGTCCAAAAAGGGATGTTTGGGGAAACAAAGGAGTACAGTAAGAAAGAGTAAAAAACTGTCTGCTAGCTGTCAACCCTCTTAGAAGAGGCTATTGCACCGACGGAGACCACTCGTTACGGTTGAAAGATCTTAGAGACACACACTAACTCAATTTTTCGGATAATCCGTCTTCAGGAGAAAAGAAAGTGGGAGATCAAGCACGCCGGAAACGCAATGGCAGGAGACTGTCTTTGCAACCCGATATATATATATATCGGTAGCTGAGTTAGCTTGAGCTACTCAAAGGGACTACTTCTACCCGATGACGACGACTGTCGAAATATCGTTGTGAGTCTTTTGTGTGTGTCTTTATTTGTTTTTTCTCTTTCATGTGTTAAGATATATATATATATATATATATATGAATGCAGATGAATCACAATAAACACATGATGCAATCAATGAAAACAAACCACAAGGAAAGAAAAGAAAACAGATAGAAAAAATGCTCTGAGGCCTTTCAATTTATGTCATCAGAGAGCAAACAAGGTAAGAACTCATATATATATATATATATGTAATGCATATATATATATGTAATGTATAAATGTATATATACAGTACAATCCAATTGTAATCATTGGGACATATATATATATATATATATATATATATATATATATATATAATATCAATGATCAAACCACAATAAGAAATTGGAAAACAAAACTAAGATTGTAAATGTATAGATACATTTACTAAGATTGTAAAAACAATCTTAGTCTTGTTTTCCCATTTCTTATTGTGGTTTGATCATTGATTGTTATTTCACGAGTTTATGTGAAAGCTTTTTATATATATATATATGAAAATTGAGTTTTTTAAACGATTGTTTTTTAAACGATTTTATCAGACGGTCGATAGATTATGTAATTGTTACTATGTATTTATATCAAATTTCATTTCATATAAATGATTTCATTTATATGATTTCATATAAACATGTGAAATAATGAAGAGTCCTACAGGGAGACTGGGCGATGACTTTTTTTAATTTCAAATCCTATAGACCGTTTTATTTGTTTTTTAAATAAATGCATAAATATATTAAAAAAGACTATTATTTTACTTTTATTAATAATTTGACTTTAATAACTATTATTTGCTTTAAAATTATGTTTATTGTTTAATATTTATTTAAAATATGACCAATTAGTTGAAAATATTTGAGACTTTGATTTAATGTTCCTTGTAGTAAGTGGCATGCAGGTGATACAACTGTTAGTATTACAAGTAATAATCAACCATGGCTAATTTCTATCTAAGACAACGTGTTATTAAGCTCCATCAATAATACTGTGATAAAGAGTTGTTAAGTAGTTATGTTTTATGGCATCATTGTTTGAGAGCGCACTGGAGCGCTAACACAACGGTTAAGTCCAGTCCGTTTTAAAAACATACTATCTCTCTTTTTTTTTATTAATAAGTCACTATATGATCATCTTTACCGTGACTTAAAATCCTTTTGGGCTTTACAAGGGTTGAAAGTGTGACCATTTGTCACGAACCAGTCACATTACTATATACAGACGCTCCCCAACTTACGAATGAGATACGTTCCGGACGGCCGTTCGTTAGCTGAATTTGTTCGTAAGTCATTACAAGACATTTTTTTTATAGTAAAATGTATTTTTAGGATTGTATAATTAACCTATATGGGTAAACAACACTGTAGTAAAAAAAGGATATGCTTTATAGAAATGTGTAACACTGAGAGAGAGAGAGAGAGAGAGAGAGAGAGAGAGAGAGAGAGAGAGAGAGAGAGAGAGAGAGAGTGAGAGAGAGAGAGCTAAGAAACATAACACACTGAAAACAATAACTCTATACAGTATCAGTTAAAGGGAATTTAACAAATAAACCGATCCGAGGGAGATTAGACGGTTGTCGTCGTAAATGATGTGACAGCACTGTATCACATCAATCACATTTGGTTTGCAACCTTCGTACAGCGCTCAACATTTGGGTACCGTTGCTCCAAGATTGCAAGGGCTTTATCGATATGAGAAAACGTTCAATACAAAATCTAACTTACGGTGTTTTGTTCTTTTTTACGTATTTATAAAATTCGTCATATGTATTGAGAAGTCCGTATAGTATCTCGGAAAGTTCGTAAATCGAATGTTCGCAAGTAGGGGAAGCGTCTGTACTTCAGGTAATGTCACCCATCCAAGTGCTAACATGCCAAATGTTGCTCTACTTTAATATATTCAAAATGGCTATTTCTGTTAGAATACTATTCTCTTCAGCAGCTTTATTTGCATTTTATTTTCTTAGAATAGGATATATTTAACAAAAACGGCTATTACGAAAATTTGATAATTATTTTTTAACAGACATAATGATTTCATTTAATGCAAACTGAATTCAGAAAAAGCAGTTATTATTTCTATAATATCTACTGAAAATGATTCTTAAACGCATATTAACAGATGCTTAAGCAACAAAAACACATACAAACATGTGAAACTCCATAATACAAATCCATTGTTACATTGCAGACAATTGCACAGTCAGATAGAAACTGTGAAAAATAGAAACAAAACTCACAGTTTTGTTTCAAATCCAGTGTTATTACACCAAAAATTATGTTTTACTGATCACGAACAAACTCTCGAAACCTAAAAGTATCGATAGTTGAAAGTTTATAAATCACTGCCCAAAAACGTGTTATACAAAAAAAAATTTAACAACTTGGTTGAAACCCACTGATCTAGAGTAACAAAACACCAAAAATTAAAGATAACAGTGATTAAAAAGGCCATAACTTGAGTCATTTTGGGTTGAAACTCAAAAGTATTGGATGGTGAAAAGGTTATTAGCTGTTTGTATAGAATGATCTTATGTCAAAAATCAAGAAGAACAAGGCTAACTATATTTGATCTTCAGTAGTAAATAGTTTATCAAACACTTAACTTTAGTTATAAATTAAAACTCAAGAGAGTTATCTGTTGAAATGTTTTCAATCACTTACGTCAAATAAAACTCAAAACTCAAGAGTGTCAAAAGTTGAAAAGTTCATGAACCACTTATCTCGAGTGGTTTTGATTCAAAACTGAAGAGTAGCAAATGATGAAAATGTTTTAAACCACTTATATCAAGTGATTTGTCAATACTCAAGAGTCAGAAGTTCTAATGATTCGGAGATACTTATCTATAAGTTGTTTGAAAAAATAAAAAAAAATATATAATAATGGCTAGCTTACTACAGTATAACTACTGTTGTACTGTAAAAGTTACCAAAAATCAAGATTTTCAGTAAAAAAGTTACTGCAGTAACATAAATCAAAACGCATGAGAAGGTGAAAATATTATTTATCTACTCAATTTCAGTAATGTAGTGAATAATATGTGATGTGATGTGATGAAAAGTTTTTGAATCTATAATCTTTAGTCAAGTATGAAAACTAAAGATTGCCAGATGTAGAATATATGATATAAAGATCTTGAGTTATACTATATCAAAACTTGAGAGTGCCAGATGATGAACTCAAAGAGTGTGTGTGCTAGCTAGTAAACTGTATGACATGAAAATCTTGAGTTCTATTTCTCACAAAAACCTTTTCTGCACAGTTGAATCCTTTACTACCTATATACTAAATCCTTTCGCAGAAGCTTATCAACAATTAAATTAAATATTCTTTCTTCTTGAAGTCATTGATATTTACCAAATAATATCAATTTTATTATTTTTAAATATCATTATTCTTAAAATTTTTAAGAAAGAAAGCAATGAAGTCATTATTTTTAAAATAAAATACAACATGATAATTATCACAGCATATAATAATTCTCATGCAAATTATGTTATATATATAATTGACTTAATAAGTTTAATAAGTACCTTATTCAGAGACGCAATGGACATCCAGTTCTAACTAAGACAGGCTACCTGTAAACATAAAAAAAAAAAATATTTGAAGTTATGGACGCAAATAAATGACATTAACAAAATAAAATTTACCTTTTCAAAAATTAAGCTCATATTTAAATTTTCGATGCATTTTAAAAGCAGTTAAACTGTAAATTTAAATCATTTTAATTATATGTTAAAATACGAATTTAAAAAAAAATAAATAATGAACTACAGAAAATGTTCAAGAAGAAACTGCAATTCAAAGAAGGAAATAAGATACACTTCTAGCGCTCTGAAAGTAGTATGTGTTACATTGGTCATCTGGGTAGGGTTTAACATAAGGTTTTAGTTCTCTGATATCGACGATACAAGTATTTATGTAGGCGGGTTGATGGGTGATAATCCATTCACAATATTTGTATAATCGACGAAAACCAAAGTACAAAGGAACACACTGGTTGATATTAGTTTATAGACACCATGAAAGTAAGGAAGATCGGGAATAATAATGAAGCAAGCTTGAAAGCTACGATGTCCACACTCATATTATATAACGTCTCATTTATATGAAAATATTGGGTATTTTAGAAGAAATTTAAAAAATATAAACTTATGACTGACTGGTATCCCTTCTTGTTTTTTTAATGAAAATGTAAAAGGTATAGAAACAAACTAATAAACAGTACTACTCCACTTATGAACGCCGAAGGAAAAAGGAGTGATTAAGAATACAGTATAACTGTAATACTTTTTTGGCTCAAATTTTACATTAGTTTTTTTTTTTTTTTTTTTTGTCAGAAAACAGCATGTTCCACCCGAAGGCACCACACGCATCAAAATCTTCAATGCTACACAACAATCTCCATCATGCTATGCAAATACAGCTTAAACAACAACAAAATAACCACAATGACAACAGAGCACACAGATAATACAGGCTATCATAATCAACCCAGTAAATTAAAATATTTGTTAACCACTTCCCCGAAGGCACCGACTAGGCCCTCCTCCAACAAAGCTGCAAGCTGCGGGGGCCACGCACCTCCGGCAGTCACCACTTTTCTCTCCATCCTACTCCTCTCTGAGTTTAACTCAACGCAGTCGAACAGGAGGTGTTGAACTGTTTGAGGTGACCTACCGTCACAGCTACACCCTGGAGAGTTGACAAGTTTCAGGCGGTGGAGATAGTGGCCAAATCTCCCATGCCCTGTTAGAAACTGGGTCAGTCTCCAGTCCACTTTGAGGTTCTTTTTCTTTCTCTGACTGACAGATGGTAGAAATCTTTTTGTAAGTTGAGCATTGGTCGCCTCTTCCCACAACTTCTGCCAGCACTCCATGCTACGTTCATGGGCCCACTGCTTGAGGGCAGTGTTTGGCATGTGAGAGTAGATTGGCTCTGTATTTATCTGTTGGGCCGCTCTTTTGGCCAGCTGGTCAGCCAACTCGTTCCCTTCTATACCAATGTGGCTCTTGACCCAGGTAAAATAAACTGTTGCCCTTGCTTTTAAACTGTCCAGGTTTTGTCTTATTAAGTTGATCAAAGGTGAATGATTTTTGTTGCCCTGTAGACATTCTAGAGTAATCCTGCTATCTGTGTTTATGCGGACCGAGCAGCCGACCTCGGTCGGCTTTACATTAGTTGAATGTTCAGCTTTGTCAAAACAAAATGTTTTCTTTTTCCAAATGGAAAAGGATTCTCCAACTAAAGGGCTATCTACCAAGAAGCTTAGGATTTCCGGATAGACAATAATTATACAATCCGGATATAAATATCTCCAGCTGTTTCTCATCTTAGTTCATATCTACTTACAGTAGATATTTAATGACAAACTGTGATCTTTCAGTTAATGATTTTTAAAATAATAGATTTTAAATAAGGATTAGAATAGATAATGTGTAACAAAACGCTATTTAGAAGAAATGGACCTACATGAGCATAATGACAAATATTAATTATTTTATAATATCTTCTATACCTTTTAATTTAACAGCATTCATAACCAGAACAAAAGGAAACTAGATCCTTTCTTAGGATTCTCCAGTGGTATTCAAACTACCCCAAAACTTACGCCAAATCAAAACTTACGCCAGTACAGTTAATTAATTAAAAGTTAATTATGCGTTTTTTGGGCAAAAGGCATAAATTGGTAAGATATAATGTAACTTTTGTCTTTAGAATTTTAAGTTATAATTGACTTAAAGATCGTTTCATTTATCCAGGCTAAAACTAATGATGTTTTCAAAATAACATGCCTTGAACTGAAAGCCATCATACAAAACTAGTCTGAAATGGTTTACAGGTAGTTAGGAGTGAGTTTAGGAATTATGAATCAAAGAAATACGATGCTTAATATACAAAACTTCAGGTAGCATTTACAATAAATTCCTGACTGTTTAAACCACGATAACTTTACTCTTGTTTCTACTGAACCTCATTTTAATAAGCCTTTATAAATGGAAAATTAGAACGTTTTATAGATGCTGTAAGTTCTATACAAAAAGCTTTATCTGCATCAATCACTTAACTAAGGTGTGGCCACTTCTATACTTAGTCTATCGTTACACTAGAATTAACTCAAGGCCTGCTTTAAAGTTACTGGCATTTTAAGCAAGTATATGTTTGATTTTAATACAAATATAATTTTATATAATCGATAAAAACGAAATAAAACAAATCATATTTTCTTTATCAGCATTCTTTCTTAATAAAAAAATTGTTCTAATACCAATTTTTCAGTAATCGTGTATAGTTCCAAAAATATCTTAGCTAAGAAGCACTCAAGTCAAAAGAAATGTTTTGACAAAACAAAATGTAAAGGAAAAAGGATTCTCCAACTAAAGGACTTTCTACCAAGAAACTTAGGACATCTTATATATTTGCACCATGAATAACAATGGTGCAAATTCATTTCCTATTTTGACTGCAAACATGAGACCTAGCATTTCTACTACTAATTTCTCTCTGGGGCCAGCGTAGCCTAGTGGCAACGTTCTCGTCTCTGGAATGGTAGATCCGGGGTTCAATACCCACTCTGGTTCTCGATTTATTCATGCGGGAAGTGAACAAATCTGAGCACGTCATCCATCGTCAGTCATGATCTTCAGTCTTTCAGTTATATCATGTTAAAGTAGAATAGATTGAAGGTTTTTAAGGTGGAGCCCTTTTACCACATCGCGATAAACCAAACCAAGAAACTCGTTTCCTTACGAATGAGACAAAACGAGACAGTTCTAATGAAGTGCTCAAGGTGGACCGCACGGTGGCGGGCTTCCACTACCTACATCAACAAAAGCTATAAAACATAAGTCTTCTAGTCTCTAAGTGACTGATGGCAACTTGATGAAAGAGATCATCAAGAGTTACAGGGGAAAACATGAAAAGGGAAAAACAAGAGTTTTTTGAAAAAACTCGAGCCCTGTCAGGTCCTCGTTAAAGATCCCTGCTCTAAATACATTTGAGTTAGGAAAAGTTTAGGACTACCAATGTAGAGAGTTCATTGTGTGACAAAGGGACAATTTAGTCTGTGTATGTTTTCTGTTGGGGTCTCTAGCTCTCCGATATGCTAAGCAGGCATTCTCCCGAGAAGTTACTGCTCCTCACACAGCGACCACAAGGGTCTACCCAACTTGGGTGGGAACCAACAGCCATTACGAGTCCGACTTCTGAGGCGGGCTGGAGAGTGAACCCTCCAGGGGCCTCCGTAGTACCGACTTGTTTTAAGAGTTTCGGATCAAACTCCGGACCAATGGTCCTACTGAACCTACTCAGCTGCAGATAAGGTCATTGACCTTTGTAGCCCCTGGTTCAATGAACCTGTGGAAATAAAGACAATGCAGCCTGTGGTAAGGCTACATTGTCCCACTAGGGATAATGTTTAATTTGAATCAATGCTTAACTTGATGAACTCAATATTTGAATGATAAAAGCAAGAAAAGATCTAATTTTAACAAATACATGTCACAAGCTTTCAAACATTCATGCTGCCATCCTCAAGCTATAAACATATAATACAAATTACATCACCTCCTAAAACACTAGCTAACTTAATAACCTTTTTCCCTGTTACCTCCCCCAATACGTTGATTAATACTGCTCCGTGTTTGATTGAACTGTATTAATCAAAGTATTAGGGAAGGTAACAGGGGAAAAGGTTATTAAGCTAGCTAGTATGTACTAAAGTTTTTGTTTTGCTTTATTTTTGAGGCATACACATTGTTCTAATTCACAAAATAACAATCATCACCACTATATCTGAGTCAACACAGTTAAATATACGTGTACTTTATAAAGTAAAGAACTTTCTAGGACTTGATTAACAAGAAATATAAAATTGATATAATAGTTTATCACCTATGTGATGAGAACTATAATCTAAAGTGACGCTACAACATAAAATATAAATGGTGATTTCTGCAGAAACAAATAAGATAATCACCTTGAAAATGAGTGAAAATTATATTTTATAACTCAAGTTTACGACAAATATCCCACTAGTTATAATAAAAATATCATTAAAAAAAAAATGTCCAATTGGGAACACTCTTGGATGATTGTATGAAAAGTTCTTCGACGATTAATTATTTCTTGCTTAATAGATTAAAGACTAAACATTACAGTATCCACTAAGAGTATATAATAGAAAAATACAGTATACAATAGAAGTGTTTATATGAGAAAAATAGTAGAGAATGAATACTAGAGAGAACATATCTCCCTTCATCAAAGAAATCCCGAAGGAAGCACAGCTAAGATCAATAATATTAAACCCTTTACGTAAGTGAAACTCCTGAGTTAAAACAGATTTCCTTTCAATTTTAATCCCATTTTAATTTTACATTTTGTATTTAACCCACAATATTCTTAAAGTAATTTAATTGCATATTCTTTAATTTATAACCATCTAGTATCCTTTACAAATGATAAAAGCTATACCCAGATTTTAAAAAATATGATCATAAAAAAGTTAATGATCATTTAATATTCATGAATGTATGAAATAAATATATATTCTTATATATATATTTTTTGTTAATGTTTAAACTCACATCTAGCGGGTCATAACGTCAGCTGTTTAACGGGCTTTTTGTTGGATCAGTGATTCTACAGATTCTACATTGGGAGTCCTAAACTTTGCCAAATTTAACGAATACCTGACATTGAACAGATTCGGACCGACGGCTTAATGTCCTCTCCGAGAGTCGACGCAGTCAGATTTATTCACCTCCCGCGTGAATAAATCCATGGTCAGGTTACTACCAGCCCAGAGGCGAGTACGTTAACTACTGAGCTAACCAGTCCCCATGAGAGTGTATACATTGATTGTGTACATTGATATATTATCAACACATTGCGTAGAGATTTTTATCAATTCAGTTAAGATAGTTTTAAAGTTTTTTGTACTGGACGGTCAAAAATTGTATTAATTTTTACTTATTCTAATAATATAATAAGTATTACAATATACAATAATAACATACAATAATGTTTCAAGTTCAAGTTGAAAGATTTTTACAATTTAAGATCCAGAGACAGATTGTTGACAGTTTTCTAAATGATGACAATATTGCTTATATTGAGCTGTAATATATAAATTTTTGCTGAACTGTTGGCGGATTGAGGGTTAGAATCCACGAATTTTACGAATATTGTCTAGCCAAAGAAAGGCACTATTTCTAAGTAGAGAAGCTTTAGTTTTCTACAGTGTGGAATCACTTGTTCCTACTGATTAAGAAGGCTCATTAGTTAGTATTTGAAAAAGGATCCTCTTATATCGTGTCATGATCATATAGTTCCCGTTTGCATAACTGAAATTTACTACTATTATATTGTAATTTTTTTTTTATCTAAAAGTGTAATATTTTGGTTGGGTTTTTTAATTATTTTGAGCCGATAATTGTTACCTTAGTTTCCTGTAGAAGTTCAAAATAAATATATGTATATTAATAAAAATCCAATCAATAAATACAAAATATGCAAAATATCCATGCAAAATAAATCCAATTTTGCAAATCACCTAACTGAACATGGACATACACCTGACAGCTTAGAAAACACAATTGACCTACTACAGACAGGACAGAAAGGACAGAGACTCAATATAACTGAACAGCTAGAAATATATAAACATAAAAGTGCGGGTAACTTAATAAATGAACAAATAAACCACCAAACCGATATTTTATTTAAACCATTAATAAAAATAAAAAAACGACTGGACTGATAGTATAACGAAGTTATTAAATATAAAAAAAATCAAACTAGGTAATAGCTAAAAACTAAAAATCAAAAATAACTAAATAAAATCAAAGTAATAATATCAGAATAGCAGTGGACTTGACAGATAACCAAACCCTTTATAACAGCTCAGTAGGTTAGTTGCAATGGAAGATGGACAACGTCCGAAAGCGCTCCAACGAGTCCAAGATCATCTTACGAGGTATGACGGTTTGCTATATTAATAATATAAATGAAAAATAAATATTAAATTTAGTTCCTGCAGCTTTCTTTACCAGTCTGACCATTATTTTTATTACAAGTAGGATATCCTATTTGTAATATTTTGTTATACATCGGTATTTTCGTTAATTTGAAGAGATTCGGTGTGGGTAGCCTACTGGATTGTACGCTCGCCTGTGAACTGGTACTCGTAGATCCGGGTTCAATTCTTACTCTGGCCTCGATTTGTCCAGGTATGAGGTGAAAAAATTTAAGCACGTTGGTCCTCTACAATTTTAAGCCGTAGATCGTTGGTACTAAGATCTCTATTCTAAATACATATGCGTTACACGAAACTTAAGACTTCCAATGTATATACATTAAGGGGAAGACAATATTCCTTTGAGGACGCAGTCAAAGGTGCAGATTTTTAACAAACTGTCAATAGGAGAACTTTAGGGTGTGATAATTTTGCACTCTTGGATTACAGTCATCCCGCAGTTATCGCGGTTAATAGAGACCAGAACTGGCCATAATAAGCGATAAACCGCGAAGTAGTGACACCCTCACATTTTTAAAATATGTACTTTTTTTGAGTAGGTATAATATCAATAAGTGTATATGAAACCATATAAGTGCATCTGTTACCATTAGAACATTAGAGAATAGTTTGATACAAGTAAATGAAATATTAATAGTAAAAATAATATAAATATGATAAGTGTGGTGCGTAACACGTAGACGTAACTAAATGAATCTAATGTAATGTAAAGTGTAAATTAATATAATGTCGTAAAGTGAATATAATGCAAATATGTTTTTAGAAGTCTTTTATTGTCATAACTAGTTTTCCTTTATAACAAGGAATGTTAACTCTAACACCTTTGACAATAGCTTCTCACCTGGTCCTCAATTTATTCACGTAGGAATTGAATAAATCTGCGCACGTAGTCCCTCGGAGAGGACGTTAAACTATCGGTCCCGAGCCTGTACGATGCCAGGTATTCCTTAAAGATCTCTACTCTAAATATACTGAGTTAGGCAAAATTTAGAAATTCCAATGTAGAAATACTGGTAATGTGGCTCGCCCATTACTAAAATGGGTTCCAAATAATAAATGAGCCACAATTTCCAACTCTAGCACAGCACTAAAAGTTGAACGCCTTATAAGTGTGGGCGTTGGAAAACAAACAGACTATGTTTCAAATAATACAATAAAATATACAATTCTTTATATTTCCTTTATGTCAAACAACAAACATTCTTTTTGCTTTAGTATCATCCAAATATCAAAAAAATAATTGTTTTATCCTTGGTAAAGAAGGTGACAAAGATAGTAAAATACAGAAGTGTTACTCACCGATTCCCAGATTTATGATCTAACTACTATAACCAACCGATTGATATTAAGAGAATAACTTGTAATTACAATGATTTGTACTGCCTATTTTATGAATCTTGACAACAAACTCGATAAAAGAAATGCACGATTTAAACACATTATGTTGTAATTAGAATAAGTAATAATAAAAGATGCAATAACTTTGTTTTAAAAACTAATCTAAGAACAAATTTATCTTTAATTTCAAAAACTGTTTTTAAATTAATCTATGTTTAAACAGTTTATCCAGGCCCCTATAGTATCTAATAAAACAGCAAGATAATAATATAACAGTAATTTTAAACATTGCGGTGAAAAAGATATTTATTTATCCTTTTAATATCAAGCGTGGTGTACAAGATAATGAAAGAATTTATGATGCATCATGTATATTGGTGAATACAAATAAAGCAGCAACTTTAACTGAAAGAATTCAAGATAATAACATAAAGGCCACATCCCGATTAAGTTTGTTTAGTACTCAAAGGAGGTTTCCTGAATATCTGTCCAAAGAATTAACTATTCCTGATTATAAGCCGACGTTTCGCCAAAAAATTGTTCGGCATTTTCAAGGCTTTTTTTTGAAGAAATGGCCTTGAAGTGCCGAATTATTTTCGGCGAAACGTCGGCTTATAATCAGGAGGAGTTAATTCTTTGAACCAATTCCACAGAAAACCTATTTTGAACTTGAAGAAACAGTGGTCGAGAATCCATTATAAATATTTATTGTTAAATAAGGATGTTTATCATTATTTCACTATTTACTAGTAGAAACAACAAATGCCATATATAAAACAAATATATAAAGTTTTATTTCAAGGCAATCAAATTAAAAATTGAGTTTAGGGAAGAAAATACAGTAGTTTGAAATACTGTTATTTTTTTTGTTTTTTCCAAACTATATCCAATGATAAATACGTTTTATTTATATGATTGTTATTATATGATTGTTCATAGATATAACTTCATCATTTTGAGATGTGTTAAATATCTGTTAATTTACCCAGTTCTTCATTAGCATTCAATAACAGATTCACTTATTCAGTCATGCGCACTCCTACATTTACAAGTAGGTTACTAGCTCTCAGTGTCCTTGACAATTTTATTCTCATAGTTACACCATCTAGTGTAATTTTTCATAACTAGAAGTCTCAATTCAAACAAAAGTTTTTTTTTTTAAATTTCCTTAAAGAAAATATATAACAATGTTAAATGGAGGGATCATATATTATATTTAAGTTTAAGAATAAAGATTGATAACTTAAGAAGTCTGTAATAAATAATATTTGAGTCCATTTATTTTATACAATTTGTGTGTGCTTGATTGTGGATTTATATATATAGTTTGAAGTTCGTATATTTGGGGAACAGGCCTCTGATTATACATGAGAGATATAATATAATGTAAGCAAAAAGTGTAATGTCATATATATACATATATAAAAACATATATGAATATATAAAAAAGTCGGTTGGGTTTTTGACTCTGACGAAGACCGCTTGTTACAGTTGAAAGATCTTAGTCTTGTTTTCCCATTTCTTATTGTGGTTTGATCTTATACATATATATATTGTAAACAGGAAAATGATCCAAAAGGACAACAAACGTTTCATGGTGAATCGAAAACACAGAACTAAGGAACAAACACACTTACTGTCTCTAATTTTTGGTTGAACTCTCATCAGGAGAGTTGAGATAGGGACACCAAGCGCACTTGTGAAGCGACGGTTGGAGACCTACCAACGGTTCTGTGTTTGTGATTCACCGTGAAACGAATATATATATATATATATATATATATATATATATATATGTGTGTGTGTGTGTGTGTTTGTATGTGATGTTTCTTTCAACCTTGTCTGTTCACATGTTACTTATTTACAAAACTTAGTAATTATTGTAAACTAAAGAACAGTTGATTATTATAAAATGTTGATAGATACGTCAACATGGCAAGTACATTTAGATTAGTTTCAAATAGGGACAGAAAAGTAAATCAATCGAAGACATTAAAAGTTACCAATTATTATTTTAAAAAACGCCTAAAAAAGCTACTTTATTTAAAAAGTATATTGAAAATGATGTCTGAGTCAAGATGTTTGAGCCATATGCCTGGTAATAATTTATAGATCATGTAAATCCATTATTATGCATGTATTTTTGAGTGTAACTCTATAAAACTGTAATTTATTAGTTTCATGTAGGAATGAATTTTTTAGCAGTCAGGATAATCTTTTTACTTCCATCATATCAGTTTGATTGAGGCTGTCGCACTTTTCATATAAATATTTAAAAATTAATAAATTAAACTAGTCCAAACTAATAAGTTTCGAAAAGACAAATTTTTGTAAAAACTTTGGTAAATAATGCCACTATTACAGGGTTTGTTTGCAAAATGTTTGTGTGTTTACCAAACTTGTATTTAATTGGCCATCATAAACCATGGTGTTCTAAGGGTGCAAAAAAAGTAGTCCATTTGTTAATTAACAAGTATTTTTAGTTATTAGCTTCATCACTGGATTGGTTCTACATGGGGAGTTAAAAAGCTTCTAAAGTTTATTAAATCATGGATCTATAACGAGCGCTCGATATTTCACAGGCTCGCATCAGTTAATAAGTCGTTACGTTCATTATGGTAAAGCTACTCTACCGTCTACACAAGACCCTCAATCTCCCACATGAAAAATTCAGCGGCTTTATTAAGATTTGAACCTCAAATATTCAGTACTGAATCAAGCACGCTACCATAAGACCCTCACGATTCTTACATAACAAAGTCGCACTCTCAGAGGAGTCCTGTTAAAAAGAAAGCTTTTACTTATAGTAAGCAGAACACTCTAAATAACATGTATAATATTCCGTTCATAATAAAAAAACACTTTTTTTCCTACAAAATAAACTGTTTTTAATTATAACAATAAATACTGTAATATATGTGAGTTCACACAATGAAGACCAGGATATTTCCTCTTTTTATTTATTAACTGATGGATAGGGGCCAGCTTAGCTCAATGGTTAACGTACTCGCCTCTGGGCTGGTAGTCCAGGGTTCAATCCCCATCTGGCCTTCGATTTATTTTCGCAGGAAGTAAATAAATCTGAATACGCCGTCCCTCGGAGAGGACGTTAAGCCGTCGCTCCCATGCCTCTACGATGCCAGGTACTCGTTAAAGATCCCTAATCAAAATCTACTTGAGGCAGGCAAAATTTAGGGTTTCAAGTATAGAATCTGTAGAATCACTGATCAAACAAAAAGCCTGTAAGCGGCTGACGTTATCACCCTCTAGGAGATCGGTTTAAACAATAAAAAAAAAACCGATGATGGATTTTATAATTATTATCAACTGAAATCAGCTGGAAGTCACAAGGATGATACAAGTAAAGAGTTAAGTAAAATTTAACTTTAGTAATTTTGTTTTATAAAATTTATTGAAATTTAATATATAATGATAGCTTTCATATGACACGGTTTTAGCCTTCAAATAAAGGAAAAGTTGTCGAATCGAATTCATGGAAAATAGTGCCGTAAGTTTTACATATTCTGATGACAATTGTAAAAATACTAATTTTTCTAAAACCTTCAACCACATTATTTAAGTAATTCTATGGTCAATAGTTCGGCTCATTCATGATTTGGCACCCATTAGCCTTGTGTATTTTCTATACATGCTCTAACCACATCAAGATTGTTCAGTTTTGGTAATCTAGCAAACAATTTGGCATTTGGTTATTATTGCAAAAAAAATTAATAATTACAATAATAATTAGTTTTTTTATTACAAAAACATGCTAGAGGAAGCCAAAATTTTCTTTACTTTCAGTTATTTTCTTCTTAATATTCTTCATTATTATTATATTGTTCTCCGATTTAGAACTCTTATTGTGTCCAGTTTGGGTCGTCATTATATATATATATATATATATATAGAGATAGATATATTTGTAAATTTGGGGAGCAATCCTTCTTTTATACATGTTTTGTTGAACGACCTTTGTACTGTCGCATGAATAAATTTCATTGTCCATCTTTCAATGGTGAGAAAACTTGAAAGATGGACAATGAAATTTATTCATGCGACAGTACAAAAGTCGTTCAACAAACATATTATATATATATATATATATATATATATATCACTCAAACTTCGGAAAAAACGATCTAAACTGGACGCAAATCAGCTCAAAAACGAAGAAAAGCAACCCACAGAGAAAGAAACACACTTACAAACTCAAATTTTTGCCTAAATTGGTCACCCATTCTCTTTTCTCCTGAAGACGGATCATCCGAAAATTTGAGTTTGTAAGAGTGTTTCTTTCTCTGTGTATTGCTTTTCTTCGTTTTTGAGCTGATATATATATATCAGTTGGGTTTTTGACTCTGACGAAGACCGCTTGTTACGGTTGAAAATCTTAATCTTGTTTTCCCATTTCTTATTGTGGTTTGATCATTGATTGTTATTTCACGTGTTTCACGTGAAATCTTTATATATATATATATATATATATATATATATATATATATATTTATATAGTATTAGGTAGGTTTTGTCTTTGAGGGTTAGGTCATATAAAAGAAAATAAACTCCTTCCTAGGCCAACGTTTCCATATATTTTTACATCGTCTTCAGGGCTAAAATGAGAGTAAGCCTATAATACTTTTAACAAAACAATCTACAACCTACATAGGGAACTAAATTGTTGCTACACATAAATACAACTCGTTATTTTACACTCAGAGTTGTTATTCTAAGTACACATCTATTTAAAAAACAAACCAAAAAAAAGGAAATTTTTTGTATATTGTAGATTGTTTTGTTAAAAGTATTATAGTCTTACTCTAATTTTAGCCCTGAAGATAATGTACAAATACATCGAAACGTTGACCTAGGAAGGAGTTTATTTTTCTTTATTATGACCTAGCCCACAAAAACAAAACCTACCTAATACAATAGAATAGAAGAGGTCAAGAACATTTTTTTGAGACTGTATTTTTATATATACATCTTTTTGCTTAAATTGACAAATAACTTATTTACATTAAAAAAAATAAAGAAAGTATCTATGAGAAGTATTTACGTACAATATTTATGCTCATTTAATACCTTTAAAATACAAAAGCTATATCGCATTATTATTTTTAATATATTTTCCAATCATTTCTTAATCTTGAATGGTTAAAGTAAATTTATTCATATACCATTTATTTTAAATAACTAAATAATTATTTTAAAAGAATGAAAATGTTTATTTTATCTTCTCTATAAAAGAAAAGACGTAAGGAAGTAATGGTATACTTCCAACATTCATAGTTCTTGAGTGACTGGTACTGAAAATGTTGTCATTGTTATAGTACTTCTGTGGGAAGAAATGAGGTTTAACAGTTGTTTTTATTGTAATAAAAAAAAACATGATTGAGTCATTTACTCTGAACCCTATAGTTCTAACTCTTTTAGATAATAAAAGGTCTTTGATCCCAACTGAAATCTGTTGGCTCCTTAAACACTAAGGTTAAAGAAATTGGTTGTTTTGTGGTTAACCTGCTTTCTTATAATGGTTAGCTGAAGCAAGAAAAGAAGAGGAAGTAGAAGAAGAAGGAAAAAAAAGGGTTCTAGAAATATCAACATGAGACGCACATTGCAGTAAACTGAGACCGAACTTTCCAATCATTACTGGACTCAAATCAACCAGTCTTCTAGTGAGGAAAAAAATCTGCTTTCCACTAACAATACATCTCGTATTGACTTAATTGACTTCAAGTGAAAAAAAACATAATTTAAAACAGTAATTTATAATTATTAAGTAGATTTTATGTAGTAAGTTCTTCAAAAATTTTCAATTAACGTCTTTTTAACATGTTAAGGATATATATATATATATATATATATATATATATTGATAGAAGTATCGACCGTGGAATAGAAACAAAACTAAAGTTTATTGGAACTCGGTCAGATCTTCAGGTTCCAATTAAACTCTCATTGCCAACGTTTCGGTCTTTATTTAAAACCTTTCTCATAAACAGAACTATAAATTTTGAAACAGAAAAACTAAGTATTACATTACAAATTATTTTACAAAGAAAAATAATATGTGGATTTTTCTAATAATATATATATATATATATATATATATATATATATATATACTGATGTAGCTTCTCGACCACTGATTTATCCAGATTCAGAGCAAGGGTTCTCGAGGACTTATTGACCAAAATCCTCGAGAACCCTTGCTCTGAATCTGTATATATATATATATTAATATCAACGTCGAAACTAGAATAAGGAATAGAAAAAAGCAGACTAATCTTTGGTATTTTTTCACATTTTGTTATTTTGGTTTGGACGATGATTTTCGTTTCCCGCGTTTTTTGTAAAATGTTGTTACATATATGTAAATTAACTCATACTGCAACTAAAATTTGATCTTTGTTTTTTTTTTTAATTTTTTAGTTGACCTTGTTTTTATGGATTCTGTAAATTTAAAACACAGTTGAGTTTTCACTATGTGAGGTCTTCTGTGTAGCAGATTTTGTCCTGCAGCTATCTCTTCAACCATGAAACTACTGCCCTCAACCGTTTAAAGACCTACTTCACTAATCTTCTCTCCTACTATCTTCAAGTAGTAATTACCTACTTCACAACCTATAATTCTCAACCGTTATTCAAACCCAAATTCTAATATGGACCAATCTACATTGCTTTTCTAATTAGACTGTAATATTCCATGACTTTGCTAATTAGCTACAGTAATTTGAAACATTAATGAATAAGTATAAGTTTCGCTTGTTTCAGGTTGGATATTGAACAAAGTGAAACGTATTCCAAGAATTCCTTTTGAGTTATTTTACAGAAGCAGAATAATACCCAATTCATTATTAACAAACTAGAATTGCTTATACATATATATACATATATACATAAAAACATTTTACATATACACGTGAAATAAGAATCAATGATCAAACCACAATAAGAAATGGGAAAACAAGACTAAGATCTTTCAACCGTAACAAGCGGTCTTCGTCAGAGTCAAAAACCCAACTTGTGGTTTGATCATGTATATATATATATATATATATATATATATATTATAGTATAAATAGGGAGCAGACCTTCTTTTATACATATTGTGTTGAACTGAATTGCCTTAATTAAACATACCTTTTTTTTGAGCAGTTTTTCATATTTCCTTGCTAATTTTAAATCGTCTTGATTTAGCTGGTGGATTATTTGAGCGAAACTCTGGTAAGCCATCAATATTTAATGATTAACATAACATGACATGTTTCGGTTGTCTCCAACCATCATCAGAAATTATTATAAAACGTCACAAAACAAAACTATTTTCATGGAACAAGTATGTAAACACAACAGTAAGTTAAATAAAATGTTAAAAATTAAAAATTTTAAATAAAATGTTAAAAATTAAAAATTTTATTTAACTTACTGTTATGTTTACATACTTGTTCCATGAAAATAGTTTTGTTTTGTGACGTTTTATAATAATTTCTGATGATGGTTGGAGACAACCGAAACATGTCATGTTATGTTATGTTAATCATTAAATATTGATGGCTTACCAGAGTTTCGCTCAAATAATCCACCAGCTAAATCAAGACGATTTAAAATTAGCAAGGAAATATGAAAAACTGTTCAAAAAAAAGGTATGTTTAATTAAGGCAATTCAGTTCAACACAATATATATATATATATATATATACACTTTAACACAGAGAAAAGAACACAGAAAGACACTACAGAACTCACTTCGATATTTCGAAGTGAGTTCTGTAGTGTCTTTCTGTGTTCTTTTCTCTGTGTTTAAGTGTTTATTGTCCACACGGACCTTTCATTTTATTCGAAGTATATATATATAAATAAATAAATAAATAAATTTTTTTTAGTTAATGCCTGAAGAAGAACACTAGGTGTTCTAAATGCGTTATTTTTACTATTAAATTTGTAAATGTGGAGACTATTTCATTAGTTTTTTACCCTACAAAATAACTGATTGCATTACTTTAGAATATTTTATTTTAATCAATACAATTTTATCTACATCAATACAAAATTTTAATTACAATAACATGAAAAGTAATTATATTAATTAAATAATGTAATATAATTACTTTTCATGTTATTGAAATTAAAATTCTGTATTGATCTAGCCCTGAAGATGTCTACAAATATAAACGAAACGTCGGCTTAAAGGTGTTGTGTTATTGAAGCTAGACTAAACCTCGATAAAAAAGAAAAATAGTATATGGAAAATATATAATAATTAAATCAATTACACAATTTGGTGATGAATTGAGAATTATTAATAAATGAAATTTGATTTGTTGATAGGATTTGAATTAGATAAGACACTGATGAATAAACGATAAATCTGATGATTAGAGTAGACTTGATCATGAACAATACTTCATCAGTACATCTACTATCAGATGTTGGACTGATGCAGCTCTTACAAAACAAAGTAACCTTCAAATTGAAGAACATCCACTAAAAAAATTCCTAAACTATTATAAATACTTCGTTAAGTAACTTTCAGGAAAAGTTTGAAGTAATGCATAAGTTTGTAACCATGGCAACAGAGTAAATTTAATGAAAGAAAATTGCACATACAATGACCAGTTGTAAGTATCCAACATGCGTTCCTTCTTCCACAGCCAATAAAGATAAAAAAAAATTGAAAATTTTGCCATTACAAGTAAAATCAAATGTCTTAAATATTATTATCATCAAATTAGTTGCCTGTATAGCAATAATTTATTTGACAAAGTATTCATACGAATAAATAAACTAAATAATGTAGTATTTATTTATATTTAATAATAACAAAAAAAAGAATATAAAACATATGTATATGTTAAAATAATAGAATAAAGACATAGAATAATTTTTCTCATTTTATTCAATTGCAGACACATATATCGTTATAATTTTCATTTAGCAATCTTTTTCAATTGATATTATAAAATGTTTGTTAACCTCTCTTGTTCAATAGAAGAACAAAGTATCAATGTGACTTGATTTATCCTAATATTCTGATTAGTTGATCTTTTTGCCTTATGTAAATGCGTGCTCGGAAAGTAACATAAGAAAAAAAAAACGGAGCTTCATTCCCTGTTTAATTAGTCAGAAGATGGAAAACGGTTTGTGTTGATTAGAATGGACAAGAAAATAAAAACTACACTCAATCCTCGAGTTTCTGTACTTCAAATAACCGTACTTTCAAGTTTCCGTATTTTTTTCTTTCTTTCAAATAGCATAAATTATTATCCGGGTATTGGTAATACACAATGAGGGCAGCGTGAGAACGAATGGGCTACTCTAATTTCGTTATCTTAAGCAAACTATACCTTTACTATGCATAAAAAATATTAGTTTACGTAGTTTAATGTATATATATAATAAACATAAACTAACTGTATCCACCTGTATTTGGTGACTGTGCAAGGTGAGGTAGAGAAGTTACTTTACTTCTCATAGAGAAGAGTAAAGACTAGAGAATCCTCCCTTCTCATATTCCTACGCTACTCCAATTTCATCCAAATCTTTTTGAATCGGCCATTACAGTATTCAGCCGGTATAATCCTACTAAACTGTGTTGAGTTTATGCTATATATTCTATGGTATGTCTTGGCCTGTCGTCAACAGTTAGGCTAGGCTATTTTTTCTTTAGTATGAAGTTTATAACGTATTAATAATAGGTTTTATTTAAATTATTTAATTTATATGCGTCCGAGGACAGCTCCTCGTTAAGGCACTCTGAGCCAACTTAAGTTCATCGAATCACCACCATTTTAAGCATGATGATCATGGTTGATCTACAGATCAACACATTATGGTCAAAAAATTGACTTTTCCATCAAGCATAATTACTCACAAAAACAAATTATGGCCATTTTTGTGAAAAATAACAATTTGACCCATCAAAGATTCTGGACAGGAGTGTCTATACAGATACACACTCACTCACCCACCCATACATGCAGACATCATCGAAAAAACTTCATAAAACTACTTTGGGGACCTCAAAACATGTGATTCCATCAAAATCTCGAGACTGAATTTTTTCACGATTACCATACTTTACTTATAGTAAAGGAAAAAGTAGAAACCGTCTATAATTGTATACAAATTTAGTGTTTCCCTGTTTTTTGTCGGTTTTCACTAAAGGAATGCTCAAATAACATCGAATCAAAACGGAAGAGGTTTCAAATTACTTCCAAGTTTTTCCAGTCAAATTTAGTTATGAAAAAATAGTTCACATATAATTTAAATAAATTTAATATATAAGATAATGCGTTTTGGCTACTTGTATTGATGACTCTAACGGTATGTACTTCCTGTGTGTTCACTACTATTAAGCAAACGGTATCTTAAATTACGACTGAAGAGCTTTATCTGGTTGACTTCATAGATAATGTCTACTTCTAAAAAGTGATACACAGTATCAAGAATTAGTCTTAGATTTATATTAAAATATTTAAAGAAATTTCTTAAGGGAAAATCTGAAAACACATTACCGATTATATTACATTAACATTCATCTGTCAGCCATACAAGTATACTTGGATGTTGGTCGAATAAGAAAATTTAGAATAATTCTTGTTCTTTCAAGATTTGATAATAATTCATCGTTTGTAGATCATTCCTTTAACAAAATTAAGAATATCAAGTTAATTAATTATAATAGTTACACATTATTTTTGTACACAATCATGGGTATAGCCATAAATTAATGGTACTCTTATTATCATCCCAATCTATTAGTATGACTAATATTCGTTTACATTTGATAGTTTAATTCCCAAAAATTTTGAATACTCTTGAAATTTAGCTTTTTAAACTTAAATAAAGTATTGTAAGAGGCGTTATATAAACTTATTAGAGTCGTAATCGTACGACCGGTTTCACAGTTAGGGCATTTTCAGGTATAACTTGATTGGAATTGTGTTTTTCTACTTTAAGATGCGCTATACGCAAACCCAAAAGTAGTGCAATTAAGACTACTGGTTAGAAGGAATATGGATTTAAGAAATGATATATAGTTTAATAATTTCTGTACTAAAAATAGGCATTTATTGAGAATATATATTTAATGAAACAGGCGCATATCAAAGGAAACACCTATGGCAGGAATAGATTATCAGTTAAAAGTAAATTATTTGATTAAAGAATCTACACTCATTTCATCTGATTATTTCTGTTATTATTATGATTTCATAAATAACTGTTGTTTTCATTCATGTAAAAGTTCTTATAGTTTCTAGCGCAGAGCGTTTAATTACAATTTTTATACTTAATAAAGTATATTTCATGAACTATATTAAAGGGCTTCTTTGAATGAATCAGGTAATGATTTTTATAATTCCTTCGACCACAAAATAGACACAAATTTAGAATGAACTTTATTAAGTTGATTGGAAGAAAATCACATATAAAATCTATTATACTCGTAGACACTGTTGAATAATCCAGACATTATTTATAATGACCAGTCAATATGAAAAATTACCACTGAGAATGGACAGTTTGATAAATTATTCTACTGGATTTTTTAAAACATGGACCGGTCATTATGCGTAACTTGTATATATATTTGAACGATATGAAAAAAATAATATATCACGAAAATAATATATAAAACACAGTCAATTATTATAAAATACAAGTAAAGAAAAAATCTGTTAAGATATGTTATAAACTAGGATAAGTTTACTAGGAAATATTTGAAAAAAATATTACTTCGTCCTTCTGCAAAAAAAATAATTAATCTTTCTGCACTGTTTTTGTTTAATCAACTTATGTAACACATTTGAAATAATACATTTCCAAATTTCTTTTTTCTTTCTTATTTATTTATTTGGATTTACAAACAATTTATATTTTTTACTTTGAATCTGCCTTTGCAGCTGCAATTACTACAGCGCTGAACTCCTTACACGGAAAACATTCTCTTAAAGAAATTTCGTACACTTGTAGAAGAGGAATGAATTCTTTTTTTACAAACTCTGAATAAGGTCGATAAATACTTACATATCTTAAACCGTGTTTCTATATTTTTTCTTTTCCACAACAAGTTCAAATACTAAACTGTTTTACTGTTCACACAAGATGTAACCGTGTTCCTAGCACTGACTATTTTTTTTTGTTTAAACCGATCCTCTAGCGCAGCGCTTCTTAAACTTTTTTACTTCAGGGCGCACCTATGAAACCAACCAAAACTTTGGGGCGCACCTATGAAACCAAACCAAAACTTTGGGGCGCACCTAAGAAACCAAACCAAAACTTTGGAGCGCACCTATGAAACCAAACCAAAACGTTGGGGCGCATCACTGATTTTAATATAGAAAATTTAGTCCTGTGATTTGATAACAGGAAAATGATTGGAAATTAAAATGTATAGTTTTTTTTAAGAAAAAGAAAGAAAGAGAGAGAGAGAGAGACAGAGAGAGTGAGAGAGAGGGAGGGCTAGTAAAAATTATTTAAATCCCCGAGTAAAGGCACAGATGAAGTATTATCCATTCATGCTTAAAGATTAAAGAAATTTACCTTCCAGTTCAAAATATGAAGTAGCCGAGACTTGTCTCAGACTTGAAAACCCCATACTTGGTGTTTTCTCAAATAAATTAAAATGGTGCAAAAACTAAAATATAAATCTGTTATATAAACTTAATCTTCCATTATCTTGGGGCGCACCTGGCTACCTTCCAGGGCGCACCGTTTGAGAAGCACTGCTCTAGCGGGTGAAAACGTCAGCCGTTTATCAGCTTTTTTTTTTTGATCGGTGATTCTACAGATTCTGTATTGGGAGTCCTAAATTTTGCCTAACTCAAGTAAGGGATCTTTGACGAGAAACTGATATCGTAGAAGCTCGGGACTGACGGCTTAACGTCCTTTCCGAGTGACGTCATACTCAAATTTATTTACTTACCGCGTGAATTAATCGAGGGCCAGGTGGAGATCGAACCCCGGAGTGTTAGCCCAGAGGTTAGCCACTTAGCAACTCCCTCCCTTAGCACTGACTTAGTAATCAGTCAAGGATAGCTAAGCGAAGTCCTTGAAGACTGAAATATGTATTCGAATTGTTTTATTAAATTATAACGGGCTATACCTCTTGTACTGATAGCACGAGTGAGATTAGATCATGAGTTTTTAGGTCTACAGACGTTGCTGCAACCCGCTATTCATTTACATCCATTACACTGTTCAGTGAAGTTTCCTCGACTGGTTCTTCAATGTTCTCATGCAATACTTTTTTTTTTTTTTGAACTCAGGAAGCCATTGCTTTTTGGAATTTTTTCATTCGTCATCATCACTTTTGTTGTTAATTTTTGATGAACAATATGTAGCACCTCTTCATCCCTTATATAATATAAAGCATTTTCAAGATCAATAGACTTTAAATCAACCAACTTTCAACTTTGCAGACAAAGTAAAGTTCATCACACTATTTAAACTTTAAGTTTATTTCTGACCAGGTTGCTATCTGAATTTCGACATCCTGGTGGAACCTTGGCTTTGATAGTGTGTAGTTTATCATGAAACATTTTCAACTCTGTCCACATACTAAACATGTTTAACTACAACTTCTCTAAACTTTTCCCTTGGTCAGTCTGCAGAGTAAATCTCAGGACACCAAAAATAGTAAAGAAGGCCAATGGGTTTAAGTAGCCTCCTCGGTTTTGACAACATTTGTCAGACCACCCTGTCACACATGACTGAATCATAATCCCCATCTACTTGAGATTATATATTTGTGAGATCCACCAGTCAATTGGACTTCATTCGGCTTTACTACCAAAATGTTTTTTAGGAAAACAACATTTTCATTGACAAATTTATTATTAATTCAAGAATAACTCTATCATTTCTCTTATGATGTTTTATACTTTAAATTTATTTATTTTTCCATTCTGATTCTTACACCATGTCCAATAAAGGTATGGGAAACATAAATGATTTTAAATATTCCTTTGTCAGTGTGTAGTATCAAATCAGATTATTTTTGCACTCTCACTTTTCCCAATAATTGAAAAATATTTTTAGTTTTTTGCTTTTTCTGCTAATAAGACATTTAACTGATTGATAAATTTGTCCTAACTTCATAAAATTTTCCATTAGTGAAATAATAATAGAGACAAATTAATATAAATAACATATTAAAAAAATAAGCACATTCTATTGTTGTTGATATGATAAGAGATAAGTGATAAGAGATAACACTGATGATCTAAATGTATAAGAATAGTGGGAAGGAAAAACGAACTCATCCAAATAAAACTGAGCAAATGCCAGTAAATTTTTTTTCTCCAATCTTTTGAGATTTTTTCAGCATACCCATAATAACCAGTTCAAGTAATAAAAACATCAATGAAATACTAAATTTATTACTTGTCCATGACGGATAATCATTTGTCATAATGACCGGTCATTATACACAATATCTAGATCAGTGGTTCTCAATACGGTCCCTCCGAGAAACCACAGAGGATTACAAGGAGTCCACGAGGAAAAAAGTATTCTCAGGACCCATGGCAGACGATTAATCCTAGACGATAACTTTATAAGCGTATATCAGGATAGCATAACTAAAAAAAAATACGCTTGCTGTTAGATTATACAAATATAATAATTAAAACATAAGACCAAATATCCTTATCAGTTTCTAATAGCGATACAATGTTTTAAAATATTATTTTTATGCCATATTCAAAACGAATTTTTTTTTACAATTTATTTCAGCATACTTTATAAAAAGTTAATAAAGAAACATTTTGTTACTATTTTAAAAAAAAATTATATTTCGACATTACGTTGTAAATGTAATGAAATTATTGCATAGTTAACTTTTCACTTACCTAAAAACAAAATATATATATAAATGTTTGGAAATTTACACTCGCATAATTATGTTATTTAATAATAGGGGGGAGGGGGGGGGGGGGCATAAATTGTAATATAGCTCTTAAGGCAGGCATGGGCAACCTGCGGCCCGCAGGCCACATGCGGCCTAAAACATGTGTTTTTGTGCGGCCCTCGCATATTATCTGGAATTCTATCTTAATATTAAAAATTCCTTTCCTTTTTGCTCATCAAAAAAAGCTGACTGAGACTTTTGAAAGAAAATTAAATCATTGGAGAGAAAGAGAGTGAGAGAACTCAACATTAACAAATGCTTTAGTCTTTAGTATTAGTATGACGCTACTAATCTTTTGGGGACACCATTGTTATAATTGCTTGATTATAATTATAATATAATAAGGTATGAATAATACTTTTCATTATAAGAATAATAAAAAAAATAGATAGTTATTGACATGTTAATATAGCACACAGTTTCTATATATGTATTTATACATTATATATATGTAATCTGTATGGACCAAATACCACAGAGGTTACCATGCGGCCCGCGGTCACTTGAAAATTAAATAATGTGGTCCCCTAGTTCACAAAAGGTTACCCATGCCTGTCTTAAAGGATCCACAAGCAAACGAAGATAGAAAAACCCTAATTTAGATCAGTCACAATGAGATCAACACATCTATTATTTTTGGGAAATTGATGAGAATTCAAACATTTCTGTTAAATCATGTAAGTTAAATGTCATTCTAATAATAATATAAAAAAATTATGACAGAGTTGAATTTCAATTCTCTCAAAAATGAGGAGTAGAATTGATGAGGACTCAAAATACCGGATTCAAATGACCAGGATTGAAATCACCTTGAACCTCCTTAATAACAGACTTGAAAGATCAACAAACTGATTTTCACTACGGCTACCCACATCATAAAGGTATTATGTCCACTTAGTTATAACCCCCTCGGGTCATGTATACATAAACAAAAAAAGTTTTCTGTCCACGAGGGCAACAAGACAAATTACTCAGAAAGCGCGTACAAGAAACTGACATTATTCACTCTATCTGTCATTTTAACATTAAGTAAAAGTTATATGAATAAAACTAAAATATAATGTTTTCTTATCTCGATTCACATATATTCAACACTGTTTTTCTTTCTCTATCGAAGTTTGGTCAAGCATCAAATAGTAAAAAGCTTAAAGTAAAGTTTTAAAGGTGTTTTACCGTTGTCTTTGACACTATACTAGAGGTGGGACCTTTCTTGGAGTAAAGGTCATTTTAGCACCATCCGCTTCCCCAAAATGGATAAGCATATTCTTATATAATAGTTACATTGTAAAATCCTTGAATCTATCATTATATTACTCGATCAGTGCTTCTAAAACTGTTTTGCATCCTTCAGAAGATTCAGTGTCCCCATTGCCTTCGTTTATTATCTTTGTTAACTCAGGAAAATGATTTTCTAAATAGCTTAGACTTTTCAAATAATGATTGTTAAATAGTCTTCTTACTAAGTGCCAGAATTTTCTGCCCTTATTAGCATGACTGTAATTCTTTATATTTTGAAATATTTTTCCAACAAACCGCCGAAGGCCACATTTCATGGTTCAAAAAACCACATGTGGCTGCAGGTTCCCCAAGCCTGCCCTAAACCAAATTTCGGTAAAAAAGAAAATAGTGTTAAAACTAAATATATAGAACAATAAACAGAACAGAAATGTACTTACTGCGACCAATATTTCGAACAGGCAGTTCATAGTTAGACGATCAAAAGATGAGAAGAAAGAAGATGCGTGTGACGTAAGGAAGGAGTCTTTCAAAAGTTTTGTGAAATCTAGCTGGACCACTTTAATATTTTGAATTTATATATAAAAGGATTTCACGGTAAGCTTGAGAAATAAAAATCAAATCAACTGTAAGGAAAGTAGCATTGTGACTAAGATACTTCAATCAAAAATCTTCGTTAATCTGAGAGAGACTGACGAAGTTTTTACACAATTACAATTATACAAACTACATTACACGATTCCAATCTCGATTTTTTCTTTTAATCGTTATCAGGAGAAAGAGAATAGTGGAGACACAGCACGCTAGCAGAACGACAGTGGACAACCAACACTGCAGCCACAAACTTAAAAGGTGTAAGACGAGATATGAGAAGAGAAGAGGTAAAAGTAAATAGTCATGGAAAAACATGAATAGTAGAAAATTAAAAAAAAATAAACAAGTTGTAATAAGGGTAGAACATAGTTTTCCACCTACCGTTATAGTGGTAGTAGGTAGGAGAAGGGAATAATTAACTAGCTCCTCCTGCAGGAAACTTAAATGATCACTTGCAGAAACATTAAGAAAAATAGGCTTTGGATTAAAATTAATCAAGCGATACTCTTCTTAATACTAATGTTCTATAAATTACTATAATAATTGGGGGCCAGGCTAGCTCAGTGGTTACGTGCTCGCCTCTGAACTGATAGGACCGGGGTTCGATCCTCACCTGGCCCTCGATTTATTCACGAGCGCGTCGTCCCTCGGAGAAGGACGTTAAACCGTCGGTCCCGAGCCTGTACGATGTCAGGTACTCGTTAAATAAAGATCCCTACTCTAAATACATTTGAGTTAAGCAAAATTTAGGACTCCCACTGTAGAATCAATCTTCATTGTGTGGTATCACAACGGGCCAATGCTGGGCCTACGTGTGTTCCCTTGTGGAACTGCCACTGCAACCTAACCTAACCTAACCTACTATAATAATTTATATTATTTTTGAGTGATTCCCTGAAATTTTAGCAGTCACTGGTCTCTAAAGCCTAAATAATAAATAACCATGTGCAAAAAACATATCAAGCCAAATCACCTCAATTCATGATTAACCGTTCGGAGAAATTATTTGATCAACACGTTCATATATGTGAATGAATGGTATTTAGAGGAAATTTTATTTATTAATTCCGGTTGTTTTTTTTAAACAGTTTATAAATTTTTAAAGCTTTTCACCTATATTATTAGTTAACCTAAGTAATTATTAACTACTATTATACTCCTTATTGTTCTGTTGATATATGTGGTATATTTGAGACATGTTGACTAGTAATATAGCAAATAAACTACATTTTTAACGAAGAGACCAGGAAGAAATTTCAGAAATTAGAGAAATTGTGTACAAAACAGGCACAAGCCAAATATGGGGCGTTTTTTAACTTTTAGAAATCTATATATGTATATATATAAAGATTTCACATAAATACATAAAATAACAATCAATTATCAAACTACAATATAAAATGGGAAAACAAGACTAAGATCTTTCAATCGTAACAAGCGGTCTTCGTCAGAGTCGGTTGGGTTTTTGACTCTGACGAAGACCGCTTGTTACGGTTGAAAGACCTTAGTCTTGTTTTCCCATTTCATTGAATGAATATATATATATATATATATATATATATATATATATATATAACTTTAAATTACACAAAGCACGACATAGAAAAGAGAATAAAAAGAACAGTTACAGAATTCAATATTTTGAACTAAGCTATGACTTCGTCATCTTAGGAGTTACTAGAAGAGGACGTAGTGAGAGTAGATCTTCCCAGTCGAAGAACGGAGCGCGAATCTTAAATATATATATAGTCGAATATATTATTATATATATATTATATTATTATATAGGTGTATAATGTTCAATCAGGTTTATTCGGTCAATTTGTCCAGGATCAAAATCAAACTCGTCAATGCCTTACGTTTCGGTTTTATTTAACTTATATCCTTTTTCATAGCTACAATGACAAGGATGATCAAGATTTAATCTATTTATAAATCACTAGCATGAGTCATGAGTTAACTAACATCAAAACTGCTTTTGAATATTACAGTTGTGAAAATTAACAACAAATATATATACAACGTAGTACATGTAATTATTGAAAAGCATTAAACTTTTTATAACTTACAACTTTCAGAATTTTATGAATTAGAAAAATGATTGATAATTTAACATTATATAACAATGAAGTTAACAATAGATAGGTTAGTTGTATCACTTATGTATTAATCTATATCGAATGTATAATTTAATATATTTTTATATAGAAGAGTATTTATACATATATATATATATATCATATATATATATGAGGTCTAAACCACAAAGAAAAAGAAAAACGAAAGAAATAAATGCTCTGAGGCAATATATTAAATATATATATATATATATATATATATTATATCCCGTGGTTTGATGAATATACATATATATACGCAGAAAAATTACAATTAAACACGTGATTCAATCAATGATGTCTAAATCACAAGGGAAAGAAAAAAAAAAGAAATATATGCTCTGAGGCGTTTCACATTATGTCATCAGTGAGCAAACAAAGTAAGAAAAAAGGAGATTTCCGTCTATCTTTTCTATTCATATATATATATATATTATATATATATATATATATATATATATATATATATGAGGTCTAAACCACAAAGAAAAAGAAAAACGAAAGAAATAAATGCTCTGAGGCAATATATTAAATATATATATATATATATTATATATATATATATATTGTTAAAAGCCTAAAAAAGATTTTTTTGAATTTTTATTTTTTACCTGCGATGCAAATATTATTAAAGATTTACAACAATAGCTTATTCAACAGTACAATTATCATTTTTGCATTAAACCATTCTCAACTGCTGCATGTTTGTTTTAAATATAACAAAACATTTCTGACTTACTTGATCATACTTAATGCCCTGCAAATGCATCTATTCAAGCAGTAATATATTCCGATCCCTTTTACTTACCAATGGGCCTTACATAGCAGCCACTGAATCACCCACTATGCCTCGAAACGAGTCCATTTGTTTATAAAAGGTTTTTGTCTTTCAATTTTAGAAATTAATCTAACCTTTTACAATTCATTTTAATCTTACATGCTTTTACAGTTGTTTTAAACTACCTTTTGTTCGTGTATTATGTTTTAATATAGGACGATTAATACAAATGATAATAGAAAAGATTGTTCTATTAAGAATAAATGAATAATTGTTTCTTTTTCTTAAGGTTTATTCACTGCGAATCAAATGCTTTATTATATTATACAATTTGGTAAAATCATCATAAACTGTGAAATAAAATAATAGCAATTAGGAGTGAAGGAAGCTTAATAAGAGGAAAGCAAATGTGCTCCATCAAACTTAAATGTGTCAAAATATTAAAAGTATGTCATAGTGTACTGTTTTCATCCGTGTTATTTTCTGTTTCCATGTAATCTTGTTACTATATTTTGCTAGCACAACATATTCCATAAACTAATGCAGCAATAACCTGTTTTCGTACTATTTACGTTTATATTTTTTCCCTCCAAAGCAGTATCCCTATTTAAAGTAAGTTTATTTTCTTTTTTCCCATGCTATATTTTTTTAATTTTTCCAAAGCATAAACAATTTCAAAATTAGTTCAACTAAATTTTATAAATAAATAATTGATGGATATAATAAATATTGTTAGTAAAGTAAATAACAATATATTATGAAACTCATATTAAATAATAAATTTAAATAGAAAGGGAGATAAAAAAAAAACAAATTTTGTAATAGAATAAAAAGTTTTACGAATTCATCCAATCAATGTATGGTTATAAGATACAATTATGATGTTGGTCCATACTGTTTAAGAACTGGGTAGAAGAATTAAATTAGTTGAAGTTAATGACAGTTTTGTTTAGGGATTAGTTCAAATCAAGTAATATTGCAGTTCTTTGAGATGATGTATTTGATAATCAAGAATAGGAGAACCAAAAGATGGTAATCGTAGGGGGGGGGGGGGGTGACCCCCTGATTTACATGTCTGTCGGCGTCTTCACATACACTGATTGCGTGGACTGGCTCACATACGGAAGTATTTGTGGCCATTGGCCTTACCTGCAGCTAAAGCATATTCTGCAGTTCACCCCGAGAACTTTTAAAATACTGTCGATGTCATGGGAGCGGAGATGCAAATGCGCTATTCCTTCGGGTTTCCGCATAACCTACCTTTGGTTTTAATGGTTCTAGTTCCTCAACTAGGAATGGTAGACTCCGTAGGGAGTCACTATGTGAGAAGCAGTATCTTCGCGAAAGGTTACTTGCAGGACAACAAAAGGGAGATAGACTATCGACTCTTACCATTGGGTAAGGTCCATAGTACTGATGGATGATTGGGTAAGAAAACTGGTACTCACCTAGAAAAGGCCTGTCTACAGGTTAATGGGCACTTTTCTTCAGGGTGACGATATAATCTTTAAGGAACAATGGTAGTCCTAAAACTAGTAGTTACTACTTGACCCAAGCTTTGAACACTGAAATTGTCGCAAGTACAGAACGCAAAATCAGCAATTTTAAAACAATGGAAGTTGTCCGATGGGAAACATTATTAAACAGTAGTTGTTTAAATAAGGATATTTATTTGTTAGTTTACTGTGAACGGTTGGAAAATATTTTTTCGTATGATATACCTTTGAAGCTGCCATCCATTTCTTTTGCCACTTCCATAAACATGCTATTTTTGCTAACTTCTCAGCATATGGCTTAGGGAAGCAATTCTTCAAAGTATTCAAAGGTTGCTCTGTTGAAAACATTTTCGCCAGTATATCTGCTATTTCATTTCCTTCAATACCAATATATGCTTTGACCCATTACACAGAGAGAACCATTCACCCTCATATTACATGTTAATCAATTTTTTCTTTACTGATTCACCTAAATGATAATGTACCATGCTGTTATTGATCATATCTATAAAAGTACTGATGTCAGTGCGGATTATAAATGCCTTGTTAGTGACATGTAAACCCTCAATACAGCTATTAATTCCGCTTCATTATTAGAGCAGGTTCCTGCAATCTTGAACTTATCTTCAAATATTTTAACATTCCATTATATATTACTAGTGCTCAGACAACACTATCATTTTCTTTACTGCGATATCACATATATTAAATTAACAATCTGAAAAAAAAATATTGTATTTATACCTGCATT
The DNA here is from genome assembly GCA_026182355.1 of Hermatobates lingyangjiaoensis. NCBI lineage: Eukaryota > Metazoa > Arthropoda > Insecta > Hemiptera > Hermatobatidae > Hermatobates > Hermatobates lingyangjiaoensis. The sequence continues at coordinate 1,057,833 of JAPFBL010000051.1, read as the reverse complement.
TAAAGAATGAAGCAATTCTGAATAATCAACTGGTTTATTATATAAAAGAGAATCAAGATTTAAATTTGAAGGTCAACCCATTCTTGGATTTAGAACATCATTTTTTATAATATTTATAAAATAATTAGAATTTCTTCTGACACAATGCAAGATAATTATTACAACAAAACATCTGTGTGAGTGTACGCACACGTGTGTGTGTGTGTGTGTGTGTGTGTGTGTGTGTGTGTGTGTGTGTGTGTTTGCGTGTATGTATGCGTGTGTTTTCAGGATATCTGAAAAACCGAATACCATAATCACTAAAATTTCATTTTTAACTTTTTCTTGACACTTAAAAAAAACACAAAAAACCAATATTGAAATTTTTTAAAAGATAGTTAATATGACCAAAAAAAAAATTAGTTTTTTTTTCCAATTTGTTGAAATCAAGATTTCTATTAAAACTTTTGTGATTTAAGATTTTAAGAAGATATTTAATATGTATAATGTGCCAACCTCATAGCAATTGCCCTTGAAAATCAAAAAAAAAATTGGAATTTTGCAATACATTAACTCATAAAACCTTCCACTATCCATAATGAAATATCAATAATCAATATTAAATTCGATATTTGATATAACCAACTCAAACTCTATATATTTAATATGAAAATAAGTTAATTAATACGATTCTTTTTAAATGATGTTCTCTTGTCCTTCAAGTGATTGAGAGTAGAATATTAATATGTAAACGCACTTTTGTTTACCACGAGTTACACATACATGTTGAGTTCCACTCTGACCCGATTTTTGTAGAATAATTTCTTTAGTCATGTTTTGATGTCACACCACCACTCCTAACTACGACCCCCACAAATATAAAATCACTTAGAAAAACAAATAATTTTTTTCTTTAAATATTTTACTATTGATTATGGAAATTATTGGGTTTTTTTGTGTGATTATTACAAATAACTTTTCCTCCCTTTGGATAAACAGAATGAACTATTTCCGACTGTTTAATTAATAAACAGTTAAATCTCTTTAGTTGAGATATTGTCAATTAGAATCTTAAAATAATATTTAACCTTCATAAAACATCTAATATGAAAGAAACAGATAGTTTTTATCTAAAGAATGACAACAGCCGTGAATACAGGCGAGAAATCGAGTTTGGTTACGCTAAACATTGTATCATAAGAATCGCACCCTTTATTTTATAAATGATTTACTCTTTACATAATATATTAAACAGATTTCCTTTATTTATTACGATGTTATGTTAAAGATTATATCTTCTGAAAGATGAAAGACTAACATAAATAGTACTCCATCACTCGTCACACATATACATACACATCAAAGTTTTCATAACCACATATATCGTACACTGTTTGTCTTTACCAATGTTTGTTGTGCCAGGGTCACAAAAAAACGCCTTGACGAAAACCGATTGTTACAGTTGATAGATCTTTGTCTTTTATTCTGATTTCTTACTATGTTTTGACGTTGATATGTTTATATAAGTAATAAACGAAATGTCATCTAGAAGGATTACAACTTAAAATAGACTGTGACACATAGAAAGAAACGTAACAATTTGAACTCACTTTTCAATATTTCAACCTTTTGGTGGTCATACAAAATTATTAGTTTTTTTTTTTATGAAATGTTGTTAGAAAATGCTGATATATATCTCTTTTTAAAACTATTCTTTAAAGACATTAAGAGAGTGTTCCCTTGAATATCTTAATGATAATATCAGCAAATGAATCGGTCTTACTTTGTATCTTAAAGTAGATGTTGTTCAACTGGTTTTGGACGTTGCTCATCTAAGTAGAACTACTTGAGTTCTACTTGATGATGAATAACATGTCAACTGGTTGAACAACTATAACACCACCACACGAGGGAAGATGGTATCATTTAGTAATACCTCTGTGCCACCAACAATATACAATTATTATCCCTATTACCCACTCATTCCATTAATTACCTCCACATATTGACACAGTCTAAGTGCTGCTATGCAAATTATATCATAGTTATACCATCTCATAAATAATTTAACTACTTCCTATACACCATCGTAACTTGACTTTTACATACTATTTTTCTAATCGTAATTAATTAGGAAATTCATAAATAAAATACCCTGCTACTCAATTCGAGTATAGTGCAATTTTGGAAATTTTTTAAAAATGTGATAAAATAGATATAGTCGAAATTCATAAATTATTAAAATTGCTTCTGAAACAACATTAGTACTCCGTAGTTAGAGTTGAACGAATGTTATAACATACTTTTTTATACAACAACCACACACGCAGCACACATACAACACATAAACACACACACACTGTCGCGCTGCACGCAATATTACACACATTCACACATCATGTAAAATGCACACACACACACACATCACACAGGTTATTAACATACACCACACATTACGAGCACAACACACTGACACGTACAAGACACATTTAACTTATTGCATCTTTTTTTACGCACATGTACATTTCTGCACTTGCGCACACCTTAAACGCACACTCTTTATTCCGTCACCACACAGCACACCACAACAACACACCTTCACTATCATTTTTACGACCAAGAACCCGTTGTTTTGCGTTGAAAGATACAAGTCACAGGTTTTGAACTCTTTACTAATTCAACATTACACACAGTCACACACGTAAAAAAGAAGAATTGATGTTACTAAATGAGTGATTAAACAGGGTATTGAATAGTGTAAAGTAAGAACATGACTAGGTTATCAAATAATAGCAAACAAGCACGGTAAAAAATTATAATAAAAATATAGATGTTATTGAGAATAGTATTAAAGCATGTTTTCATTAATTCATGTTAATAGATTGCATACTATAAAAATTTATAATGGTTTATTTAAATTAGACTCACTATTTACGAGAAAAATAGTCTTGTGTACGAAGTAAAGATAATTTTTAACTTTTTTTTGTATTCTTTTTTTAGCCTGATTGTTGAATCTTTTTCTTTCCTTTGTCCAAACCCTTTAAAGCACCTCTTTTTATTTCCGTCACCTCTCAGTAAAACATAAAATGTCCGCTTGCATTAGTTATTTTTAGCGTGACTCAAGAACACCAGTTGTTTTGGTTGAAAGATCATAGTCCAGGTTTTGAACTGCTTTACTGTAATTTAGACGTGTATTTACATCACATGTCACACATGTGAGAAAGAAGAAGACATGTGATGTGATACTAAAAGTAGAGGGAGGTAAAAGAGGCTATTGAAAGGTCGTAAAAGGTAAGAAAATGGAACAAAGGGTTCATCAAATAAGAGTAAACAAAGGCACTCAGTAAATAAATAAGAAAAAAATTATATGCGACTTTGTTAGAAAGCGTTTAGACAAGGCCATTGCTCTTCATAACAATGAGATCAATTCGAATAAACTATTTTTAATGTTTATAGTATTTGACGCATTAAATATACGTAGATATTAACGTCTAAACCACAGTATAAAATTCAGGAAGTGAGATCAGACCTTCGTTATTATATTATATGTCTTGGGTATTGGGAAATCTTAGGTACATTACATATATGTTATAAATACCAACTTATTATTATCAACAACAGAAAAATTCCTCTGTGTGTGTATGTGTGTGTGTGCGTGTGTGTGTGTATGCGCGCGCGCCAGCGTGTGTGTGTGTGTGTGTGTGTGTGTGTGTGTGTGTGTGTGTGTGTGTGTGTGTGCGTGTGTGTGTGTGTGTGTGTGTGTGGTGTGTGTGTGTGTGTAGTGTATGTGTGTGTGTGTGTTCTTATAGAGCTGGCAGAGATAGTTGGTTAATTTTATGATGTTTTTGTATCCTTCTGTGTACATGTGTGCTGTTTTTCGCACTTACATTCATGCAAAGTACTTGACATTAAAATACAATGTATATGTTACAGTAATTTTTGTTTACACATTCATAAAATCTACTCTATAAAACCTGGTTGGTGTATTTTATGATGATTACATTAAGCTCAAAACTAATTCAAAATGCAGTCATCTTTTATAGATAATTCAATAATTATATGTTAGCAAAGTGAAAATTAATGTGTTTGAAGTTTTGAGTGTTAAAGAAGGGGGTTATTTGGCGTGAGGTAGTGCGAGTGAAGGAAGTGCGCCAGAAAAAGGAAGAAAGAGAAAGAGAAAGAGAGAGAGAGAGAGAAAAAAAAGGGGAAAAAACCTAAGAAAAAAGTGCGAGAAAAGAGACGAGTGCTGCGTTAACCGGTCTTGAAGCGGGATCAACAAAAAGGGTTTGGGGTAAGGTCAGTTACTGAGTCGACGACCTTCTTTATGGTCGAGTCTTGTCCCCCCCGGAATACCAAACCAAATCCACCTCTATTCCCACTACCCAGTTAGTCTCTTAAGAAACAACGCAAAATCCTAAACTACATATGAATGCTATAACAGTCCACTATTGTACCTTATACATAAAAACCTATGTATACCTGCCTCTTAGCGAGCATTCCCAAATGCTTTTTAATTAGATTGAACCTGAAAAGATTTTAGATAAGTCAAATATATTTTGGACCTTAAAAAAAATCTCATTTATTCAGTTTTCAAATCAAGGAAGCCTTTTAGACTTCATAATCTTTACAATAAATATAAAACAAAATCCATATAGATAAAATTCTATGTAAATTTGTTTGTTTGCTGTTAATTTTCGTATGGATATTATTAACCTTGAAGAAATATTTTGCCTACATGGAACGCTTTAGATAGGTCATATATATTGTAGGCCAGAAGATTAACATGACAGCACAGATGTAATATTTTATTGTTTTGCTTGCTAGTTGACATTTCGCTGCTAACCTGTCAGCCAATGATTGTTGTTTAGCAACAAATTTTAATCAAATAATTCGCAATAGCATTCTTCATCTACTAAACCTCCAAAACTCATTAGTATATTGTATAGTATATTATAACAATATTTCACAATAAACGCGTAAAGTAACAATCAACGTCCAAACCGCTATAAAAAATTAGAAAAAAGACTAAGATCTTTCAACTGTAACAAGCGGTGTACATTGGAATTTGTCAGAGCGGTCTTCGTCAGAATTAGGATTTGACTCTGACGAATTCCGCTTGTCACGGTAAAAAAATCCTAATCTTTTTTCTCATTTCTTATTGTAGTTTGGACGTTGATAGTATAAAAATTAATCCAGAAGTTTAGGAAAACTACTGAAAAACTGTCTTTTCCGTCTTTTAATAGAAATAAAAAATATTAAAATGAAACTCTGATGATAGAAAATTAAGACAAGCTTAAGCTCAAGAAAAAAAATAGCTTGAAAATTTCTTCAGGGCAGAGCTAACAGTTCGACTATGAGATTACAACAATCTTTTTTCCTCTTCATTTGACTTAAAAACCCATCAAAAAAACATTTAGTGTGCAAGGTGTGATATATTTATCATTCCAGGCTATAAAACAGATCCATTTGAGTAAGAAGCTGGCAACAACAGCTTGTATTAAATAATACTGCATTAGTATACAAAAAAGACTAATAGTTATTTGTCTTAAAAATGAAAATATTAATATTAAAATATATGACAAACAAAAATAAATGTTATTTAGAGAAGTTTTAAACTACTATCATTTAAAATTTACCCAGAGCTTTGAAGTCAATTTTTGTATCACTATGAAAGCACACATGTGACAATTTATTAAGTCAGTGATTTTCAGCACCAAATGCTTCAAACTATGTTTTTAAACTTAAAACTCTTTTGAAGTTTCAAAGATTTAAATTCTGCTTATTTTGAGCACTAATAGATATACAAAAGTAGGAAAATGAAATTCATTTAAATTAAATTATTAAAATACAAACAATAAATCATATAAATATTATAACACTCATTATAGTAATATAAAACATATAAATAAAAATGTAGTATACTTTTAAATCACTTTATTGAGAAATATGAATTATAATTTTATTATCATTAAAGTAAAACCCTGTTGCTAAAATGTTTAAAAGTTATCTAATTCAAAAATTTAACTTCGAAGCCAACATTTCGAAAATTATATTTCTGTTATGAAGGTTTCAGTGAGAACTTAAATCAGTGAGTTATATTTTAGGAATGAATCACTAAAATAATACGCCAAGGCTGCAGCAGTACACACTCTTAATTTGTTTTAACATAATCACCTAGCAACACATGTCCATCAATTCAAAATGTTTGAGAATACAGGAGGCCCAGATGTAACCAAAATAATAATAATACATTAAAAACTAATATAAATTACTGGACAGGTTAGGTGTTCTTTTAATAGGTTTAAAGTTTATAAATACGGATGAATGTATTATTATTCAGATGTATACTAAAATAAATAATAAGTATTTCTAAATTCTCTAATAATAACGACAATATTTTATTGAATATTTTATTCAGTGGCATGATGGAAAACAAACTAGGAGGAATCCACTAAAGGCCTTCTAATAAAGGAATATTTTCCTAGTGTAAAAACAAATACTATCAGTGAAACACTTCTAAATAAATTATAAAATATCTCAATACATGATAGGATTTGGGTCATTTAAAGAATACATGAGCAGGTAGAAAATAGCTCCAAGTCCATCATGTGCATGTAACGCGGAGACACCCCAATCTTCTAGACACTTGGTGTATGAGTGCTGTTTGAGGGAACCACTAAGACTGGCTCTCATACATAAGGTCTTGGTTTGTGGAGAGGAGTGGCCCGTTAGGTCTCCCTCATTAATTAAAGAACAATATTACAAAGAATTTGTAAAATTTTTGTACAGTGTAGACATATAGGAACGAAAAATTATTATATCATAGAATTAAGAATCATTGAATAATAAGTTAAAATAAGTATCATCGTATTGTAAATGAAAGAAATATTGGATACAGTTTGATGTTGATGCATGTAATACACAATGGAACATGCTGGAATAAAATATAAAATAAAAAAAAATAACAACAATAATAATAAAAGTTATACTTATATCATGATTATTATTACGATAATCTGGTATCCTACTTCCTCATCTACCCTACTGATCTTCCCTCTAAAAACGAAATGTCTATTCTAAAAATTAGTCACAGCAAGGTTTTGTTCTGCTTTTTGTTCTACATATTTTAGTTTTTATGATGCTATTCTTTCTTAATCGCACTGTTGATATAATGGTTGTATTTAAATTTTGAGGATATTGGTCAGGTATGACGTATGTTATATTTAAATGTAAAAAAAATACAAAATACGTCGGCATTGAGATTTTGATTTTCAACCTAGAAAATTGACCTAATCCCGATTGCGTAATCCAACTTTATACATAATATGTTATGATATATCTTTATATGAATAATCGACGTAAATATACGTAAATAAAGGCTTGAGAGAGGGTTGGTATCCAATTGTCCCCACTCTGAGATCCCATCAAAAGCCAAAGCGTCTATAAAGTAAGTAATAGTTGTCCAGTCCATTCAGTTGAGTTCATGAGTTCCCACTTGTAGGGGTTTGGGGTCTCTAACTCCCCGGTATGCTAATCAGGCATCATCCCGAGAAGTTACTGCTTCTCATACAGCGGCCACAAGGGTCTATCCAACTTGGGTGAGAACCAACAGCCACTACGAGTCCGACCTCTGAGACGGGCTGCAGAGTAAACCCTCCAGCAGTACCCGCCGCCCGTAGTACTGACTTGTTTTAAGAGTTTTGGATCAAACTCCGGACCAATGGTCCTACTGAACCTACTCAGCTGCAGATAAGGTCATTGACCTTTGTAGCCCCCGGTTCAATGAACTTGTGGAAAAGCCAATGCAGCCTGTAGTATAGCTGCATGGACCCACTAGTGGCGTGCGTAAATATACTTCGAAATGTTGGCATAAAGGAGTTTATTTAAATCTGATCAATAACCTCAACATTCAAATTCAACAATTACTTTAGTTCTCTAAAGTTCAGTTAGAACCGGTTTATCATTTTTGAAGAATAATGAATAACAATTGCTATTTATTCACAATCACTGTTCTGGTAAATAAATAAGTTACCATTGACGCCCGTCGTTTGATTCCACCAAATAGCCAACAATTTACATAATTGCAAACATTTCGTCACATGTACTCTACATCATTAAAGTTAAAAGTACTAGAAGTAATGGATAAAATAGCTTATCATAGTATGGGTGAAATTAAAATGTTAATAACTCATTTCTCTAGCATAGGTTGAAGATATTCCAATGAATTATGCATGAAATAAATTGATATAATAATAAAGACTTTGATTTTTTTAAAAAAAAAACTAATATAATTATAAAGACATGACAATTAACTATTTAGTGAAATGGATAGCGTCATTCTTAATGGTTATATAAACCATTATTAAAAAAAAAACCATGTGAGTTTTAAAACAACTTTCAATTTACAAAGTTAGATGTAGACACGAAATAATAAAAAAAAAACTCTCCAAATAGAAGTCATCAAGTGTAATTAATGACTACTATTTCGTTAATTAGGGTCTTGAACATAGAGAGTTTGCCAAGTTAAAGTGATCAGACTTCGTGCCAGAAATGCAACTTGCGTGAAGCAGTGTACGCATGATGTCTTTCTCCCAAATAAGCCTACAATATATAAATGAAAGAGACATTTGCTGGTAGCACAGATCATGAACTTTCAATATATATATATATACATATTTAAAAAACTTTGAAAAACACGAATGAAAAACAGAAACTAGGACTCAATTCAAAATTTCGACCCGTTTTAACGGTCGTTTTCAGGAAAGAAAGTTGAGTAGTGACATGACAAAAGTCAACTGGACAGCTTCACAAAATATGTACAGGTTAGCCACAACGAAAACGAAAAAAATTAGTAGGAATTCTGAATAAGAATAGCAAAGAGGAAAAAATATAATAATAAAAAAAAGGAATCTTCATAAATATAAAATTCAAGAAAACAGAAAATTAACAATTAATTAAAATATAAAATAAACAAAAAATTACAGACTTAAAAAATAACTATAGATTGAATGGATTTATTGACTAAAGAATAACTATCAATTGAGATTGATTCTAAAAGTTATCTAGTACATTAAATATTAACATACAGATATGACTATTCAATTTTTTAAATGTATTTAGTGTTTATATAAAGTATGTGAAATAATATACTTTAAAATTTATAAGGTACATAAAGTTTAAGGTAACAAGATTTCACAATAAACAAGTAAAATGAAAATCCTCGTCTAAACCAGAGTAAGAAAATCAGAAGAAAGAGATTTAAAAAATGTATTAAATATTGAATTTGGAATTTTTTAATGTTGATGGTTTAAAAATTTAACTGTCAACAATATTGATGATAGGAGTATAATAAAATGGCTGGTTGAAACTAAACAGACAAATGAAACTGAATGAAAGGGGTGTTTTAGATTATAGTATCTTAATTTTGACATCGATTCATGAAACAAGTAGTAAAATCACTGATGATATTTACTGGTTTTACAATGTTCTGTAATATTATCTCGTCAAGTTCAAGAAGTAATATCACTGTTGAACCAATTTATTGTTATTTTAATTGGAATTGTGTCTAACAAGAATTGAGCTTTGTTTGTTTCTTAAAACAAGCTATTTCACGACTCTATGAAATGAGACGGACACCATTTCTTTTAACCGTATTCATTTTTATCCAGTTAGAATGGCAGTGTTGTCCGGTTGAGTCCTTTGACCATTAGAGTGAAATATCCCTCCCTCTGTGCTAGGCCAGAGTCGTTAGTGGCTGACGTTTAGTAGAAAATAAAACGAGGCGCTGTTTATAGTCAGCCTTTGATGCAGAAAGTCGCCGCCTTCCCATTTCATATCTACTTCATTACTAGGAATCTATCCCTTACTGAAATACTTAATTGTCTATTCGATAATGAATGTTTCTTTTCTAATTGTCATCTTAAAACATTTTTCGGAACCAAGCGTTTTTTTTTTTATTGTAAAATAAAGCAGGGTACCTATAACATCTGTATCTTTACCTTTAGCTATTATGAAAGTACATAAAATTAGTATAATATTTTTACAAATATAAAATCAAACTTTCTGTTTGGATAACTGTTAACTTTGAAGTCAGCATAACTTCAGATATCATAGACTTAGACCGGTCGAGAATACTGATCTAGGAGTTGATTTGTTGTGATCCTTAAGACTGACAATAATGCTTAGTTCATTTCTCTCAAAAGATATTTAATGTGTTTATTAAAAACATGGTTTTCTTGTAACTAAAGTGAGATATAAACAAATTTTTGTGGTCATTTATATATAAGGGCAGAGATACAGAGTTATCTTATATACCTATAGCAAATTATATCTACTCATTTGCGAACTGTTTCATATAACTATGATGTGGCATTCTAAGGTGTTACTATGTTTGATCAATACAATACAATAAGATCAACACAATGCTTCCACTTTATAAGACTATATAATTCAATAGAAAGATTATCTTATAGTGCTATCAAAACTATCAACTTATCCGTGTTTCTTGATCTCCCTTTATTTTCTCTCCTGAAGATGGTTTTAACAGAAATTAGAGATATTAAGAGTGTTTTTTTTTATTTTTTATTTGCGTTACTTTTCTTCCTAGATGATCAAATAAGTATATACTCGTATATATGGTTACTTGCCGTTGCGTCTACAATGTGCTTGGTCTCCCTTTCTCTTTCTCCTGAAGATGGATTACTAGAAAATTTGAGTCTGTAAGTGTGTTTCCTTACTCTGTGTGTTACTCTTCTTGAATTTTGAACTCATATATATATATAAAAAATAAATCAAACGGTCCAAAAGACTTTTAAATAAAAACGAATTAAAACGAAAGTAGCACACGAATAGACACAGGAATAACTCACTTCTATTGAACTGACGACGTTTACCGCCCTGCCTTCCTGCGAGACTCTTCATCCCCTGATGGTGGCGGTCATTGAAATACAGAAGTGAGTTATTCCTGTGCCTATCGGTGTGCTAGCATCATTTTAATTCGTTTATATATATATATATATATATATATATTATATATATGTTTTGTTATCTTCACCTTAGGTATACAAATATAGATGAAACGTCGGCTTCAAAGTATCAGACTGTTAGTCAGTATTAGTTTTGACTCTAATGAAAACCGCTTGTTTCGGATAAAAGATGTTTGTCCTTTTTCTGATTTCTTACTGTAGTTTAGATGTTGATTATTATTTCACGTGTTCATTCTGAAATCTTGTTATATATAAAGCAATTACAACAAAAAACTCACAACTCACTTCAATATTTCGACCTTATTGTCATAATAGAAAAAGAAGAAAAAGGAGAAATAGAAAAAGAAGTTGAGTTCTGCTAGGCTGGCAAACAGCAACTTAAGAACTCTTCTTCTTCTTCTTCTTCTTCTCCTGATGACAACAAGGTCGAAATATCGAGGTGAGTGTGAGTTTTTTCTGTATGTTCTTTTGTTGTAATCGTTTGATATGTCGTCCTAACGGACTGTTTATGTCTCAAGTAACACACACACACACACAGACACCCACACACACTACACTCACATATATATATATATATATATATTATATAATCGTTGTTTTAACCGATCGCCTAGCGGGTGGGTCATAACGTCAGCCGCTCACCGGCTTTTTGTTTGATCGTGATTCTACAGATTCTAAATTGGAAGCTCTAAATTTTGCCTAACTCAAGTGCATTTCGAGTAGGGATGTTTGACGAATACCTGAGATCGTACAGGCTGGGTGCCGACGGCTTAACGTCCTCTCTGAGGGACGACGTACTCATATTTATTCACCTCCCACGTGAATAAATCAAGGCCCAGGTGAGGATAGAACCCCAGACAACCAGCCCAGAGACGAGCACGTCAATCACTGAGCTAACTTGGCCTCTATATATATATATATATATATATATATATATATATATATATATATAAATAAATTCAAAATGAAGGAAACACACAGAAAGACACAGACATAACTCACATCGATATTTCGACCATCGTCGTCATCAGGAGGTGTGAAGAGCGAAGAGTCCCGCAGGAAGGCCTTCCTGCCTTCCTGCGGGACTCTTCCTTCTTCACACCTCCTACATATATCACACCTCGCACACACACATACATACATACATTCAAGAAATTTGTATTCATTGTTTAGTTTATATGCATTAATAATTAATATGACATTTGGGAAACATGGAAAAATTCATGAATGAGAAAACAATAATAGTATTTTAATTGCTCAGTATTTTTTTTAATTGATTAATGGAGCAATGTTACAAGAGATATTAACTTACATGGAAGGAATGTATTCAGAAGTATATTAATTTGTTAACACAAAGAGAACGGACACTGGAAAGGTTGAAGACAAAGTACTTGTCAGAGAGAAGTGGCTTGAAGAAGAAGCAGTTATTAGACAAATGGGCGAGTGAGATTGACAGGCCGCCAAGGGGCTGGCTGACGGAGTACGTAAACCACCTGTACGACAGACAAGCCAGGTCAATGAGGCCTTTTGATTGATGGCCCTAACTTGAGCTCTGCCACTTCCATTCATAGCCAACCACTCTCGATCTCTCTCTGTCTCTCTCTCTCACTCTCTCCCTCTCTCTCTCGCTTCCTCTTTCATTCTCTTTATCATTTATCTAGCTTAACTTGTATTTCATTCATAATCAACTTCTTCGCCACCAGCTGTCTATCAGAATGATATCTTTCATCAAAATCCTATTAAGTTCATTCATACTTTATCTTTTATCTAGCATCAATTATATCTATTCACCGTAATCTTCACATGTAATTCAATTCATGATTATTTATTAGCTAATACCTATACAATTAGAGAATTATTAAGTGCCTTCATGAAAAGATCAGTAATTTTCACGATTTGCATATTTCAATTTCATTTAAGTAAAATTGATGATTATTTATTGGGATCATTTTGTCTGATGTATTCTTTGAAGTTCAATGTAACTGTGCTGATGATTATTCATGGGAATCATTTCTTCTGATGTATTCTTTCCAATTCCATTTAACTGAACTTGATCATTGTTCATGGGGATCATTTTGTTATGATGTTTTCTCAAAGTAAAGTGTACTCAAATTTACTTGAAATAGTTTAAATTCTTTTTTTTTTTAAGACATGCCTCTTTTTTTCAAACCTAACTTTACACCATTCTATAGTCCTTCATACTCATTATCTTTTTAATGATGATTAATTATCTAAATTTTCATTTTGAAATAAGTCTTGCAACTACATGTAACTTTGAAAAGTGGATAGGACTTTAAAATTTCATCAGAAATAAGTCTTTGCTATCTATAAGACCTGATTCTGTTACTTAATGAACTAATTGTCATAAATTTCTTAAACACTTCACGTCAACCTAAACTATTAGTCATAAAGTTTTATACTCTTCTTCACTATTTTTAAAGATTTTCCTGATCTGTTTTTCCAGCACTCCACTCAGCAGGTAAGGTTGTGTTTTTTAACGACTTTCAGTGTGCGATCAACAAACTATCTCGCAACTCTCAAACAGACTGCACTAAGACTACCAACTGCAGGAAGGCATTGAATGCTCTAATGGACCATGGAGGGGATTTAAAGTTCTAATGGAGTTCAAGTCAAGTAGGTATCAACAGCAATGAAATGGCAAACCAGCTGTCAAAGCAAGGAACCTGTCTGCCTCAAGCGACCTGCTTACCATCGGTGAAGGGACCAGGCTAGCTCAGTGGTTACGTGCTCACCTCTGAACTGATAGGTCCGGGGTTCAATCCTCACCTGGCCCTCGATTTATTCACTCGGGAGGTGAATAAATCTGAGCACGCCGTCCCTCGGAGAAGGACGTTAAACCGTCGGTCCCGAGCCTGTACGATGTCAGGTACTCGTTAAAGATCCCTACTCTAAATACATTTGAGTTAGGCAAAATGTAGGACTCCCACTGTAGAATCAATCTTCATTGAGTGGTATCACAAAGGGCCAATGCTTGGCCTACGTGTGTTCCCTTGTGGGACTGCCACTGCAACCTAACCTACCATCGGTGAAGGCAGCAAAAGGCGACATCAAGCCAACAATCAATGAATGGAACAAGCAAAGGCTTGCTGAAAGGGTTTTTGGCAGGAACTAGGAGAGCCTTACAACCCAAAGACCTATCGATCAAACCCTGCCAAGATCTGTAAGTGTGGCCACCTTCCGGACGATGACTGACCACGACTACCTTGGGAAGCATCTTCACCGAATTGGTGTTCTGATACCTCCAGGGTGTCCTCTCTGCCATCATGAGCCAATGGATGTCCTGAGCAGGGCTGGCTGTCCAGCTTTGACTCCATCTCAACATCGCATCAAAATTTATGCAGAATCGCATCTATACTGGTCAGCGCGTCACCAAATAGCCCAACATCAAGGGTGGGCCTTGGATAATAAATAATAATCTCTCTTTCACGATTTGCATATTTCAATTCCATTTAAGTAAAACTGATGATTATTTATTGGGATCATTTTGTCACCACTCCAGCCTTCTTCGGAACCTCTTCCTATAATTCATTCCCGTTTCAGTCTTATTACTCTAAATAGAGATGTATTCTTCATATTCACTATTTTAATATACAATATATAACTAATATTAATAGTGGAATAATTCTTATTTATATTATTATATGTTATATTATAATTGTTATTATAGATAATTCTAAAAAAAAGACAGTATATGTTTGAAAGCAATTGTATATTTATAAAAAAAAATTGTATGTGGAAACTTTTTTATAACTCCCTACATCAAATATTACATGAGATTATTGTTTATCTAACAAACTAAACTTTCATTTAAACTAACTTTCTGATAAGAAGCATAATATGATAAGGGTTAGACCATATAAAATAGAATAGAAACGACTTCTTAAGAAGTTATCGTAAAGAAAATGAAACAACTATTTAGTGCAGTTGAAAAAGCTAATGAACTCTGTGAGCAGATTGCTTTCGTCGTTGAAAGAAGTATGAATGTTTTGTCGAGGACTGGAGAAGAACATTGACTGTTGTCGAAGTATCATGGAGTAAATGGAGCCTATGCCTGCTCATAACATTTTCTTTTTCTATCCATGAGGGGCGAAAGAAATAAAAAAAAAATTATTTCCTCTCCATATTAAATGTTAAAGCAGGAAAGAGGAAAGAATTGTGTTGGGGTCAAAAAATTGATATCCAGTTTTCAACAGAAATATATGTTTTGTAATCCCCTTAGTTCAATGAAATAGATTTTACAAATTGTTCTCTTTGTTTCTGTGTGTGTGTGTGTGTGTGTGTGTGTGTGTTTTGTATGTATGCGTGTGTGTGTGTGTGTTTGTGTGTGTGTGTGTTTTGGTGACTAGCATACCTCAAATGAACAAAACATTTTAATAATAAAATGTAATATTTATGATACTGTAAGAATTATTCTCTTTATTAGGATGATTATTAGTACTGTTTGTTATTATTAAACTTAATAATTTCTTTTCAAAATTATAAATAACAATTATTCATTTTTTTAAATTTATTTTTCTACAAATTGTATATTTATAATGAAATATAAAATTTGTTTGGTGTTTTCACAACAAATTGTTTTAGGATCAAATGAGAAAATCGTAAGATGTTGTTTATTTCTAATACAAAACATCAAAAATTAAATTACTGCTTAAATTTATGGCTATATATGGCATGAATATATGAAATATATATATATATATATATATATATCAATGATCAAACCACAATAAGAAAATGGGAAAACAAGATTAAAACTCACTCAGTTGGGTTTTTGACTCTGACGAAGACCGCTTGTTACGGTTGAAAGATCTTAGTCTTGTTTTCTCATTTTCTTATTGTGGTTTAATCATTGATTGTTAATTCACGTGTTTATGTGAAATCTTTATAAAGTGCATTATAAATTCTTTATAAATCATTATAAGTAAAGAAAAGTGTAAACGTTAGTTGCATCTCACTTTGCGTACTTTTAGTGTCATAATGGTTATTAGGTTAAGTTGCTTGTTAGAACAACAGAATACATTGTTGAATCCACAAATACTATTAGAGTGTTTTACATTTTGATATCAATTCAATTAACTACCCGCACTCACGCGTATACTGAAATTGAGGTCGTTCGACTAGATTTAGCCATTTTCAAACATAACTTTTCTGTTTAAAGATGGCCAATGGCCGAAACCCGTCACCGATACTGGGGCCAGCAGAAAACTACAATGACTAATTCTTCTCATTTCATGAAATGTATGCAGAGTAATTTTGTTTGGAATGAAGTTAACTTATTTTATCCTAAATACATACTTTATTTAAGTTTCAAGTACAGAATTTTGTTTGTTTTTTTTTAAGGTACATTATAATTATTCTCCTCATTTCTTAAGTTTCATTAGTATAGTTTTGTTTTCTAAATATACAGGTATTTATATTTATATTTACTTATTATTTATATTGTTTATTTATTATTATTTATATTTACCTATATTTACAATCTATTTACCACAAGAATCAGAGTTTCTTACTATACACAGTAGAGAATATTTTTAAAAAAGGTTTTAAGAAAAGTTCAGTCCTCTTGGTGTCTACATTTTTATATATAGAATTGATTCACCTTTACCAAGAGGGGACGCGTTTTTTTCCCTATACCACAGCCATCGTTTCACTTCCAGAATCCCAAAATAACTGGGCTTACACAAAATAATGTTTAACTAAAACATTTAAACATCCGTGAATGTTGCCAATATGTTAAATACATAATTTTACTTTTATTTATATATTCCTTACACTATAACTCATCCCGATTTGTATAAAATATTTACAATCAAAATCCACATAATCTGGAGTGGTCTTCACTCAACTTTACTGCACGTACACTAATTACCAAAATAATGATTTTTTTGTGAAGAAAATTGTGACAGTTATTTGCATCACATTTTTAGTGTCATTTTCTTATTGTGGTTTAATCATTGATTGTTAATTCACGTGTTTATGTGAAATCTTTATAAAGTGTATTATAAATTCTTTATAAATCTTTATAAGTAAAGAAAAGTGTAAACGTTATTTGCATCTCACTTTGCGTACTTTTAGTGTCATAATGGTTATTAGGTTAAGTTACTTGTTAGAACAACAGAATACATTGTTGAATCCACAAATACTATTAGAGTGTTTTACATTTTAACGTAAGTTATGTTCCTTGGATTGTGATCAGGCACTTTATGGTTTATGTTACTGCTACAAATCCAGTTTAGGATAATAAATCATAATATACCTTTACAAATGGTTTATTATAATGCTACGAGATCATTAGTATTGTCTGTTATTGTACAATTAATAATTTCTTGTCAAAATAACATATAAGAATTATTCATTTTTTGAGAAATTTATTTTTCTGAAAATTGTATATTTATAATGAAATATGTAAAACTTGTTTGGTGTTTTCACAATAGATTTTTTTTTAAAGATCGAATGACAAATCATAAGATATTGTTTATTTCTAATAATTAAAATGAAAAATTAAATTACTGCTTTGAATATATATATCAACGTCCAAATCCCAATAAGAAATAAGAAAAAAGACTAAGATCTTTCAACCGTTGAGATTTGATTTCTAGTTAATTGCTAGAAATAATTGACTAGCAATTTAAGTAATTTATTTCTTCTTCAATTTTGGAACGACATATTATAATTTTAATAAAAAAAAATCTGGATTGGCCTACACTCAACTTTACTATAAGTAAATGTAACATCAATCTTCTTGGGTATATAATAAATACCCATGTAAACATCTAAATGGGAGATGTTTCTTAGTCTTTCATTCCTGAGGTAGTACAGATAGTGATTGATCGACTTATCAATATATAAGCTTATTTTTGTATATCACACCACTGAAGCAAATAATCTCATTAGTATAACTACAGCAGTAATAACATTTTTGAAAAGCCATAGTAAAAAATTTCTTGATACGAAGTAATCTCCTACAAGAGAACATGGCTTTTGTTCAAATAGCCAGTGGATTTCTTACATCATTTACTTGACCTCCTTCTATATTGAATATTAAGGCCAAATTTTTAAATTTAAAACAGAAAAATAGTTTTATTTTCTCTGTTGGCAACATAATGTAATAAAGTTTTTTTTAATCTTCAGTTAGTGTCACTAGAAATACCAGTGAATCATAATGTAAGAAAAAAAGACCTGTAATTTGCTTTTATTGCATTTACATACTTAGGCTGGGAACACTAAGTAAAAAAAAGTTTAAATTCCATTCAAGTAAGACAGATTGAAACAATGATATTTTGGGACTTCTTTTTCTAATCCTGATATTATTTTCATAGATAAGTAGAGAGGGAATGGATGGACACAGTAGCGTATGGATCAAATCTTTTTTGATACGAAATTAATCATTATAGCTTTCATGAAAGTTGTGCTCGTTTTTACGGCTCCCAGGCGCCAAACACCGCTATCGCTAACAACAATTGCTTTTCTATAATTGTAATTTTTTTAACATCAATTTAGTTTTACAATCCAAGCAATTATAATTGTATTATACGAGTCATTATTGCTTTAATGTTCACTCTTAATTGGTGGAGTTGAAACATCTTAAATTACTCCTGAATTTTGCAATTCATGATATAGAAGATAGCTTTGAAACTAAATACAACCTGTATAATTTGATTTTTTTTTCTTTCTTAAGTTAAATACGAGTATTATATTGTTTTTTTTTTAAAAATAGCTAGACCAAAAAATGGAGTCATGTACTACCCTTTTAACATTTTCTGTTTATAATATTGACCACTGTGGTATTAAATTGTCAGGTCAAAACTAAACTTCTTTATATTTTTCAAACAATTTGCAAAAAATAATAAATTTTATATATGACAGTGTAACTCTGGTTACAGGATATATAATTAATAATATAGTAGCCGGTCATTCTTTATGCGATTTTTTTCTTTATAAAAACGTTTTGAATTACGTCCAAGTTTGTAATAGATCCTCTAAAATTGAAGTAATGATCAAAAAATGCCTGAGTGGGGAGAAAAAGTACAAAAAATCATCGGCTTTCTGCCAAAAAGAACCATTTGGCCAAATTTAGCTTCAAGAAAAGTCAATAAACCTCATAATCTCATAAAAATAATATCAAAATTAAATATAAAATTAAAACGTTGAAGATATGTGTGTAGTCGAGTAACTATAAGATATATATATTATATATTTGAATAAAAATTAAACTGCCCAGATGTAGAATTTGTTAATATGTTAAGAAGAAAAACAGAGATAACAAAATTCAATATTTTGACATCTGTCATCATAAAGTAAATAAGAGGATGGTTTGAAAACAGCTAGTATGTTAAGCAGGGTTGCCATCAAGAAAAATTAGATATAGGGAAACAAGGAGAAGGAAAATTAAAAGAGGTAATAAAAAAATTATACAATAATAAATGAAAGGTATGGTGATATAAAAGAAAAATATAATAGAAGTGAAACCTGATTGGTCCAAAGGCTAGTAGTTTGATCATCGGTGCCTAGTCACCCAGTCATCACTATCCTTCTGCTGACGACGGGTCTCAAAATATCGAAGTGAGTTAAAACCTGGAATAGTTTCAAGGGTTAGTGAACTGTGGTAGCAAATAATAAAAATAAATGGTGCTAGGAACTACATAATTATAATTATTATAATTTACCTAAAACCTTAGAGGATTTGTTAGGGTGCTGATATGGATCCCTGACCATAAAGGGATTGAAAAGGCTGATAAACTTGCCAAAAAAGCAGCCATCACCCCTTTTATAGGACTGGAGCCTGCGCTACCCATAGCCTTTAGTAGGATTAAAGGTGAAGTGACAGGATGGGTTAGGAATGAACAGTGGAGTCGTTGGAGATCCTACTCAGTTTGTACTACTGAGTTGGTCCATATTCTGAGGGATGGTAGAAACTGAAATATGAAACTCAGTAGCTCTTTATACACACACATACGTACATTTATACATGTACACAGACAAACGGAGGAATCCATTTCTGTCACCAATTTTATCAATATCAACGGACCTCAATACATGAATGTCTATTTAAAACACTATTACAATGCTTTTATTTCTCCATAATTCATAGAGAGAGTGAGAAAAATTTAAAATTAAAAATAGAGAATGAACAAATTAATACCACTCCAAATATTGCATATTATTATTATTATGACACGTTTTTAATATTAATCATTAGTAGTGCAATCCGTAATAGTGTGGTATTTACTCATTTTGACGTAAAATGGATAAACAAACAAAAGTCTCCACACAAATGAAGTTTTATTCAACAGCAACAACGCGTCTCGAACACTTTGTGTTCATCATCAGGAAGACACTACAATACAAATTATATCTAATCAGTTACAACATTAGAGTGAAATAATAAAATTCAATTAAGAGAATTCAAGACATTGAATTTTATTATTTCACTCTAATTTTGTAACTGATTAGATATAATTTGTAGTATAGCTGTCTTCCTGATGATGAACACAAAGTGTTCGAAACGCGTTGTTGCTGTTGAATAAAACTTCATTTGTTTGGATACTTTTGTTTGTTTATCCATTTTACCTCAGAAATTATAATATTAACTAATACACGTTACTTAGTATTAATTTAAATTATGTCAACTCACACATTGACAATTTCATCATCATAATCATTATCATCATCATTATTGAAGACCATCTCATCAGTCTAGAAAGAAGTTCAGTAAGAAATCGGAGGAATGCCTGCTGCTGACAGAAAGGGCTTTAAGTATCAGAAAAGGGTTAATGCAACTTTCAATTTAGAGAACAGATTACTTTGTAAACAAAATGAATTTTGAAATACAAAACTAAAATATTCAACTTTGTTTGGTAAATTATAATAAACCATTATAAATCAGACTTTTGTTCTGCAACTAATTTCAGACCACCTTCATTCGTCGGAGCAGGTTCTCTGAAATATGCTATCCATTATTAATTTTTTTCAATGGGCACTTCCCGCTTCCCGCACGTAATCCTTGCCCTTTACTGGATGTGATGTTAATATTTATTTAATTAATCTAAATACTTAATAAGGAATTGTTATTATAATTATCATAAATTGAACTAAAAAAAGAAGAAAAAAGGAAAATCACATTTTAAAACAAATTATCAGCGAATTATTTTTTATATCATGTTTTTTACTTGATATTAACTGTTATGTTTGTGCGTGACTATATGTAATAAAAAAAAATATAACTTTTTTAGCATTACAATTTCCATGAAGTAGGACGTTACAAAACAAGACTTCATGTTAGTACTTCGTTGAAATTCCCTTTTAAATCATTTTCCTGGTAACCAAATTCAACTTTTAGATTGGACAGTGCTCTAATACCTATATAAATTAAAAGAAAAAAAAAAGCTTGTTCAGAGCCACTTGAGTCTTGTTTTTAACGAGTTGCCTTCATCATTGTCATCTGTCATATTCTCTCATGTTTTTGATATGTTAACACTCACTTTGATTCTAGGAATATTTCACATCCTCGCCTATCAAGCAATGAACTACATTGCTGAACCCAATTAATTTTATTTCTCAAGTGTCAATAGCTTGATACAAGAATTTGCTTTTGTTTATTGAAAATTATCAGCATAAATAAAGACAAAATTAATTTTTCAATTATTTCTGAAATAAAAATATTATGTAGTTTTTTTATTGTTTAAACCGATCCCCTAGCGGGTGATAACTTCAGCCGTTTACCGGTTTTTTTTTATCGGTAATTCTACATTGAGAATCCTAAATTTTGCCTAACTAATGTATTTCGAATAGGGATCTTTAACGAGTAGCTGACATTGTATAGAAATCGGTATATTCTCTCCAGAAACTCTTATTGACCAAATGAACCGGAATGCTGAGGTGTCAAATATGGTAGATTAGCTGATCACAAATATACTAGCAATCAAAACGTCATATACAAACAAGAAATGCATCCAAATAGTACAGAATAAATGTGCCCGCCTTATAGCTAGGGCTCCATGGTACGCCAGAAATGTTGATATTCAACATGATTTGAGTTTGGAATCTATCTATTCCTACATTGCTCGACTTGCCAGTAATGAAGACAAAAAACTGTCCACCCATCCAAATCATCTTGTTCGGGAACTAAATCCTACTCTCAACCCTTCCTAATCCCACGATCCTCAAAGTTTTCTACTTAAACTAAAAATGATGACCACTTGACTCCAAAAGTATACAGTACCTCAAAGAATGCAAAGCCTGAAGACCAAACGACCACAAAGACGACATATTCCCTTACTGACTAACTCCCCCATTCTTGACAATGTTTACTGACCCAACAAAAACAGCAGGATGACAATCTAGCAGTAGTGGGCCTCTGGTCCGGAACTGCTATTTTACGACATGCACTGTTGTGCATGGTAATATTCGTTGGTCGTTGGACGTCATATAGGTTGGGTTCATTATATTTCCATATCATTTCATGAATTGCAGTAAAAACTAAAATATTCCAAGTTTTCTATAATATACTTTTACTAAAATTTTATGTATAATTCTTAAGCTTTCAAGTTTGCAGAAACAATTAAGTAATTTACTTCTATCCGAGTGTTGCATGAAATATGAATTTCTTTCATCCACTCTAACTTTATAAAGTTTACGACTGCTAAAAAGAAACCAACTATATGCCCAAAAGAAATTCTATTGTTTTATTTGTCGTTCCATTATGATCTTTTAAAGTTCTGTGCTTCTAATGATGAGATAGATGTTAGTTTGTATTAGTATTTGATGACAGTAAGAATAACTCACTTATCAGTTGTTCTGATTTATTTATAATCATGTTGTCATTCCCAGATTTTTGTTTTGTGTAAATTACTACATTAATTCACATGGAGTTTCGTTTAGTTCTACGCATTTTCTATCTGAAAGACAAAAACATATTCTAATCCTTAAGTGTTGATTATTTTTACAATCATGCAACATAATCAATAATTAAGATATGTTATGAAAACATGGGCAGGAAACGGAAATCAACGATTTCTGATTCAGCAAAAAAAAAAAAAAAAAAAAAAAAAAAAATCCTCTAGACAACCTAGAGAAATGAAATCTCACGCCGAAACATGAAGCAAAAGAATTACCAGAAGATGGTGCTCAATTAATAAAACTTCTTCCTTTTGTTTAGTCTTTCATTTACACAACATGTAAAAGCAATTTAAAGTAATTAAGATTAATAAAGCAGCATTAATTAATTTTATAAAATTACAGCAATTAAAGTATTAAAACTGACTAAAGTTTCAAACCTTAAAATTGATTTCCTGAATACCTGAATGTTAAGTATATATATATATTTGGGGAACAGTCCTTCATTTATACATGTGAGATTAAATTTTCTGCCCACTTTTGTCTTAATTAGTTTTTTGGATTTCTTTTCCAAATCTCGAAGTCTTACTTTAATTTCTTTGGGAACTAGGTGTAATAACTCACCATATGTTTTGTTGTCCATTTTTTTATTTTTACCGACGTTTCGGTCTTCTTCGACCATCTACTGGGTGATTTTAGAACACATACTATTTTAACAAATTTAACATTTTTAACAAAAACTAAATTTTAACGCTCGACTAACAAAATAAAAATGTAAACAATTAAACTGGCAGGTTGCAATTCCTGTTACACACAGACAGGTGTGTCTTCAGTTTCTTCATTCCTTGTTGAATTTCCTATATGTAGAGGTTGGAATTGTCCCATGTGCAACTTCAATATGTTTGCAAAACTTGCAGTTTGATTATTGATACTGGGTCTCTTTTCCAAAATATTCAGGGCCTCTACAATACCTAATCTGCTGTGATCGCGTTCATGATATAGTATTTCGGTATTGTTTGTAAGCATTTCCCTGGTCAGCTTCACTTTATGTAACCTTTCTGTGTGGTCCTTAGGTCCTCCTGCAGCTAGGTGCATCGTGAGGCGTCTGGATAAAGTTGTGGTTGTTGCACCAATGTAAGTGGAGTTTAGGAGTTCGCAGTCTCCTATTTTGCAGTGATATCTATACACTACAATTTTAAAATTTAGTTTTTGTTAAAAATGTTAAATTTGTTAAAATAGTATGTGTTCTAAAATCACCCAGTAGATGGTCGAAGAAGACCGAAACGTCGGTAAAAATAAAAAAATGGACAACAAAACATATGGTGAGTTATTACACCTAGTTCCCAAAGAAATTAAAGTAAGACTTCGAGATTTGGAAAAGAAATCCAAAAAACTAATTAAGACAAAAGTGGGCAGAAAATTTAATCTCACATATATATATATTATGTGAATATATGTATATATATTATATATATATATATATTAAAAAAATATTCTATTCAAAACTTAAATAGTAAGCAGGTGCAAGCAAGAAATTAGCGATAAGAAATCTTAATAGGGCTTTTAGTATGAAAAAATGTGAAAATAAACACAGCTCACGAAAGAGCAATTAGTTGTAGAATAAATTGAAGACTTTGAGAACATTGAAATTCTACTAAAAATTGCATTGAAATTGAACCGGAAAACGTAATAATAGAGATAAAATTGGAGACTTTTCTATAATAATTATTACAATCAGTGTAATTTAATAAATATAAATAAAAAAATGTATGGTTGATGCTATAAATATGTATTTACTGATATACAATTTATTATATTCGTAAACGTTGGGAGCAGTCCTTTATGGATACACATTCAAAAAGGAAATGTCTGATTTTACATTATTTAGTTTGATAGAAAATGCTTCTGATTTTCTAAAACGCTTTTTCAAATCCAGGTTATCTAGGTCATGAATTAACTTACCATATTTCTTATTATTCACTACATTGTTCGACATGTTTCAGTGCTCACAAGTCACCATCTTCAGGAGTTAAACATTATTTGTATAATTAACTAAATGTAATAAATAAAACTAATTAAGCTGGCATTGATTAAGACTAAAAGAATTGGAGTAAATATTACACATGATAACAGTTATAGAGGTTATAATGTCTGGTTTGGGGAATCACATTTTTAAAGTGAGATTGTGTTATTGTTCATGAAATGGACCTTGTATGTCTTTTCATCTCTCGTTTCTTGATGCAGTTGTGTTTTACTTCTTCCTTCAATTTGTTCTTTTCCTTTGTTTTTGGCTTGTACAACAAAACGTTAAGTAATGATTACAGTAATTAAATCGATATTAGAAATGAATACAATAGCAATACTGTAAAAGCACGAGAGAGAAGGTTACAAGCTGTTATAACTACAGCTTGTACTGGTAAGTGTAGCCTTAAAATTTTATAGGAACTATCAAAGTTTCTGAAACTCTGTATCATGCATTATAACACATAAAGATTATTTTCTTATCTATACTTTTAGATATTGTTTAATTAAAATAAATTGTATTTTACCTTAAATTACATTAATGCATAAGTCTTTAATTAATATCCTAAAACAGAAATTAATTCAATTTATGTTATTATAGATTATTATTCTGATTTTAATCAAATTAAATTGTAACATTTTTTTTTTCAAGGACTAAATATTTTAATATAATTAACATCAAAAAGTCTGACAAATGACTAAATGTGAAACAAATACTCTATTACATAAATATATAATCGATTATATAGGTATATCTTGTCTAAATTTCTGTATCAAGTTTTCAACGAAAAGGCATGCTCTGAGCATCCTTGATGTAATAAACTAGGTTTCGCAAAATCTAGAATAAAAGAAATTATTCTTTGAGTGTATTAATGTGTTTATATATATATATATATATATATATATATATATTAGTGTATATTGGCAGCAGATTTTCCTGTAAACATAGGATGATAAACATTTTCCTGTCCTACATTGACAGGACCCCCAGGCAATGTGAATGACAAGTTGTAACCTTACACTTGTCACAGTGGACTTGTTTTGTTTTTTCACAAAGTTCATCTAGTTCTATTAACATCTAAATTTTTATTCCTTTTAATGTCTGTTTAACATAAAAAATGTATTGTGTGAATTTAATCTGTTTAATAATGATATATACCTGAAGATGATTTCTGAGAAAATCGAAAGCTTATAAGTGTAAAAATATAATATTATTGATTAAGCTAAAAGATTATTTCTTTGATGTCTCTGGGACAACTCCTCCATGAAATCACTCCCTACCAGAAAAAACTAGTAAGAAAACTAGAGAAAACGAGCAAAAAAGTCGTAAATGCGGAAGCTGCCGTCTACTTTAATAAATATATATATATATATATATATATATGTGTGTGTTTGTGTTTGGTGCAAAATATCTCAAAAACAATAGTTAGATTCACTAAAATTTCATATTTCTCTTTATTTAACCTTCAGATTACTAAAACACAATACTCAGAAGTATTGCACTTTCTTCGTTATTTAATCTGAAAAAAAAATCGGTTTCTATGATCTAGTAGAATCGGTCAATATGATTTTGATTAATATTTTGTCTTCTTAGTTGAGATTTATTATGTACAGGAGTTCATAAGCACCCCTGTACTAAAGGTAAAGGATACTAAAGGTACAGGGGATTTATAAGTACAGAAACATCGTTCAGGGTTGAAAGTTCAAAAACTCTTTTAGAATAGAGATAAACTCAATTTGAATTGGTCATGATTTAGTTGAAACAGATATCAAACAAAATTCCATCAAATATAAATAATGAATTTTAATTTTAATATGGTTAATACAACTATGTCATTAAATAATTTACATATTCAATGAGAATAATAATTAATAAATACTATTATTTGTAAATAAAGTTCACAAAGTACTTCAACAAATTAAATTAAACATTAAAATATAAACAAATATATAGGTTAGATATATTGTAATGGCCGTTCCACCAGATAGTTCATATATGCCAAATATTGGCACCTCTACATACTAAATATAAGTTTCTTGCATGGTTTTAAAATATTCTTTATGTTATTTTTTTCACTTTAAATCATTACTGAACTTTGTCGAAGCAAGACAGAATAATATGTATATACATGGTTGAAATATATGATACAGTTACCAAAAATGGTTTATTTAATTATAGTTATGATATAACATATAATATAGTTATTAAGGTTGGTATATGAGCTCAGTTTATCTCAGTGGTTAACGTAGTCACCTCTGAACTGATAGGACCGGGGTTCGATCCCCACCTGGCCCTCAATTTATTCACGCGAGAGGTGAATAAATCGAGGGCACGTCGTCCCTCGGAGAGGATGTTAAACCGTCGGTCCCGAGTCTTTACGATGTCAGGTGCTCGTAAAGATCCCTATACTCTAAATACACTTGAATTAGGCAAAATTTATGACCCCCACTGTAGAATCAATCTTCATTGTGTGGTATCACAAAGGTCGAATGCTCGGTCCACGTGTGTTTCCTTGTGGGGCTGCCACTGCAACCTAACCTAACCTAAGGTTGGTATATCAGTGCATACATAGTCATAGTTATGATGTATGATATAGTTATCAAGGATGATAGAAAATTCTGATGCTTTTTAGAGGAAAACCGTACACTGATGGGCATTGACTGTGGATGATTTTCAAGTTAAATAGGTAACATGGCTCTAACAATTACTGAACTTTAAATAGATAATTCTATTATCTATTATGTGAAATCTTTATATATATATATATATATATATATACATATGTTTGGTGCAAAATATCTCAAAAACAATAGTTATATTCACCAAAATTTCATATTTCTCTTTATTTAACCTTCAGATTGCTAAAACACAATACTCAGTATTGCACTTTCTTCGTCATTTAATCTGAAAAATAATACTTTTGATAAATTTGAAATTTTCGAAAATACCGTTAGCTATGCAATAATTACAGAAGAGTGGAATACTTTTACTCTATAGTCTATTTGATATTACTTTACATAGGAAATGTAAAGTGACTAACTGACAATTAATGCATGTTTTAACAGTATAGCGGATAGGTTGCCTTACATGAATGTGAGTTACTGTGGCTATGAACATTCTTTCTCTCTAACATTAAAAGAATTTTTTCTTTTTTTTATAAATGAAATAGGTGTTTATAATTTAGGGGGGTTTTGTGGGGTTTTTTACGAGTGAATAGCGTGACTTCCCATACAGACTGCACTAGACTTCCACATTGCTTCCAAGAGGAAATCGATACTAGTCAGCCTGGCCTCCAGCTTACTTCATTAAACACTGCCTCACCTACGTATTACTCTGAAATACTAATTATTTTACTTACTAGCGTGCCGTACCTTTTAAAATGTATAGACTATTAAAAAAAAAATGCTAGATCAGTCTCCATTTAACATTACTAGAAGTAAACATTAATAAAAAGATACTGCTGCATATTTATTGAATGATTTGCTTTAATGAGTTTAAAATTAGTTTATCAATCATAATCGAAATCTATTGAAATGTTTATATCTTCAAATATTTTTAAAAAATTGCGACTCTACTACTCTAATACATACTACTCTAATATACTACTCTAATCACAGAACTCTTCAACCTACTGAAGAAGGTGTTTGTTGCCTCTTTCAAGTGTTTTTTCATTTGCCAAAAGGTAGCTAATTTGCTATTTAAGTTCAATTAAAAATGTGAATCAGAGAAGTCGATCCACATCACTTTTACAGTCTTAAAAAAACCTCATCCTTCTGTCTGTTTTAACTACTATTCTCTTAGGAAGGTTAGGTTAGGTTTTCAGTGGCAGACCCAGAAGAGGACATACATAGTCGCTTTGTGATACCACATAGAGTAGGGATTTCTAGCGAGTATTTAACATAGCTCATCCTCTTGTTATATAGCTTATATATCCTCTACATATAACATAGCTTACATAGAGTGTTTAACATAGCACATAGCTCCCACTGGTTAGCGCTTTTGGACCCTCTGTGCTTGTGAAGGATGGTCTCCGAAATTCTTTCTCCTTAGAAATACATGGTAAAACCCCTCTATCTCTATCGGTGGTATTTTATCCACTCCGGTAGAGCACCGCATACCGGAGTAAGGCTATTTACTCAAGGAGGTCGCCAGGTACCCTTGAGGCTCCATTCATAACATCCTCTTCGAGGGACAACGTGGTCAGATTTATTCATCTCCCAAGTGAATAAATCGAGGACCAGAGTGAGTATTGAACCATGGACCTAACAGTTCAGAGGCGAGCACGTTCCCACTGGATTAACCTGGCCCCATCCTCTTAGCAAACGTCTTATCAATAATCCACACAGAAGCCCACTTGGAAATAAGGACCCGTTTTGATTCAAATAATGCGTCTTTGCACTTCAACGATTCCTTGATAAAGTAGACCAGAATGATATAGACTTACGGAATGAATGTCTTGGGATCAGTAAAGCGTTCCAAAATCCAAAAAACCTCAAACTGGTCAATCCATAATCCTTCATAAAATCAATCACTTTTATGTTTCCAATGATCCTATCCACAAAGACAAGTAATACGATCTCTATATAAAACGTTCCTTCGATTCTTACTTACTTCTATCCATATTTTGATATAATCAAATAGGAATGTCAATTCTCATCCATCTCAATGTTCAAAATATCCAACCTTTCATCCAAAAGCAGTCATCCCACACATTCCTTACTAACCCTCCTCGAAAGTCGATAAGATGTTGTTTCAATTAACTGTCCAAAGATGATGAAATAGTCAGTGATTAAGTTGAGAAATTCCAAGTAATAATAAATGGCATTCAATAATTCATATGGAGTGATACCAAGAGTTTTTACTCTTGGTATATACAA
This sequence comes from Hermatobates lingyangjiaoensis, assembly GCA_026182355.1. NCBI lineage: Eukaryota > Metazoa > Arthropoda > Insecta > Hemiptera > Hermatobatidae > Hermatobates > Hermatobates lingyangjiaoensis. The sequence continues at coordinate 1,028,113 of JAPFBL010000051.1, read as the reverse complement.
ATGTATGCGTTAATTCATTTTTTATGTTTATTTAGTTTTCTGTTTTAAGTAATTACAGTTACTGCTGTAAGTAGAAGTAACACTTTATTTTATAGCACAAAAAAGAAAATTAAAATTACAATTTTATTACCTATTTTATTAATCTTCATTGCAAAAGAAAGTACAACAATTATTTTTAAAACATTAAATATTGTTTATACGATATAAATATTGTATTATACTATATACAATTTAGCATTCCAATATACTAAATTTTACAGTGTTTAAAGATATTTAGAAATTATATTGAACATGAATGCAAGATTTGTCTTCTATTTTAAAAACATCAATATTACTATAAATGGTCAGCAGAGTATTATAAATTTATAAATTATTTATATAGAAGCAGTCAAATAAATTTTATCAACTCATGTCCACGGGACCCGTTATACTTAAGATGCTCCATTTTTTTCAAGCCTGTGACGAAAAATGATATTCTCATATTAGTTCTTCTTCAAATCTATTTAGAAGTAGACTTCACTCAAATATGTGTATAACTTTTTTAATACATACTCGATACTTAAATCTTTAAATATAAAACTCCTAAGTCTGTCTGTGTTTCTGTTTGTATTACAGAAATGCCTAAATGCAGGGACAAACGAATGTGGAGGAGAAGGTGATCAGGGGATGGAGCCTGGCCACCATTGTTTCAAAATCCTTCCGACTTACCAAAGCCTCTCCTCTTATCCCAGCCCCAAACCAAGGCGTTATGCAACCCTTACCGAAGGATGGATGATACAGGGGTTACTGTATTATGAACGGAGCCTCAAGGGTACCTGGTGACCTCCTTGAGTAAATAGCCTTACGCCGGTATTCGGTGCTCTACCGGAGCGGACAAAATACCACCGATAGAGATACAGGGATTTCCTCCTGTATGATTCTAAGGAGAAAGAATTTCGGAGACCATCCTTCAGAAGCACAGAGGGTCTAAAAGCGCTAACTAGTGGAAGCCAACCTCCCACAAGTGTACCTAAGGACCCGAAGAAGACTGTCTCAAAAAAGGAGAAAGGAAGCCACTTTCTCCCGAAACGTAGGAAGCCTGAATGGGCATTATCAATGATGGTTTGCGAAGATTCTGCAAAGAAGTGGAAGAAACACCGTTGCACCTGCTGGCTGACTAACAGGCAACTTTTCTGCGCAGAGGTAGGTGCTTCGGGACACTCAATAAAACCATAGAAAAACTTTTACCGCTGGACCCAGCAAAAGTGCTGAGCTTCTTGGAGTTACCGTTGAAGCAAACTGCTGGGGTACTTTAGTACAGTACAGTACAGGGTATTTAGTACAAAAGTTTTTTTTAAGACGTAGTTTTATTTAAGACCCTCAAATAAATTATAAAAAAATAAAAAAAAGTAATATCTTTTTGAGAGTTTTTCTTTTAGAGGAAAATTCAAAACTCCCAATGTATAATCACTAGAGAGACAATATACCTTTGAGACATTCGACATCAGAGGTATAACTTTCTACAAGACCCTCAATCCTACCAAAAACATAAGGAAAAGTGATTTTTTTATTAAAGAATACTGGTAAAAACACGCTGATTTATAACGAGATTGATACTTTAATATCAGAAGATTAATAGCAGTGAAACAACACTCACAGCTTGTTCTTTATTGTTCTAACGAAATAACAATTTCTTCACACAGTCAATATTATTGATGAAAATGTATTAATCAAAAATTTTAAAAAAAGATAATTATACTAATGATCTTACTATAATAATTTTTTTTCAGTAATTGAGTCTGAATATATGTAAAAACTTTAATCAAAAATTAAATTTTATTCTTTTCTAACTAATGATTTATAATTATTTTCATGATTCATTCCAATCACAAAATGCATAACACAAATAACGATTGTTTAACGAAAAATACACCACCAATATAACAACTCTTCATTGATGAAACAAAGAATTGTTAATAACGTCAGTAAGTCTACATTAATAAATCAATCAAATAGTGCATAAGTTGAACTGGCTAGGTTGTTACTTTGGGAAACATCTATCCAAAATGTAGTATTTAATACGTTTACATACATACAATTAATCATTCAAAATTATTTATTGATAAAAATCAATTACTATGAATTCAAATAAACACCTGGAATCATTTCAATAGAGTAAAAGTTCTGAATGAATAAAATGAAAGAAATAGAGCCAATACCGTCTTTGATTGCTAGTTTTTATTCCCAGTTTTTTTTTTTCAAGAATTGGTTTATTGAGAGTCTAGATAATGTAATTTGAAAATTCATGATAGGATAAAGTATATTTAATTCAACCTTGAATAATGTTTCTTCAACAGCAATTTACGACCTTTCATAATTACTACTTCTAGATTTTATGTTAGCTGTGCCCAATGACAACAGTTCAAGGATTATATACTGAGGCAATCAAGTCAAATTCATCACAGCCTTCACGAAATAGGGTTTTCTTTCTGTCTTTGAAACAACTAGATATTTAATATTTCATACAAATAGATACACTTGATAGCTTAACGGTGAAAAGGATCATTTTTGTGCTATATTTATGTATGAATCCACCACGTAATAACAATAGATAAATAAAGAATATTCACAACACAATATATTAATTTTTTTTTTTCAAAATACCCATTTTCTATAGAGACCAGAAGTCAGTTGACGCTTCTATTCACGTAATACAAATACAAAATACATAACATATTACAGGTATTTATGAGTTATACACTTCTTCTTCTACTATCATTTGCATTATATGTATATACATTGATAAAAAGATTTCACATAAACACGTGAAATAACAATCAATGATCAAACCACAAAAAGAAATGGGAAAATAAGACTAAGATCTTTCAACCGTAACAAGCGGTCTTCGGGGGTTTTTGACTCTGACGAAGACCGCTTGTTACGTCTTCAAGCGGACTGCCTCAGGCAGTCCTGAAAGTTTGGACTACCTCCGTGTTAAAGTTCACCAAAGAGTTCAGTCAAAACAAAATAATAAACTTCCTAGACGTCGTTGTGAAACAGAATAATGTTGATTACCAGACATCTGTGTATGTGAAACCTACTCATCGTGGAGTATATCTAACTGCTCAAATCGAATGCCCGGAAAGGTACAAAGATGGCACGATAAAGGCCCTGATTCATAGAACCTTTAAGATAACTTCCAGTTGGGCTTTATTCCATCAATACATAGAAAGATTAAAACAGGTGCTTATTAATAACAGATACAGCAATAAACAATTCGATAAAGTATTACAAATTTATATCCATAAAATTATTAGTGTGAGCAAGGACGAACAAAACCAAAACAACAAAGGAATTAAACATAAAGTGTTTTACAGGAACCAATATTCCAAATCTCATAAGGTTGACGAAAGAGTTCTTAGAGGAATAATCCAAGCTAATATTAACTGTGTTAATCCCGAAGATCAGTTGAAACTCATCATATATTACAAAGGAAAAAATACAGCGAACCTGGTAATCAAGAATAACTTACAACCCAAAGCTAAACTCCAACAGACCAATGTAGTTTATAGACATAACTGCACCCTAAGAAACTGCGAGTTCCTAAAAACTAACTACATTGGTTTAACAACAACAACCTTATCGAGAAGACTCACAATGCACCTGGCTGCAGGTGCTTCTAAAGAACACTTTAAGAGCAAAAAATCTGCTTCACATTTTATTGATAATAGAAACAAAGGAATCATCAAAAGGATATCCTTTATATAAAGTAATCCTTATCAATAATACTTTTTCTTAAAAAAAGTTTATGAGAACCATCACGTTGAAATTCCATCTCTGGATATCTCCATTCATAAAAAACGTTATTAACAATTATTAGTCAGCATTAGTTTTGTTCATTTTAAAGCTAATTTTTTCTCCTTTGAAATCTTAATTTTTACCTTCACTTTGAAGCCAACACCATAAAATATAAATGAAGCATATTTTCTTTAAATTATTCTTCAAATGAAGTGTATAAACTTTTTTGTATATATAATTTAAAAAATTAGGGTTTAACAAGTATCTTTTTTTTGACTATTTTCGTTGTATTTAAAAAAAAATGAAATATTTTTATAAACTAATTTGATACATGAAATAGTTAATTCTTGAATTGATTGCTTAAAAATTAGAAAAATAATACTTTAATATCCAACTAAAGATGTAAATTGTACCTTAATAAATTATCTTGTCATTACCGTCATAATTAGGCTTAATGGATTATTTAAAAGGGTTTGTGTCAATAAAATAACAATTCGATCGTTAATCATTTAAACTGAATGTGGCTTATTAGCCCCCCCCCCCCCCCCAGGCAGTTCGATATGTCTAATTACTGGTTAACTTGTTTTGAAATTCGATTTCAACTTTTCCCCTTTCATTAACACCCAATTTGTTACTATTTATACCACACCACAAAATATCACGTTTTAATTCATTCCTACTAAGTTTTTAGAGAGGCTTTTTTTTATTCTAATCCATAATAAAAGTCATTAATTTCACACAAGTAGTATGTTATGAAACCTTATTCAATATATATGAGACTAAAAAGAAAAATCAAATCTACACATTCAACAAGACATTTTAAAAATAGTATCATTATTAATATAAATTCAAAAATACCGGGTAAATGGATAAATCAGTACCACAAGTACCCCAGTATGAGTAAATGCCACACAATTACGAATTGCACAACTAATGAGTTAAAATCTAAAATATTAAAGTTACAGAAATTGTGTCCTCAAAAATATTTTTCTCATATATGAATATTTTAAAATACAAAAATTAAACCAATATTTCAGGTACAATTTTAGTTGGAACAGTAAAGCTAGAATGTATTATATTATTAAACCTTGTTTTCTATTCCTAGATACTTAAATTTCATTTCATTATAGCTTCATATATTTCTATTTACTTAGATTTCAATTACTTTTGCAATAAAATAAGATTTTAATGCCATAAAAAATAATTAAACAAAAATAATATAGAATGATTAAAGGAATAATAATAGAAATGATAAGTGTAATTATGTTTAACTAAACGACGTCTCTTAAGTACCTCCCACTTAAATTTATTACTGAATGATTCATAGTGATTATTTCTATTATTTTTATCATTATTATTTATTGAAATAATTTTAATTTGTGCACCATAAAAAATCATTTATATATAGAAGTGTATAAGTTTAATATTTTCGAAAAATCGTTAAGAATTATTGTTATTATTTTAATATTAATTTATTTAACATAATATACTGGGTGTTTCTAAATGGCTGACCCCATTTTGTAGGCCAATAATATTGACAATTTTCGTTGGAATGACCCCAAATTTTCTAAGCTTGTGTAGAAACGTTTCAAGTTTTTGTGTGTAAAGAATTTTGTGTTGAAATGCAAGATAAACTCGAAGAAGACGATTTCGATGATCGGGTAGTTTTTAGTGACAAAGCCACGTTTCACACGAGTGGCAAAGTTAATAAATATAATGCTCGCATTTGGAGCGAAGAAAATCCTCATGGCGCAATTGAACACGAGAGAGACTCACCAAAAGTTACTGTGTTTTGTACAATATCCAAGAAAATAGTTTATTTGCCATTTTTCTTCGAAGGAAATGTGAACGGAGATGTTTATATTCAAATGCTTCAAAATTGGCTAATTGATTAACTCATAGAAAATGAAGAAGAAAGTCTCATTTTTCAGTGGATGGGGCTCCACCTCACTGGAAGCTCACTTACGAGCCTACCTCAATGAGGTTCTGCCAGAGAGATGGATTGGTCGAGGTAATAAAGAAGACGATTTGTTTCTGAAATGGCCACCACGACCACCCGACCTTTCTCCGTGTGATTTTTTCCTCTGGAGTTATGTGAAAGGACTAGTCTTCGTACCTCCTCTTCCAGCTAACTTTGAAGAAATGAAACAGCTGCACTGGAAACTGTTACCGAAGACATACTACAGCGAGTTTGGCACGAGCTCGAATACCGACTCGACGTGTGCAGAGTCACAGACGGCGCTCATATTGAATATTTATGAAAATCTGTCATAGAACTAACAAATATTTATACTTTTCTTTGTAAATTTAAGCAATAAAACTTATGACCTTCAACATAAAATGTATTTAGTTTCATTATGATCCAGCTAGTAGTTTTCGAGATATCGGTATTTAGAATGGGGTCAACCATTTTGGAACACTTTGTATACTTAAAACAGAAATAAAATACACATTAGAAATTATTTAATAAGTAATGTTGCATTCTTTAATAGATGTATAATTTGGAACTTATCAACAAAAAAAAATTTTAAAATATCTCTGTATTTTTAAGCAAGGAATTGAGTGATTGGAGAAAATGCTGTACTTAGCTCTTAAGCCTTATTACTATTCGGTTCAAAAAATCTAACCAACATAAATAACTTCTGTTTACTCAAACGAAAAGACAGCGGTGATAATTCGTAACTTTGTATCTCACCCGCAAAAAAAAAAAATGTATATTTGTATAATATATTGTATAATTTAAAACGACTCAAAAAAAAATTGATTTGTAAAATAATTTGCCAGTATTTTTAAAAATGTTTGAATGAGAAAGCTTACTCTGGTAAATATTTGACAACATTTGATCATTTTTTTAAAATTTATTTAAAATGGTATTAAGAATGGATTTATTGAAATGTTAGGAGTTACAAAATTTAAAATATACAAATGTATACTTCATTTTTTTTACGTTAAATACATTTTAAATTTTTATAAGGACGTCTAACATGCAATCAAACTACCTTTCGTTATGTGTCATAGGAATTTATGCAGAAACCACATTTTGAATACACAGTTTGAACATTGATTGTCAAGATAAGCATACATGAGTTCACAGTACTGCTAGGATGAAAAAGCACTATATAAATTTGTCTAACTTATGTTGTGCATGAAATCGCTGAAAACAATTAACAATTATTTGTTAATTAACAAACAGATGTGTTTGTTAACACACACATATGTATGTGCTTTATAATTAGCTATCAAAATTCAAAGACCCTCAAACTTGAGATGTCAAACAATTTCAAGATGATAGGTGCGGAGCTTCTGCCCAGTTATTTTGTATACAAGTACACAATCATGTACCACCTGCACTTAAATTACATGAGAAGTAGTAATGGAGTGATTATGCGCCTCTAGTAGCCTCTGACTTCTGGCCTTCACGAGGCTACCCTGTTAACCTGCTATATGCAGGGACAAACGAAAAAGGAGGAGAAGGTGATCAGGGGCTGGGCCTGACCACCTTAGTTTCACGACCTTCCTAATCCCCAAATCCTCTCCTCTTATTCCAGCCCCAATCCAAGGCGTTATGCGATCAGTGCCGAAGGATGGAGGATACAGGGGTTACAGTATTACGAACCGTGCCTCAAGGGTACCAAGTGACTTCCTTGAGTAAATTGTCTTACTCTGGTATGCGGTGCTCTGCCGGAGTGGACAAAATACCACCGACAGAGCTTCATGGGATTTCCCCCTGTATAATACTAAGGAGAAAGAATTCCAGAGACCATCCTTCAGAAGCGCAGAGGGTCTAAAAGCGCTAACTAGTAGGAGCCAACTTCCCACAAGTGTACCTAAGGACCCGAAGAAGACTGTCCGGAAGAAGGAGAAAGGAAGTCACTTTCTCCCGAAACATAAGGGAGCCTGAATGGGCATTATCAAGGATGGTTTTTGCAGATTCTGCAAAGAAGTGGAAGAAACACCGTTGCGCTTGCTGGCTGACTGTAAGGCAACTTTGCTGCACAGAGGTAGGTGCTTAGAGACACTAAACAAAACCATATAACAACTTTTACCGCTGGACCCAGCAAAAGTACTGAGCTTCTTGGAGGCGTTGAAGCTAACTGCTGGAATACTTTAGTACAGAAGGGGGAAGTACATAGTTTTTTTTTAAGATGAAGTGTTATAGTCACCCTTAAATAATAATCATAAAAAAATCATATTACCCCCACTCTGATTGGTGCATTATCCAGTACCACTCTGATTTCATTCTCAAAACATTATATTTGCTGCTTCTGCATCAAAGTTCAATGTAATCACTTACAGATTGTTGTGGAAAAAGCCAAGACGCCTGGTTTACTAATTTGGCATATACCTTGCTGTGCTTGGCTAGATGACCTTTGATCTTTAATCAAAGTTCAACCTCATGATGACCAACGTTTTTGCAAAAAAAAACTCGTTATTCTATTATAGCTCTTGGACTTATTATTTCCTTGCGCGAGAAAAGAGGAAGATTGCCCGCAATTTAGAAGGCTTCAACAAAAAAGTTGTGAATATTCAAAGCCTATGTTACATTTAACAAACTATAACAGGATTTCATAATAAACAAGTTAAACAAAAATCAACGTCTAAACCACAGTAAGAAATCAGAAAAAAAAACTAAAATCTTTCAACCTAAACAAGTGGTTTTCGTCAAAGTCCAACAGAGAATATCTTTTATTCTTTTTTTGATCTCTTACACTGATTTAAACGTTAACAAAATATATATGTGTGAGTATATTTTATATATACACATATATTATTTTAAATATTATTCAATACTTAATATTTAAACATTTTTAAATAACATTAAACTCAAACATAACTTAAACAACACCTTAAAGCATAGGTTATAAATTTATAAATGAGTTTTCATAGTATAATACAATTTATTTTGTTTTTTTTTCTAGTTGGCTTTAGTTTAATAAATATATTAAGAATAGTCTGTAAACTGAATATGTTCGGTATGTTAATGATATGCCAAATTTAGAATTATCAATTACGATGAAGTTTACTAATAAATTTTTGTACAGTTTGTATATTTTGCACCTGAAAGATAAAAACATTTGATTAGAACAGTAGAAATACTATATAACAAACATATACGTATGATAATAAGCAGGTATATAAACATGTATCAATGAGAGGTGCTTTTAGAAATATACAAATATGTATCATCTTCTTCTTCTACTCCTTCGACGAAGACGACGAGGTCGAAATATTGAAGTGACTTGTGTATTGTTTCTACGTATTCTTTTATTCCCGTCGTTTAATATGTACATATAGGTGTGACCAAAAAGTAAGGACACTTTTGAATTCCGCGCGTTTAGTATACTCAAATTTCAAAATTTGTTTGTTGTTGTGTTGGTACCCTCGTCACGATCATATGTTCTCAGTTATGACTACTTAGTATGTATTATTTTTATGTGAGAGGCTAGCCAAAGTTTACGAGATTAGACGTGTTTGCGTGCTCGGTAATTTTTTGCTATTGAAAATAATGAAGCAGGGAGTTACTATAAATTTTTTGTAAAAAATGTTAATAAGAGCTCAAAAACTCTTGAAACGTTGAAAGTGGGGGTACGGTGCGTCAAGTTGACGAAAAAAATGCTAATAAGTTATTCCACAGGTAATTATTTTTTCAACTAATCAGTGCTTCTCTGAATTCTTCTGGATGGTAGATCTACTCCTGTGCTACACCTCAATCGTTAATTATTCCTTTTATTTATTTTAGTCTCTTAATTAATCTTTTGTTTACTTTCTTAATTTATATTTTATTTTTTTACACTCTATTAATAGTTTTTATTTAAATGTTTCCACTCGTTTTTTATTTACTTTGCTTTTATTTCTTTATCTAACCTTTCCTAACCCCTCTCAGTAAGTTGACTACACTGATTGTGTGCCAACACTAACAATTACGAGATCAAAAGATAAGTTTGATCAAATTTATTATCACTTGATGTCTTTATAAGTTTGACTCTGGCGGAGACAGCTTGTATTAGTTGAAAGATTTTAGTGGTTTTTATGATTTCTTAATCAGTTTTGGACGTTAATGTTTACGTTTGTTTACAGTATATGCGTACACGTAAAAAGTGTTAATATATATTCATACTTTCTTATATTTTGACCCTCAAAAAATCTCAATATCTATATATATATATATATAACAGATTCAATAATATATCGACCATTTGATAGAATAACTGTGTTATCTAATCGGGATTCAGTCAAAAATTTCGAAAAAATCGGATTTCTGGATTCAAAAATCAAACTCTCATTGCTGACGTCTCAGTTTTATTTTAAAACCTTTTTCATTGGCATAAGTAAAAATTTTTTTACTAAGAAAATGAAATTTATATTATTTAAACGAACAACAATCTTAACTGGACAAAACCTTCGACTAGACTATATATATGATCAAACCACAATAAGAAAATGGGAAAACAAGACTAAGATCTTTCAACCGTAACAAGCGGTCTTTGTCAGAGTCAAAAACCCAACAGAGTCAGTTGGGTTTTTGACTCTGACAAAGACCGCTTGTTACGGTTGAAAGATCTTAGTCTTGTTTTCCCATTTTCTTATTGTGGTTTGATCATTGATTGTTATTTCACGTGTTTATGTGAAATCTTTATATATATATATATATATAATAAATATCAATTCAAAAAGAAGGAAACACACAGAAAGACACATACATAACTCACATCAATATTTCTACCATCGTCGTCATCAGGAGGTGTGAAGAGGTCACCTCCTGATGACGACGATGGTCGAAATATCGATGTGAGTTATGTCTGTGTCTTTATGTGTGTTTCCTTCGTTTTGAATTTATTTTATTTAACAAAGTCCGCTGTACAGTTTCTTTTAATTGTTATATATATATATATATATATATATTCTTAGAATTATTGTTCAGTGTCTATCCGTCCAAAGCTATTGATGATAATTCACTCGTATGTCATGAAGTATTCATGGTCTGTTCGATTTCCCTTCGACACTAATGTACTAATTTCGAAACAGATTGCTTTCAATTCTCCCATTAAGCACATAATCTCTCATCTCAAACCATTTTATCTTAAATTCTCCTAATAATTTATACATTACTACAACTATAATACTACATAACCAACAGCTAAAATTTGATAAAACATTTTGTTAGAATAATTTCTAATTTATACTAAATGAAATATAACCCAATTAAAATTACTCTTTTGTTCCGGTTTTGTATAAAGTTTTGTATTCCGTTAGTTTCAAAACTATAATATTATATCGAAAAAAAAAATTAAACAACTAAAACAATTTCGTGTAATTTATCTGTTTTAGTGACAAAAGTCATAGAGATAAATTCAAAAGATATGAAAAATGATGTATTTTTAATAAAGCCTACCTTTTAAAAGGCAAATACATAATAATTAATAATATAATCTGCAGGTAGCACATTAGTAATGTTATATAAAAATATATTTTCAGTTATTAGAAATAAATTGTGATTAGAGGATTTTTGGATAACTCTTTCTTTATGTGAATACTTTTTTTCACTTTTGCAAATAGCATTTCATTTAAATGGGAATGTTTGCCAAATATTTTTTTTCTTATTTTTCATGGAAATTCAACGTTAAATTTAACAAGGTGAAGAGTTTTTAATGTATCATTGCACCAGGTGCAATTATTACGCATATGCAAGAACCAGTAAAATAATGATTTACGAATGATCAAAAAGTAAGCTATATGTTAAAAAAGTACAATATATTACAATTTACAATATAGGATTAGCAAATAAGGTATGGGTAGGACCTGACCCTTCTGTCAGACGTAATAAAATTCGCATATAATAAAGACTGAAATTGTAATAAAAGCAATATAATCACACAACTTTCCTCTACCCATTATTAGATAAGCGTCAATTTGAATAAATTTTAATTTCTTAACAATAATATTAATTACAATCTGTACAATATACATACACATATATATATATATAAAATAGGTCTGGAGTGGTCTACACTCAACTTTTACTGTAAGCAAACCTATTATCAAGCTAATTAACAATTCATTAGTTGTGCAATCCGTAATTGTGTGGTATTTACTCATACTGGTGTAATGGCTGGAAAGCTAAGGTACACAACGATCAAAACAGGTATTTACTCATACTGGGATAAATAGATAAGTCAAAGTTTCCACACATAAAAAAGAAGCTTTTTATTCTACGCGTTTCAACACTTCGTGTTCATCATCAGGCTAGACTCTGGTCGGTCATCTACCTTAAATTTTGGGGTTGCTATTCTTTTTTTCATTTGATTGTATACAGTTCCTGTTATGTTTGTAACTTTTTACTTGTCATTTTTATTGCAGAAGTTTACCTGACGATGAACTTGAAGTGTTCCAAACGCCTAGAATAAAAAGAAAACTTCTTTTTCATGTGTGAAGACTTTGATTGATCTATTTACCCAGTGTAATCAAACAATTTAATTACTTCATTTATTTTAATGTGGATAATGTTATTTCGTGAAATATAGCAAAAATATAACCCTTCTTGCTGCACAATCTAACAAGAGACTACTCACGAATAATTTTCCTTTTTATTTTAATTTTTGTCTATGACATAATTTTACGAAACTACTATACGCTCATCTTTATTTTAACAGCTAATTTTTTTCAATTTTACTCTGACCAATAAAATGATACCAATACTACCGTAATTATTGGCTTACGATAATGTTGCTCAAATTTTTATATTATAATCCATTATCTTTTTACCAAAAAACATTACCTTTCCTGTTTTCTGTAAATCCTGAAATATTTGTCAGTTACTGGAATTATTTTTTTATTATTAACCGTAAGATTAAAACTATTGAGAATAGTACTTTAAATTACAAAAAAAATATGTTTAAAAAAACAGAATGTGTAATTAAAATAGATTTTCCATGAGGCAATAGTATCCAAAAACTGGACAGTTCATTTAACTGTAAGGGCTATTTTTGGATGAATGTTAATTTGATCAATCAAACCGTGTAACCTGTAGGTTAACTCAAGTTGAAGATATTGTTCACAAAAAACTAAAGAGCAATTTTAGCACCAATACTAATCGCGTTTAGGAAAGTTTTTTTTGTTACATTTTGGTAGAAATTTTACGACACGATTATATGATCAGGTTTTAACCATATAATTGTGTGGTCAATTGCGTGGTTCTGATATGAAATTTGGTTCATTTGATATCAGAACCACAGTTTTAATACTAATATGGTTCTGAATTTTTAGTTGGCACTTAACATGTATTGGGAATAATGTCAGCAGAAATTATCCACTCTGGATTGGTATATCCGGGGTTCGAGGACGTATACGATGATATCAGGTACTCATTAAAGATCACTACTCTAATAAAAATTTAGGAGTCTCAAAGTGGTATATTTATTGTGTGGTATGACAAAGGGACAACCTTTGACCTATATGAGTTCTCTCATAAGAGACCTACTGCAAAAAAACCAAAACTCACTTACATACTACTATGAAGGAACTAGGGGTAGTAATGGCGTGATTATGCACCTCTAATAGTCTCTAGCACTCATCTCCGGCTTTCGGCCTTCGCGAGGCTACCCTGTTAACCAGCTATATGCAGAGACAAACGAAAGAGGAGGAGAAGGTGGCCAGGGGATGGGCCTGACCACCTTCGTTTCACAATCCTTCCAACTTCCCAAATCCTCTCCTCTTATCCCAGCCCCATTCCAAGGCGTTATGCGATCAGTGCCGAAGGATGGATGATACAGGGGTTACTGTATTATGAACGGAGCCTCAAGGGTACCTAGCGACCTCCTTGAGTAAATAGCCTTACTCTGCTATGCGGTGCTCTACCAGAGCGGACAAAATAACACCGATAGAGACACAGGGATTTTCCCCTGTATGATATTAAGGAGAAAGAAGTACGGAGACCATCTTCCTATAGCGTAGTGGGTCCAAAAACGCTAACTAGTGAGAGCCAACTTTCAACAAGTGCACCTAAGCACCCGAACAAGACAGTCCTCAGGAAGGAGAAAGGAAGTCACTTTCTCCCGAAACTTAGGGAGCCTGAATGGGCATTAACAATGATGGTCCGTGCAGATTTAACAAAGAAGAGGAAGAAACAGCATTGCACCTGATGTCAGGCAACTTTGCTGCACAGAGGTAGGTACTTCGGGACACTCAACAAAACCATAGAAAAACTTTTACCACTGGACCCAGCAAAGGACTGAGCTTATTGGAGGCGTTGAAGCTAACTGCTGGGGTACTTTAGTACAGAAGAGGGGAAATACAATAGTTTTTTTTAAGACACAGTGTTATAGCCACCCTCGAAAATAATAATAATAATAATAACGTAGAAACTACAATACCATAAGATTTGTGATATTACATAACATAATCAATAGGTTGAATTATTTACATCGCAGTTTACTCGATTAAGCCCTATTTGAATTAATATTAAACACTTACGGAATCGATTTCAGTTAGATACTGTGCAGTTGGTTGCAGGTGGCCCCGCATTGCTCCTTAAACGGCTTCTTCACTGTAGACGAAGACATTAATCCCATCGCATTAATGGATGAAAACATCTGGTCGGACTATTGCCAACCTACCACAATCATTACCCTCTTCAAGAGTGTGCACAAAACAGATAGAATTGGAACAATTACTAGAGAAAAAAAAACACAAAAAAAGTCCGAGTCTATTATCTTTACATGTATAATGGAAATGTCATATTGCAGCTGCTGCAAAAACTCCTTGCCTACTTTATCTTCTAATTGTGTATAACTGCACTAAATTAGTTATAAATAAATTTAATGAAAATTTGAAATAAAAATTTAATATAGCGCATTTAAGTTGCTGTTTGAAACTTATTCTTTTTAATACAGGCTACTAACAATAATGTTAAAGAATATTGTTTTCAGGTTTTGGTTGTTTAGAAATTAAAGGCCATACCAAGAAGTGTAGTCACTGGATTGCTTCTTTCCTCCTGTGTTCTCTACTAAATCTGTGTTATCAGTATCACAGGTAATGTAATACTTACATTGTTGTGACTTTGAGCAAATATAATTAAAAAAAAACTTAAAGAAATAACTCATAAACTGGACAAAGAATTTTTACTAATTAGAGACTCATTTTTACAACTTTTTTACTGTATCTTCTAAAACACAACTAAAAGATTTTATTTCTAAAATAATGAAAAAAGCGGTGGAATTCACCAGAGATTAAAAAAAATTGATCGATATCACAGACTTATATCAGAGTTATTAAAGTAATCCCAAAGTCAGGTGAGGATTGTATTAGTTAGTTAGTAAGGTTTTTAAAAGACCAAATCACCTTAAGAAACATGTTTACAAAATAGGTATGATAATAAAATAACTTATATGAAGGTAAAATATGAGATTTGATACCATGGGTATATGATTTCATGGAGAATAAGAAATTAAGTTTTTTATTGTTTAAAAATAAAAACCTTACTAGTTCCTACTCATTTATTAGTGTAAGGTGAATATACATTTAGATCATGTTATTATATTTCTTTCGTTCATTGGACCTATTTACTTGGAAATGTCATTGGCGAACCTGATTTATAGTTTACCTACTACAATAAGGAAAATAGCCAGGAGGTTAGAATCTGTAACCAAAAATGTCGTGATGCAGAAACTGCGATCATTTTCAATATATATATATCATCCATATGGTGGATGATCTTTTCATAAATACTTAGAAAGGTGAGTGAAAAGTTTCTATGTAATACATTGAGAAAAAGAGTTTCAAAAATTATACATTTTAGGATAAAGGGGTCAGCTCTGATCATGTATGTTATAAGGTACCCGTTAAAGATGGTTACTCTAGGATTTTGAATAAAATTGATCGTTAGTTTTCTGAGATAGACTAGCAATACGGTTCACCAATAAGTAAATGAGTGGTAAATAAAAAAAAATCAGCCACGCTTTCTACACTCTACAACAAGATGGCGTTAGAATTAAATATCTTTCAAAGCTAAAGTTTAGGTGATAGAATCATTAAGTTCTATACCATAAACCTAAAATAATTACAATAATTCTGATTCATTATGTGTCTTTTAGTTTGATTTTATACTTTATTACAAAAGTCTTCTAGTCTAAAAACAGTTCTAGTCTTCTCTCTAAGTTTCAGTTTTGCCTGCAAGCTAAAAGTAATAGAGTCGCAAAGCTAACTTGCATTGGTACACTAGATAATATAATAAGTTATAATTGGGATAAAAGTTGAACCCATTGGGAGAAGATCTAGTTGAAAATACAGTAGAATTATATTTACTGGGAAAACCAGTATTCTATGAAATAGACAGAGAATTGGAAGGCAACAAGTGGTTTTGGATAGAGTTTTGAGATTGTCACAAACCAACAATGATCTCTATTAAAGATGCCATTTCAAGTTGTGATGAAACCATCAAGTAATGCTTAAATACGAATCAAACCAATTTGAAGTTAGAATTATTATTTAAGTATAGTCATCTGAAAATTCAATATAATTCAAACACATAATATAGGTTAATATATCACAGTGTAAATGAAGTGAATTAATTTATAATCATATTATTTATGTTAACAATTCTTTTGCTTTTCTTTTCTCAACATTGTACTTTAAAATCAAATTCAGATGTGTCACAAAGATGCTTATTTTACTGTTTTTTTCTATTAAAAAAAAACATACTTTCAAAAAAAAAATAATTATAGTTTTGTATATAGTAATACTCTATCTTATATGGGTCTCCAACTGTCACTTTGCAAGTGCACATGGCGTTTCTTTCTCTTCTCTCCTTATGACAGTTCAACCGAAACTTAGGGACTATAAATGTGTGTGCTTTCTATTTCCTGCATATATATATCAATGATCAAACCACAATAAAAAATGGAAAAAAAAGACTAAGATCTTAGATAGAATGATCAACATTCATCTTGAGGACGTGAATAAATCCCTGCGTGAATTCACCCATGGAAGATATACATTATTGTGTAGACGAAATAACGAGAGTGTTATTTAAAAAAAAACTGAGAAGCTTCTTAAGAAACAGGTATAAACTAAGTATGGTGTCATTTTCAATAATATATATATGTATATTATTGATCAAACCACAATATAAAACGGGAAAACAAGACTAAGATCTTTCAACCGTAACAAGTGATCATCGTCAGAGTCAAAAACCTGACGACCTTAAGACTAAGAAGTTAAGAGCTGAGAAATAATAAGTGAAACTGAAGAAAATGAGGAAATATAAGTAATAAAAACTTAAAAAATAATTATGAAGGATATAGAGAGGAAAAAATTGACACTAAAAAAACTCCGGGAATATAAATATTAAATACTTAAATAATAATAATGAAGATGATTGGAATAAAGTATAAGTTAAAACTAAAGTTGTATAAATAATTATTTAAAATAAAAAAAAATAGAAATAATAATAATAATAAATATATTAATACAAAATGATAAAAAATAAAATAATAAAAAATATATACATTAAAATAATAATTAAATTGGAAACTAAGATAAATAAATAAAACTAAAAAAGAGAAAAAAGAAAAAATATATATAAAAATTAATAAAATATCTAACCATTTGATACAGCACTATCTTTTTAAGTTCAGACCTGGTTAATAACGCGCATTCAAAAACCAGACATGTGCCTTCTCGGATGCTCGTTAAGAGACAGTGTGTTCGTATTTTTATTCTGTGTCTACAGTTTGCTATATATACATATATATACAAAAATTTCACATAAACAGGTGAAATAACAATCAATGATCAAACCACAATATGAAAATGGGAAAACAAGACTAAGATCTTTCAACCGTGACAAGAGGTCTTCGTCAAAGCCAAAAAAAGTCACAGTTTTTTTTTGACTCTGACGAAGACCGCTTGTTACATTGAAAGATCTTAGTCTTGTTTTCCCATTTTCATATTGTGGTTTGATCATTAATATATATATATATATATATATATTAGTAAAAAATGTTCACAGATCAAAACACAAAACGTCAATTCTATATTTTAGACTTCATATATTAAAACTATAAGACTATATTAATATATTAATTATAAAGACTATATTAAACACAACTTCTATATTTTGCCAGATCAAAAATACATGTACGACAGTTTAATTTAGAAGCAGAAATTAATTTTAGATATATTTTATTAAACAAAACCCATAGACGCTTACGCGCTTGATTTCTTGTTGTTTTTCTTGAAATATTCGTCATTTTTTCTCATGTTGCGTGTTTAAATTCTTCTATAATTATCTTCAATTTTGTAGATTAACCAGAGTTATATATATATATATATATATAAAACCTTGTAATTCGAGGTCTGATATTGAAAAGTTTAGCCATATTTATACAAACATTCTTTCCCATCACCAGTCATAATAACAATATTAAATCATTGTAACATGGATGATAACCTTAAGTCATAAACTAACCTTTCTTCATGTAACCTTCATAAGTTCACCCGCCCTGTTTTGTGGAAATGATAGATGAATATAACAAGTAGTGTTTTTCGTACTTAGAACCTATTAATTCTTATGTAACTTAAATAACCATTAGCACACTTTCCAAGGTAAAACTAATTTCCTTTTGTCTGATACTTTTAAATAGATGTGTACTCAACAACTCTGATTATAAAATAACCTTTTGTTGGTCTTAAAAAAATGTGTGTTAGTTCTCTATGTAAGTTGTAGATTGTTTTGATAAATGTATTATAGTCTTACTCTAATTTTAGCCCTGAAGATGATGTACAAATACATCGAAACGTCGGCCTAGAAAGGAGTTTATTTTCTTTTATTTCACCTAGCCCTCAATAACAAAACATTGAATATATATATATATATATATATATATATATATAGAGTGTGTGTGTGTGTGTGTGAACACATAGAAATAATGAAAACATTAAAATATGATGAACAAACATAAATGACAACAGTTCACCTACGGTTGTGACCCTGAAAAGTCTGCCTGATCTCCCTACCTACTCTCTCCTGACGACAGTTCTTAACCGGACAAAAAATTTGTTTTTCCAAATTTTTAAATTTCATTTTTTAACGAACTTTTGTTGTCTATTTCGGATCATTTGCTTAAATATTTTTAACTACATATACTAGATGTTGAAACTATATTTCTTGACGTTTCTTTGTTCCGTATCTAACCACCTACTAGGAAACTGTCTCTGTTATACTACTCACTGGTACAAATCATATTTCACTCTATCAGATATCAACTCTGACATACTTTTCTAAAGGTAATGCAAAATTTAATTTTAAAAGATTTATGACAAGGTTAACATACCTTTGTCTTGTATCAATATGTGTTATAAAGAATAACATAATTTACTAGCGTAGTAAATATAAAATAATCTGAAAATCTTCTCAAAGGATATTATCTAAAAAAGTTGGTCTGATTATTGTAAGAAGAATCTTTGAATAATGCATGGTAATTTAATGGGTGATTCTTTTAGTTATCTGAAACACCACTGTAACTAAGATGACCTTGAAATAAACCAAGGTCAAATCAATGTGATGAACAATTTGCAACTCCCCCAAACCCTCTTATCATCATGGCTAAGAGATTTAGTAAAGTATTTAGAAGTTAAACAGAATCAATGGTGAACAAAATTGACGTTAACTTTTCCTATAGTAAGTTTCTTAATCATACAGTCTGCAAACATTGATTATAAATTATTAAAGTAGTTTTGAACTAATAATATCTAATGTTTTATTAGAAAAAATTAAATATATGTTTGTTTCAAACGGTTGTATTTTTAAATTGTTGTTTTAAAGGGAAAAGCATGTTTTTTTCGTTATTTAGCACCTGTTCAAGACATCGGTAAGCCTCAAAACCGGGTTCATGATTTTGCATCAGGAATCCTAAATTTCACTTTAATAAAGCATGGGAGCTTTATTAATATCACTAGGGAGCTTAAACAATTACCTTGCATAGTGCCCGGACAATTCGATTCTAGGCTTATCATTTTATTATTTTATTTTTTTTAGCTATAAATTAAACATACTACCCTCATCTTATAGAATCAACTCTGTATTCTTGTAATGTGTGCTTGTGGCACACCTGCTGACAAGAGGTTGAAAATATGAGGTGGAGATTACAAAGTTTGAAGGAAAAAAAGTTATAGACAATAAATGGTGCAATCAAAATTATTCTAGTTTTACCCTTGTTTATACAATGGAGTCTTGCAAGTGCATTCTATCGAAAATAGAAACAGGAATTTGGTTGATAAAGAAAACTATGTGTACCAAAAACATAAAAAAAATTCTGATGGTACGAAGATATATTGGTATTGTGAAAGGCGGTCCTGAAAAGCACGGCTACACTCAGATGTTGGTTTTTAATGCGCTCAAGTACATTTTTAACGTAAGAAATGTATAGATTTTAATGTAATATACCTTCCTTTAACGACTAAACATGTATAATTTTTAACTATTTTATTTTTATTATCATACATTTTAACAAGAAAGAATGCAACAAGTATGGAATAAAGATGCTACTTTTTTTTTTAAATGAGTCACCCTCGTTTTTTATATTCTTTGTAAACATCCAGGAAAATAATTAAACTAATTGCTTTAAAATGACAAGCCGAGTAGTGAATTGCCTGTGATTAAATTGTCTTAGCACCTCTTTAGCATGACATGGCAGCTTTTCGTGCTCTCTGAGGGACAGTTGAACATTGTTTTCATAGTCATCCCACCAAGATTGTCACTTCAAATATTCTTTACTAAAGAGAATCTAGCTGTTATACCCAACATGAAGTCAAATATAAATGCTTACTATCAGTAAAAATAAAATAATAATTTATAAACATAAATCTCTAAACAGTTACCTCTTGATTTTTAAAACTGATAATGACATCCACTGAAATGAATTGAAAACATGGAGTAAAAAGCGTAAACTTTTTTAACTCAGTGATTCTTTTTTTTGCTCATACCGTAAGTAGTGATAACAATATTGTAACCTCCCTAGGTCGAGACAGTTAACATGAATATATAAAGCAGGTTAGTATATTCAGTTTGGTTTTATTAATTTAAATCATTATGTTTGTTGATAATAATAATTAATAAATATACATATTGTCAGGTGTGAAACCAAATTAATACAGAATGGAATAATCAGGGGTAAAATAAAGGCGAACGTTAATATAAAAAAGGCATGGGAGTAGCCTTGATATACCTGAACAATTATCAGTTCAGGTAAATGTGAAGAAGCTTTTGGTAATAAATTAAAAGAAAGAAGAAGTAATCTAGACAAAATAAATTATTACCTTAAATAATTAATATTACTTGATGTTTCGTAAATTGTTACTGATATCTTGAAGAATTTCAGTTGGATTATTTTTTAATATACACAACACAACATGTTGAAAATTCAAACCTTGTTATACGTGATAAAGAGTACACAATCTGTGTCATGATGTAAATGTTTTAAGTGTCATTAGTTTTAAATTGATCAGTTAAATTACTGCTGCTTTCAACTTTTTATTAGAAAGTAATGGAAACAATGTTGTAACCTCCCTGAGTCCAGTGTTAACATGATTTCATAAAGTTTTAATTTAAATCGTTATGGTTGTTGATGATAATAATTAATAAACATACATAAACCATATTTTAAAAATCATATTCCTCTTATGTCGTGATATACAAGTCTTATCATTTAAAAAAAATACACCTTCCGTTTTGGTAGGAAAAACAAAAAAAAACACCAATCCCTTGATTTAAAAAAAAAAAAAAAATCTCAAAAGAATATGGTTTCTCCTTTTCAAGACAGCTAAAGTCTTGAGCAAGCAATTACTAAAAAAGACAAAAAAAGCGCATTTATTTGTTGCAGGCATTTGTCAATGCAGGCGGCTTGTATTGAAAAGCATTGGTCTACCTCCAAACACAATCCACTTCTTTACTTTCCCGTTAACACAACCCACTAGTGGCGCCCTAACACACCATCTCTCCTCCTTTACACGTCAAATTGTATCAAGAAGCATATAAATAATTATACTTTTCTTTCAAATAGCACTTATATTTTGGGATAAAGTAAGCATTTTTTTCAGGTTAAAAATAAATATATATGTTTATATTAAACATATGTAATATATAACAACAATTTATATTAAATATATAACAACATATATTAAATTTAATTATAAAATTATTTACTCATATATGAGTAAATAAAAAATTTGGATATAAACGTAACGAATTGGACCTCTTGACATTTTAAAAACTATTAATATGAACTTTAATCAAACTGGGTGATTCTCCTCTTGTCACCTAGGTTTTTCTCTTTCCTTTATAATTTGTTATTCTTTTTCTTTATTGTTCTTCTTATTAACTTGTTATTTTAAAAATTTGTATATTTTAACATTTGTGTATATTACCTTCCCATAGTTTGTTTTTGTGACACTGCTGTAACCTCTTTTGTTACGAATCTTCAGTTGCTCTCTCTTGACATAAATTTGAATGGCCTCAGGCCATATTTTCTGTGTTTTTTTACTTTTTCCTTGTGGCTAATATCTTCATTAGTTTCCATTACGTGTTTATTGTGACTACAATATTTAGTTGAACACCTAACGAAATTCAAAATTTTAGCAACTGCCCAGTAATAAGTACTTGATTGGAAAATAGATCGAAACGTCAGTAGCTAATTTTGAAGGTTGTGATAGTTATTACAAATGTAGAAGCTTTTGCAAATAAAATAAGAATAGAATTTATTTAAAAGTAGTGTTTACATGTAAAAGTTAGCAAAATTTAAAATATATTCCCAAAAACATCTATTTATCTAAAAAGATATATTTTTAAAACATCTATTTATATATAACATGCTCTCACAATAAACACGTTAAATAACAATCAATGATCAAACCTCAATATAAAGTGGGAAAAAAAGACTAAAACCTTTCAACCACAACAAGTGGTCTTCGTCAGAGTCAAAAACCCAACTGAGGGTTGTCAGTTGGGTTTTTGACTCTGACGAAAACCGCTTGTTACGGTTGAAAGATCTTAGTCTTTTTTTCCCATTTCATATTGTGTTTTGATCATATTTATATATTTAAATAAAAAAAAATCTTTATGACAGGAGCATAAGAGTAAAATGAAACTCAGTCTTAAGATTAATAATTTTAATAAAATGTCAGATTGATCAATGATTTCACGTTTCTTATAACTAATAAAGTGATTATAGTCACATGAAATCAAATGACACATATTGATTAAAATGTATGTTTAGACATATTATAAAAAAAGAAAATATCAGTTGGTTGTTATCCAGTTTGGTATTATGATTACTTATAAGTAAAGTTGAGTGTAGGCAACTCCAGATTTTACGTTTTCCAATTAGGATTCCTTTCCCTATAAAAAATATTTTAAATGAAACTGAAATGACAACTTGAAAATTTTGATTTGTACCTGAAAATCAATTTGTGATATATTTTGTCTCATTCTTTATACAGTGTACAAATATTGTACGGATTCATAAACAAAAGATGGAAAATATAAAACCTATATTTTTTCTAGGGCATGACTTTTGAAAAAATTATTTGAAATATTGAAAAAAAATCTTCAGTTATAAGAGAAATAGTATAGAATATGGTTTATTTTTTTTTAGAACTTTCATCTAAAAATAGGAATTACTTAAATAACCCAGCGGCACGGGCGACGTAGAGACATGTTTGAAATCACGTCTACAAAGCAGAATGTATAAATCGCATCTAGTTTTGATATTTATTAAATTGTTCTTGTCGTGATTCAAAGAATATATTTTACCTATTCATTTATAAATTCTCTATTGTAAAGTGGAGCTTCAATCGTGTCCTATCCTTTGGCTGGATCGTGACCCACTCTTCAGCTGACAATAACCACTTGGGGAAATATCTCGTCTGCAATATATTGAGACCGTTAAAATACTCCTCCTGATCAACTATACTTTGCCATCTACAATAAATGTCAAGTTTATCCACAAACTAGAAAAGAAAAGCTAGCAAATTTAAAATCCAATCTTAATTGAAATAGGCAAAGTCGAGTCAATTAGGAGGATTAAAGTTGTTTGTTCAAAGCTGGCGAGGGGATAAGTGTCCTAAGGAGTCAGTCGTTGATTGGACATGCACATCTCTTCCTGATGACGACCCATATGCGGATATTAAACTGGGTCTTCCTGGGTACTTTTCTAGATGCTTGATTAATTGTTTTTACAAAACGTTTCATTTTGTTTATTATATATAAATATATACAAGATTACACATAAACACGTGAATATCAATCAATTATCAAACCACAATATAAAATGGGGAAAAAAGACTAAGATCTTTCAACCGTAACAAGCGGTCTTTGTCAGAGTCAGTTGGTTTTATGATATATATATCAGTTGGGTTTTTGACTCTCACGAAGACTGCTTGTTACGGTTGAAAGTATTAATCTTTTTTTCCCATTTCATATTGTGGTTTCATAATTGATTATTATTTCACGTGTTTATTGTGAAATCTTGTTATATATATATATATATACACACACATGTATACATACATGTATGTATATATAGTTATGATACTCGGTTTACTGACCGAGTCCCGATAATCTTTATTTTTGTTTCTATTCCACGGTTGATCTTTTATCAATATATATATATTCACTCAAAATTTGAAAAAAACGATCCAAACTGGACGCAAATCAGTTCAAAAATGAACTGATATATATATATATATATATATATATATATATATTATTGAAAATGATCGCAGTTTCTGCATTCACGACCTTTTTGTTAACAGATTCTAACCACCTGGCTATTTTCCTTTTTGTAGTAGGTAAACTATATATCAGATTAGCCAATGACATTTCCAAGTAAATAGGTCCAATGAACGAAAGAAATTTAATAACATGATCTAAATGTATATTCACCTTACATTAATAAACGAGCTTTCAACATTCATATGACATCATCAGGTTTAATACATAAATAAACATCAGTTAAATAAATAAACTAAACAAAGAAAATTACAAATACTATTAGGTCTAAGTTGCATTCACAACTGAAGGCATGGATGGCATATATGCTCGTTTATCAATGTTTTTTTTTTTTATAAAGAAACAGAATGACTAGGAAACAAATGACAGAGAACCATCTGTATATCACCATTAATCCTCAAATCAAACAACCTGTTACCTATTGTACCATGATGACAGTCATAGATGCCCCGGACTCCATTACATCTCTGTACCATCTGGTCCACTATAATTAGTTCAAAACAATCATTATTGAACCAAGTTTTAGGTCGTTTGTGATAAGTTCCGTTACTAGACAACTGTGAATCACTATGTGACAGATTCAATCTGGATGGGAATTTAACTTCCCATCTCCTTAATAGTGTTCTAGTTATGGTACTTAAAGTACTAAGTAGGGGGTCGCACTTCCTCCAATTGTGTCTTCCTTCTTTGGACACTGAATGATATGAGATTATTGTATATAAAAGATATCACTTCATTGTTTAATGTTTAAAGAGAAATGGTTAAGTTTTTCAAAAATATCAAAAAATTAGGTTCGATTTAGTTAAAAATAACTATATATATATATACATAGCAGTTTGCTTCTCAACGCGAGTACTTCGCACTTCTTCCCGATGACGACAGATGTCGAAATATCGAAGTGAGTTCTGTACTGACTTCCTATGTGTTAAAGTTTATACATATATATGTACATATATATATTAAATATCATATATTATATATATACAAATTATATATATAGTTATTTTTAACTAAATCGAACCTAATTTTTTGGTATAAAATAATGTATATATATATATATATATATATATATATAAAACTGATAAAACGAAATACGATCCAAACTGGACACAATACGAGTTCGAGATTAACAAAGAGCAACACACAAAGTAGGGAAACACACTTACAGACTCAAATTTTCGGGTAATCCGTCTTCAGGAGAAAAGAGAATGGGAGACCAAGCACGTTGTAGACGCAACGGCAAGTAACCAACTTGGGTTACGTGCTTGGTCTCCCATTCTCTTTTCTCCTGAAGACGGATTACCCGAAAATTTGAGTCTGTAAGTGTGTTTCCCTACTTTGTGTGTTGCTCTTTGTTAATCTCGAACTCGTGTATACATATATATATATATATATATATATATATATATATATATATATATATATATATATCAGTAGTTTGCGTGAGTACTTCGCACTTCTTCCCGTGACGACGGATTTCAGATTTCAGACAAGTGAAAGTACTTAAACGAGTATAAAATTTTGATTCGGAAAATGTTTTAATTAAAAACCCGAAACGTAAGTATTGAAAGTTTGTTTTGAATCAGAAGAACTGACCGAGTTGATAAAGTTTATATTTCATGGTCAATACTTTCTGCAAGATTTATAATATTTTATATTTACAAATACAGAAAGATTATCAAAACAGACTTGCTAAAATGGCAAATTACACGGAGCACAGAATAGAACCAAAAACATAACTACCATTGATATTTCGAACGACAGTTAGTCATCAGAAGAACAGAGTAAAGGGAAGATCTGCTCAGTTGTTATAGCAAAATCAAGTACCTCAACTCTTTATAAAATTTAAAAATATTTATTATAAATAAATGTAAGTTACCATTTATAGTTGGTTTTCTGTTATTAATCTTATAAATACATATTATTTGTACTTTGAAGATTTTATTTCGGTTCGTACATATATAAAAAACAAGTGTGTATTTTACAAACTGTAAATGAAACAACATATTATTTATTGTATCGAATACATTTTATTAGTTTTAATGATAATTCATAATCTAGTTTAAATTTAATTAATAAACATTTTTGAACTGTCGGTTAGGTTGTTGTGGACATCCGAAAGAGAACAGGCCGAACATTTCCCCATTGTGATACTGCAACAATGAACATTACACAGAAGGAGTCCTACATTTTTCCTAACTCAATTGTATTTATAATAGGGATCTCTTACGAGTATGTAACATCAAAGAGGCTTGGGACTGACGTGCCAAGGAACGACTTGCTTAAATTTATTCAGCTCCCGCGTTAATAAATCAAAGACCAGAGTGGATATTGAACCCCGGAATCTATCAATCCAGAGGCGAGCACTTTACCATTAGGCTACTATGGCCCCTCTTTTGAACTGTTGCTTTTATACATAGTTTCTTAATCAAATTCATTGAAGCCCTTAATGTATATTAATTCTGACTGTTGTTTAAAATCAATTTTTTTTCCTAATTTAGCGACAGTTAAAGTTTATTTACATCTATGTTTAATTCATATATATATATATATATATATATAATATAAATAATATATATATATATACATTCAAATAAGTATTTATTTCATATATATGTACTCCAAACAAAGTATGAACAAGGAAGAGATATGTATATTATAACAGTTTTGCTTAATTACGTTCTCATTTTAAAATTAAATTGTACAAGAACATAGTAATATAAACTAATAACTGTGGTAAAAACTAATTTTAACGGTAAAAACTCTGAAAGTGTGTAGGAAGAGACTATAGTACAAAGTCAATAAGCAGGCTAGATGGGAAGTAAATTAATAGATTTTATTACGAGAAAATATAACACCATGCGAGGAAATGACAAAATCTTGGAACAGAAAGATTGTACATGTAATTGTTTTTGGCTCATTATTTATTTTTAAGATAATTAATTTAATAGGTTAAACATTAGATTTAAACCATTAAATCATTTTAAAAAAACTTCAAAACTTAAAAATAAAAAAAAAGTTTAGTCCTATTTAAAAGTTTTCGTTTTTAGATAAAAATCTGTAGTGGGTTACACTCAAATCTATTGTAACGTTATATTAACTAAACTCGTTAAAAACCAATTTAATTTAATGGCCCTACCGTGTAGACGTACTAACTGTGGTGGAATGATTATCATACTCGTAAATAATTAATTCAATGTCTTCATTCATTTTAATGTAGCTGTATCCACTTCATTAGTTATAACAAAAATAGAGCATTGTTCTGAAACACTCTGACAAGTTACTGCAAAGTTGTAATTTTTTTTTATATTTTCTGTAATTTTTGTATTTTTTTATATTTTTATATTATATATTCTTTTTATATTGAACTAAATGCTGAAATTATTATCATGCAGTATTCATTATGGCATTATATAAACGAAAATTTTAAGTTTGTAGAACTAACAATCGAAGATGTTTTCATTTGTAATATTTTCTTTTGGCATGAAGACTAATAATTCACATTTTTTTTTTCAAAATTTCCTGAATCAAGTATGTTTTCCGAACAGTATGACTGTTGAATGTCATAATAAATTGTTTAAACTACAACTCATGGAGAGTTCTGTCATTTTTATGAAGTATGTACAATTTGTTCGGTATGTTTATAAGCATATAGTAAGAATGCAGAAACAGAAATCTATTTTTCCTTCTCCTGTTAGTTTGATAGTAGAACTTATCTATGTGTAGACTTTTTCTGTAATTTCTAATAATTAGTTAACACCACATGAGATAGGAATGAAGTATAAATAAACTCAATCTTTGAGATATTGGGAACAGGATCTCTCTACTGGGTGCCAGGACATGCAGGAGTAGAGGGAAATGAACAAGCAGACGAACTTGCTAGGGAAGGTGCTCCCTTCCGAAACTGCAAATTGGTCCAGAACCATATTGTGGTATAGGACAACACTCTATATAAGAACTCCTTAGGAAAGAGGATAGAGAAAACAGGAAGTAATACTGGGATTCTCTTCAAGGACACAATAAGTTTGAGAATAGGCAAATCTTGTATTGTATGAAAAGAAGCAAGAATAATCTAAGGATTTTAACCGGATTTCTAACGGGTCACTGCAGACTTAATGACCATCTGCGAAGAATAGGTATTATCAATGATGGTTTGTGCAGATTCTGCAAGGTAGAGGAAGAAAGACCGTTGCACCTGTTGGCTGATTGTCAAGCTACTGTGCTACACAGAGGCAGTTACTTCGGGAAACTCAACAAAACTATAGAAGGATTTTTACCTTTGGACCCAGAAAAAGTGCTGAGATTCTTAGAGGCGTAGAAGCTAACTGAGATACTGTAGTACAGAAGAAGGGAAGTACAATAGTTCTAAGGACGCAGTACTAATAAAATAAATAAACACTGCATAATGACTTGTACACAAAGTGAATTATTAATGTTTATTATATTGTGGATCTTTATTGGAGCAGATTCACTGCTAAATACACGCTGAGGTATGAGTATAAACTACGAGGTACCCCTCATACCTGGCAAATGCCTCTCAAAAAGACATTTACACAAGATTTTCCACCTCTAGCACAAAAAATCTAGGGTCATGACCTAGATAATTATCTCCAATTTCCAGAATTAGAGAGAAACACGCCACTTTTCAGACCACACCCAACTTCCCGTGGCATTAACCATTGCGTCACTTTATTTTACAATTAAATTAGTTTATAAAAGAATAATTTTTTGTATTACCTATTTAAATAAAATTACTTTTCCTAAATATATTAGGATTGCCATTCCGTTATTGAAATATTATACTTCAAATGCGACCCACCTTTATAAATTATTAAATTATCATATTAATTATAATTTATAATTATTTATAATTAAGTTATAAAATAATTCGACCCACCTTTATAATTTTCCATAAATTAAATTGTTAGTTGTGCAATCCGTAATTGTGTGGTATTTACTCATTCTGAGGTAAAATGGATAAACCAACAAAAGTCTCCACACAAATGAAGTTTTATTCAACGCGTTTCGAACACTTTGTGTTCATCATCAGGAAGACACTATTTATTATTATTTATTATTTCACTCTAATTTTTGAAACCAATTAGATATAATTTGTATTATAGTGTTTTCCTGATGATGAACACAAAGTGTTCGAAACGCGTTGAATAAAACTTCATTTGTGTGGAGACTTTTGTTGGTTTATCCATTTTACTTCAGAAAATTAAATTGGTTTTATTAAATAAAAGTATAAAAATATATAGAAATTATTCTCTCTCAGTGTAAACATAAAACCTCAGAAAAGAAATTTATTGTACATATGCATTTAAAATTGAAATCATAGTAATATATTGCAGTAGTAATAACATTGTAGGATTTATTGATAAATAATAACGTTGCGATACAAATTAACTGTGTCATTGGTTCTTTTGCTATACTTTTTACATTGCTAAAATGTTTTCAAGTTTAGAGTTACAAAAATGATATTTTGTCGTAGTCCTTAACTGGATTATCTCAACTTTACAAACTATTCTGCAAATCTGAAACCATGTTTCCATCATAAAAAACATATATTAAAAGTATCTTTGTAAAACAAAGTTTTTTTTTGTATTTTCTTTGTTTTGTTATCCAATATAGATATTATATATAGTACTGTCTGTTTGTTTACAGTTTGGTGTTGTCAACAGCCACAAGCATGTTGAATATAGTCTGTTTCCGTTAGAGCAGCAAAGTTCAATGGGTACGTGCATGCACTTGAAAGGGTGACGCCACGTGCCGTTGGCATCCTTTGTAAATCTCCGCACCCATCTTTAATGGGTGCCGAGTCGTGAATGAGCCGCACTTTCACTCAAAACATTCGTAAAACCACAAAGTGTGCTCATAGAAAAAAAAACCGTTGGTGTGCACCTAAAAATAGTGTCTACAAAAAAATATAATAAATTAAACTTGATTTAAATAAATAACACGAGAACAGAGATATCCGTTGATATTAATAAACACAAAAAAGTTAATTTAAAAATAGTTTCAAAAATACCTTTTGATTTTTGACGATGATCTAGAATTCGTGACCCATGTTTATATGGTATTTGACTGTAACTTAATTTAGGATAAGTAACTTTTTTTTAATTTTTATTATAAATGTTCTTCATGAAACACTGAACGCAACACTTAGAAGAAAAGCTTGTAATCTTACATTTTCTATGACATTTTAAAGTTACATTGAATTAAATGCAATCAATTAGCATTAGAATTAAATGATTGATTGTATATATTAACCAGAAAACCCCTGACTCTTTGTGTCACTCTATTATATTATATATATATAATATATATTTAATTTCAGGTCTCTATCTCTACGGGAAATGGGTGAACAAACAAAAAAACAAACTCACGAACTTTATATATAGAGATATAATATTAAGAACACTTTTTTTCTTTTCGGAATTTGGTCAGGGTTAATTATTTAAAATCTATTTTTACTAACGTTTCGTCTTTATTTTAAGACATCCTCAGGACTAGAAGCCAAAAAGAAAAGACATTTGGGTTCTAGCCCTAAGAATGTCTTAAAATAAAGACGCAACGTTGGCAAAAAGGTGATCTGATTTCAAATAATTAACCCTGACCAAATTCGAAAAAAAGGAAGTATTTATTAGTAATTCCGATCAAGAAACTGTGCCTTTATATAATATTAATACAGCAGTTAATAAATGTGTGTGTGTGTGTGCGTGTGTTTGTGTGTTTGATAATAAAACTACTTGAGTTAGTAAAAAGTGCATTGATTTATATAAGAACTATTTCGCATAAGCTGTTTTTGAAATATAACAGTCATTTGAAGTTCTATATTGTTTTACTGGAATACTCCAACTTGATGAATTGAGAAGAATGAAGATGGCATAAAACAGTGTGTTACGGTGTGAGAATTAATAAGCCCGATCAAGTTGTGGCTAGAGGGCAAGAAATGACATGGAGTTGTAAGGAGAGAATAAACATTTTATTGAAAGATTTAACCCGATGTGGAGTCTGCTAAGCCCGGAGGGGGCATGGCACTGTGAGCCGGCTAACGAACTCCTTTCCACTAACCTATAAAACATTCACTAATAAAGTTCAGATTACTGACCTTACTCAAGTCCTTACTCAAACAACAAAGTTTCTAATTAGCTAAATAACTGTTTTGTGTTTTTTACGGGTTTTTTTTATTTTTTTAATTATTCATTTTGATAAAACCCTATAAAGATTTAAAGATAATTTTAACTATAAAAAGTATTTTTTCCCTTTTTAAATAGCGTTTTTTAATTGTATTTGGATATTTGTTTATAAGAAATAAAAGGATTTTTCTTAATTTTTTTTTATAAATTTATCAACTTTTACAGGGAACAATACAATTAACTAATGAAATGCCACAGAATTCCAACTAATTCTGTGATGAAGATACGCTAGTTGGAAATAATAATTTTTCATTGCTTCTTTATTTTATATTTGTATGCGATAGAAATACGTTTTTTTTCCCCAACACAGTAACCCTGCATTCGGGTCATATATTTACAAAGTGTTCCCTTATAGATTACACATTTATCACTACCCTAAATACATCTTATGTATAAATATATACAATATATCTTATATTGTATTGTAGAATTAAGTAACTCACTTAATTGTCCGCATTAATTGTCCAAGGGACATCGATTCATGTGAGCTTTCGACCATAATTTCTTAGTCATCGTCTGATTAAAGTTTAATCCCCCAACCCCAGCAACACATTCCACCCTTTTTATATAAAGCTTTAAACTTCAAAATGCATTCATATATTGATAATGGCTGAAGACAGCAGAAACATGTGTTCATTTAGCATGTCGATTGGTAACTTACTATATTCTGTGGATACAGTAACAAAATTGTTATTCTGGAAACTCGAGAAACTTATGAAAAAGCAAGTTTCATCTAAATATGATCTAATTTTTAACAATATATATATTATATATATACACGAGTTCAAAATTCAAGAAGAGTAACACACAGAGTAAGGAAACACACTTACAGACTTAAATTTTCGGGTAATCCGTCTTCAGGAGAAAAGAGAAAGGGGGGACCAAGCACGTTGTAGACGCAACGGCTAGTAACCAACCCGGCAACCGCCAGTGCTGCCCTCCGTACCCGGTCTTAAAATATAGAATTAAGAGAAGAAATAAACAGAAATTCAGATAAGCAGTACTAGTTGGGTAAATATATAAATTCGATAAAAAATTATAAGCAAGGAAAATAAAAACAAACTATATCAATCAAAAATAATGTTAGAGAAAAGAAGAAAAGAAAAAAAAATCCCAACTTTTTTTAGTTGTATTAGTAAATAAAAGGTAGAGACTAAATAAAAAATAAATAAATAAAAAAAAAATTATCTTTTAAGGTTAAGTCCAGGTGCTCTCCGCACCCCAAGCAACCAGATGTGTGCCTCCTCAGAGGCATTAAAGGTGACGGTATTATTATCAGTGAGGATTTGAAACAAAATCTGCACACTGAAGCAGTCATTAAAAGGCAGACCGTGAGAGTTAGCGTGGATGGCGACAGGTAAATTGGAATTGAAATTACTTTATTCTTTATATATATATATATATATATATATATTATATATATATATTAAATAATGAAAGAATAATCCTTAACGGACAACTAAAGTTAAATATAAACAATGAAACATAGCTAAATTAAAAAAAAACACTTACATTCTCTAATTATAGGTTAGAAGCATTATCAGGAGAGATAAGAGAGGGAAATCAAAAGCACTGGTGCAGAGACTGTAGGAGGCCAACAATACAGATATGCATGTACTCCCATATTAATCTCAAAAGAAATACATATACCTCAGGAAAGGTGTTAAAATTCCCTAGACATTATAAATGCAAAAAGTTAACCAGATATTTTGACGATTAACTTTTACACTGTTCTCATTATACTAGAACAAGTAAATTTTCTTACGCTTATTTTAATGTTTCCATTTTTTTTTTTTATTTCTAGTCCCTCTCACACTGGGTAAGCTCTGCTTTAGCATTATTCATGTTTCATTTACATAACATTACATAACATGTGCACTATACAAGCGCTTTATCACTTTTCTATATTCATTTTGGTAATTTATCAAGTTTACTGTCCAGTTCTTGTTCCATCTAATTATATGGTCTATTACATTTCCTTTATACAATCTAAATATTTTACTAAATCTTTTAATCTTTCTCTAGACTTTATTTTTTTTTTTAATCTCCTGTGCGATTTTCCACAATTGTTTTGTACATGTTCTTCATGCATTCAAAGAATGCATAAATTCTTTCTGCTTCTGAAGAGGCATTTATATGCCTCCTTAGGGCTCGCTCTCCTCCTGGTCTTAATCTAAACTACAGTCACTACAAGCACAACTACAGAATTTCAAGAGCTTTGCACATTGTTGTTGTTTTCTTGCTTTCATATTTTTAATTTTATTTCATCTTTACAAAGTGGTGTTTTTATCTTTTTGTAAAGTGTATTAGTTGATATTCTTCTGTTCTTATCATTTCAGAGAGATGAAGCAGTTTACCTGAAAAAGAAACTATAAGTAGACCTACAGGTAGGAAGCTTTGACCTTAACTTCCTCGACATTATTAAAATAAGGTTATCATACTAATATCGTACAGTTCGACTTCGTAGCTGCACAACCCATACGAAGGAATGTATGATTCTTATTTCTCACATCAATGGTTCTGTTCTTTACGGCCAGTCTCACCTTGTCATCTGATTTGCTCCTGATTATTAACTTTCAAAATATTGATCATGGTTAGTGATTTTTTTTTTCAAAAATCAAAAATCACTTCTGAAGGGAGAAATATTTTTAACATTTTAATTTCATGCTTAATATTTTAGACTTTCTTATATAATATAGTCGATAGAATTTTTACAATTTTTTTTTATTATACTCTGCATGGTTTGGTTCTTCCTAAATAAATTTTTAAACAGTTGTTTTTTTTCATTCCATATTAAAAAAATATTAGTTATAAATATTAATAATCGCAAAATATTCCAGATTTTTTTAATAATACGATAGATGGATAAAAAAAAATTTGAATTACAGTTAAATCTGACAAAGTGTGAACACGCTACTGGTCACAGAGTTTAAAGGATATTATCAAATATAACATACTTCTTATATGCTTCTTATATGAAGATGATCTCTGTGCTACTTCAGCAAAATTTATTTAACATTTTGTTGCGTAGCTACTGTCGTCACAATGCAAGAATTTACAATTATGAAAAAAATTAAAAATTGTTTACTATTGTAACAGATAATATAGGTTAAAAAAAAGACAAAACTCAACTAGGAAAATTGATAAAAGGTTTTTAGGACAATTTAGAGCAATACTTAGCACAACCAAAGACACGACTGTGAAGAGTTGACGTAACTTCCTTATGATGACGGATGTCGAAATATCGAAGTGAGTTCTGTAGTTTTTTTTGTATTCTTTTCCTTTTGTTAATATATATATATATATATATATATATATATATATAAAGATTTCACATAAACACGTGAAATAACAATCAATGATCAAACCACAATAAGAAAATGGGAATACAAGACTAAGATCTTTCAACCGTAAAAATATATATAGGCGTGTTTTGACCAGCCTTCGAGAAACTCTGTTTCTTGCTGTTATTCAGAAAGTTCTAGTCATTACGAGAATAATATACTTTTATATATATTGTATATTTAAGTGGATTGACATAATTATATGGACATCTTTGTGACTTACTCGGGAAGACCACTTGCCTGGATTACAGAGACGTGGGTTTGATTCCCTTAAAATGTTTATTTGGATATTTTCTTGATATTTGTTTTCTTGCTGTCCAATTACCTTTTTTGATCAGGCTAACCCATAATTCTTTGCGCAGTTTTAGGACTTCCATAGGACTTCTTTGAATTCGGAATGTCCCCCTCCGAAGAGGTCAAAGCCCATCACCCAGGGACCGAGGTTTGCTACTAGTAGTTAATCGGGCACCATCAGGACGTAATTGTGAGGAGTGCTGTTTGTACCTCAAAGAAACAACTCATAAAGAGAGATTAAAACCTCTCGTTGGCTAAAAGCCACCTGGTCTGTGCTAGTTATTTGAAGTGAACATATATCGGATCAAAGGGATGTTATCTAATCGTCCCCACTCTCATCTCTCATCAAGAGCCAAGCCTCTACTAGGTAAGTACAGTTGTCCAGTCAAATCTGCTGAGTTCAAGGTCTGTTCCCACTGATAAGGGTTTGGGGTCTCTAGCCTCTAGCTCCCCGGTATGCTAAACAGGCACCCTCACGAGGAAGTTATTGCTCGTCACCCAGTGACCATAAGGTTCTATCAAACTTGGGTGAGAACCAACAGCCACTATGAGTTCAACCTCTAAGACGGGCTGGCGAGAAAACCCTCCAGGAGCACCCGCCGCCCGTATACCTGCGGGTAACCTGCTCAGCCTCTAACCACCTCTAACCATGGTTGACTTCGTCCCATTGGTCTAAATTAGGGGTGGATGTACCGAGTACTGGCGTCCCCGTCACAAAAGTTGGTAATTGCGTCTGTTGCACAGCACAAGCTAACAGTACAGGGCAGGCCGACCAAGCGCGGCTCAGTAGCCCAGCACATAGGCGGTCTCTTAGGCCTAGCAGGGCAGGTTTTCTTCGAAAGGGCCTCGGCCCAGCTTGGACCCGTTGGGCGGTATGGGATGGTAGCCTCTCGCTTGCGAGTAGAAAAGCCTTGTCCAACACCACTTGTGGTTGGGTCTTCCAGACTGACACTCACCGCCTAAGGCTCTGCGCGCCTTTCCAAAGTCCCTAGTGCACAATCAGGGCGGCGATGGGAGACGGGTGGTGTTTTAATCGGTATAAGGAGTCTGACACTCCCATTCTCGGGATGTTCTTGAACACTTCGGTTTGGGGTGCATAACGCATTTCACCACCAATACTCATCGCTATAAAAAAAAACCAGTGTTTTTTTAGCCCCTTGTTCAAAGAACCAGTGGATATAAAGCCAATGCAGCCTGTGATAGGGCTGAATGGCCCCACCAGGGGCGGAAACTGCCGCCCAATTACCTTAATATATTTTTTACTTTTAATATAGATACATTAATAATCATAGTCCTTGATGACCCAATTAAAAAAATACATTAAATAGTCAGTATCAACAGCATATGATAATAACCATTCAACTAGTTGACACAACAAATGTTACTAAGCTTCGGTGGTTGTTTTGAATATTTATACAAAATGTATTAATACATCTTTGGTATAAATTTGTAAATTTATACTAGAAGATGTCATCATAGCTATGGTAATGGGAAAAAGTTATATAATCATTAATTTTAATATGTTTAATGAATTAAAACTCAAGAAGAATGTGGTTTTGATACGTGAAAGAATAATTAAACAGATTAATTTTTAGGTCAAATGTTTTAGTTCACTTTTCTACATTCTCATATAAAAACATTCAAATTAAAACAGTAAATATCATTTTTTTTATAATAGATTCAACATAAATTGCATATATATAGTCATATCTTGTAAAGAAGTTCAATATCTAGAAGTTAAAAAAAATTTATAAAAAAATCTATCATACATTTGAAAAAAAAAACTGGGAATGTTTTGTAACTAAGAAAGGACTTTAAACATGTAGGATGAGCAGTCAATTTTGAACCAATCAGAGTTCAAATTAATGCGAATGCCCTGTTGGCCTGAGGCTAAAGGCAAATTTATCTAACTGGCTCCGCTTGGATTGCGGCCTCTCCAGCAAGAAATACTCTTCAACAACCTTCTGAGTTCAACTCAAAATTATGGGACAAAATGTTTTAGTTTATTTTAGCCATGCTAATTTAACAACAAACTTTAGCTGATTGTTATTTTTATAGATTATTTTTGTATTTTCTTAAATAATTTATTGATAGAGACATTATCAATATATTTTCAACAATATATAATTAAAAAAATTTACGTCAATAAAACGTATATACGACTGATTTTTAAAATCCTAAAATTATAATTTTTTTTTAAATAAATTGAGACTAATATTAATTGTAATGAATACAATGTATTTTATTTCATTATTTTGTTTTAATTTTTTTTTTGAGTCTCTTATTTAGTTACTT
This sequence comes from Hermatobates lingyangjiaoensis, assembly GCA_026182355.1. Classification (NCBI taxonomy): domain Eukaryota; kingdom Metazoa; phylum Arthropoda; class Insecta; order Hemiptera; family Hermatobatidae; genus Hermatobates; species Hermatobates lingyangjiaoensis. The sequence continues at coordinate 990,419 of JAPFBL010000051.1, read as the reverse complement.
CATTTCTCGTACCATCTCCACCCTGCGTATATTAGCAGCATTTTTACTGCAACTTCCAACTACGATGAATAGATTCAACAATATGGTTTCGCTCTTCAAAGTGAATCACATTTTCTCTCCTGATAAAGACGATCATCGAAATATCGGAGTGAGTTTTTGTACTGTTTCTAAATGTTTTCATTTTGTGTTTGAAAAAAATACATATATAACAAAATTTTACAAAATAAAAATCAACGTCTAAACCATAGTAAGAAATCAGATAAATGACTAAGATTTTTCATCCAAAACAAGGAGTCTTCATCAGACCCAAACTGATACTGATATATATATATATATATATATATATATATATATATATATATACCATTAAGCATCGACCGTGAAATATAAACAAAATTAAAATTAATCAGAACTAGGTCAGTTCTTCAGGTTCAAACTAAACTCTCATTGCCTACGTTTCGGTTTTTATTTAAAACATTTTTCATCGGCCTACAAAAGAGAGGAACTATAAAAAATAATCCAATCATTCAAAAATCAAACATACATAAAAAGCGCAATTAGTTACAAATAAGAAATTACAATAGAAATTTTGACAATATATTAGTAAGAGAACTCACTAAAATAATTTCTCTTTTTTTTTGTTCAAGTTTTATACTTTTGTAAGTTCTCTCACTAACGTATTGTCAAAATATGTCTATTTTAATTTCTTATTTGTAACTAACTGAGCTTTTTATGTATGTTTGATTTTTGAATGATTGAATTATTTCTTATAGTTCCTCTGTTTTGTAGGCCTATGAAAAAATGTTTACATAAAAAACGAAACGTTGGCAATGAGAATTCAATTTGAACCTGAAGAACTGACCGAGTCATGATAAACTTTAATTTTGTATTTATATAACATTTCACAATAAACACGTGAAATAGCAATCAACGTTCAAATCACAATAAGAAATGAGAAAAAAAGACTTAAGATCTTTCAACCGTAACAAGCATTTCAGTTGGGATTTGACTCTAACGAAGACCGCTTGTTACGGTTGAATTACGTTAGTCTTTATTCTCATTTCTTATTGTGGTTTGAACGTTGATATATATATATATATATATATATATATCTTTCTAACGTATACTCTAATAGATAATTACTCTATCTCTAATCTGTTAGAGTTCGAGTAATTAACAGTCCCTGTTAGAGTAACAAAATGAATGGGTTATTCGTTTAAGTTCTGAATTTGTTAGTGTTGGTTAAACGTCGATTTTTATATTAGATGTTCTTTATAAAATACTGCTATTTGTATATAAATATATACACGTATTTTACATTTTTTAAATATGTTAAAAAAGTTCGAAGTTTTTACTTTGAATTATTATCAATTAAGCATCTTTTATATTTAATAAAAAAAATAAGTGGTACTTCCATAAGTGCATATATTTTTCTACAACATTCTATTGCATTGATAATTAATATAATGATTTAATTAGGTTGTTTTAAAACAGTAGGTCAATAGTGATTTCTTACGAATACTTATAAATTTATCGCATTGACAAAGTTATGTCAACTTTTATTTTTCCAGTATTTTCGTTGATATGATGACACTGAAATTGTTAAGTTTATGAGGTGATTATGAACGCATGACTGTGCAAGATGTTTGAAATAACGTTCAATATGTGGGAAAGAATTAAAAAAAAAACGTGTTATATGGATGTTTTTTTGTTAGTTGCAAAATAGAATGTGTTTTTCATTATATGGATGCAGTAATAAATTGTTTGATTCAAGTTGAATTCCAGTAAAGAATGAGAAGTTCAAGTTAAGGGTTTTTTTTTCTTTTTTTTTTTTTATTTTGAAGAGCGAAGAGTATTTTAAGGAGACTTGCCGATGGGCAGAGTATGTTTGGTATTGGGTGCGTGACGTCACTTTTGCGAAGGTCAGTTTTCGGGCTGTTGAACCGTCTAGACGCTGGCTTCCCACCCCCTTTTTGAAAAGAGCTGTTGGCTCATCCCTCTCTCTCTTTCTCAGTCTGTCGCCTTCTCTCGCACTGTGCCGTCCCCCAATACTCCACTCCCGCCCACTGAAATCCCCCCCCCGCCACCCACCCCCCCCCCAACCGGATGAAATATCACAGGACTATCCCTCCCGATAAAGTAATATTTCCTGCAGCAAGATTACATCGTACAACGCGTTTGGTAATTGCACCTTCCCAACCATGGGAGTTTTTCCTCCAGTAGCAGCTAATTAGTGGTTTGGTATTCAACAGGGAGTCAAATCCTCCTGCCCTATTTTTATCTTCCATCCAACATAAAGATTTGCTTAATCAGCTCATCTCAAGTCACGACAAGGTCGATGCTATCACTGAACCCCCAACCAAATCAACCAATGACATATTCCTATTCATGCCAAACTTGTTCAAGGTTATTCAATTACTTACCGCAATTAAATATTTTTCATGCATAAATAGCCTACCTTAATAAACTACTACTTCCTGCAAGTTTCTTAACAAAAGTTGAATTAAAATATAAAACAATCTCCAACTATAACAATTGACTTTCCATTTGCTCATCTTGTCTAAATCGCTAAATAAAACAAGATTTGCAAATAAGTTTTAAAAAATAAAATAAATTTTCACAAAAACAAAGAAGTTATTTGATTAGTTTAGCGAAATTTCTTAAAACAACAGAATTTATAAATGGACTTAGGAGACCAAACCAAAAGTTATTTAAATCATTAGTTGTGCAATCCGTAATTGTGTGGTATTTACTCATTTTGAGGTAAAATAGATAAACAAACAAAAGTCTTCACACAAATGAAGTTTTATTCAACAGCAACAATGCGTTTCGAACACTTTCTGTTCATCTTCAGGAAGACACCAAGGATGTGGTGCTGAAGGGTTGGTCCAGTGAAAACAACCAACCCGGTCCAGTGTTGTTTTCTCTGGACCAACCTGTCAGCACTACACCCTTGGTGTCTTCCTGATGAAGAACACAAAGTGTTCGAAACGCGTTGTTGCTGTTGAACAAAACTTCATTTGTGTGGAGACTTTTGTTTGTTTATCCATTTTACCTCAGAAAAAGTTATTTAATTATTGATAAATCTCGAAACCAAAAGGGGATCATCAAATAGCAATTCCAACCCTTTTATAAATCTTTCCTTCTGATTTCTATTTTTAATAAGCCCAAAGCCAACTTAACGATATAGTTGTTTCATCAATTTTTCATCATTCTTAATTTCCTCCTGATTAAGCGAGGTGAATAAAAACATAATGCCAATAAAAACTAGCGGTGTTCTTACTTTCTATTAGATAGAACAGTGTTCCATAAGCAAATATACACTTCTCCAATAAAAACAATTTATCAAAACGTGTAATATAATGAGTATTTATTGAATTTTGAATGCATAAAATAATCAACAGGATAAATGTTTCAACAGCATAACTCAAATTGTAGGATTATTATCCACAGTGTTTATCATCCTGTAATCATCATAGTAGAATATTTGCTACGACAATAATGATCATGTATAATTTTTTTTCATAATGTATCTGCCTTTTTTAAAGTATCAAATAAGAAATATCTTTCAGAAAAATAGAAATCTAAAATGAATTAATAAACTAAATTATAATCTTTTTCAATGACCATCTTTATAGAAGCTGAAAGCCTTTTGGGTTTTACAAAGAGGGAAAATATGGTTAATTTATAATTCTACACCATGAGGGAGATACATTACCTGGGTCACTAATGGCAAGATTATGGGTCACCCACCCAAGATTAGCTTTAGCTAACTAATTTGGATTAGTTAAAAAAATTGCTTAACTTTTGTAGTATAGCGATTGTTATTTAACTGTTATACAGACATGTTGAATTCACTGGTTTTTATAAGATCACCAAAATCAAGCAACATTTGTCGATATTATCAACTGGATGGGTGACCAAAATGAGCTGTTGGCGCTTCTAATCATGTGGCCTATGTTTTGAATGTGTGACAAATCGGTCACGCATCACATGTTTTTGTTCCTTTTAAACTGTCCATAATGATTATGGAATCTATATATAGAATAGATGATATTATGTATACTCGATTATTAGAATATACTGCATATAATATACGAGTAGAATAATGATAAAACCACAATATGAAACTCTGACGAAGACCGCTTGTTATTGTTGAAAGATCTTAGTCTTGTTTTCCCATTTCATATTGTAGATTGATCATTGATTGTTATTTCACGTATTTATGTGAAATCTTGTTATATATACAATATAGAATAAATGATCAAACCACAATATGAAATGGGAAAACAAGACTAAGATCTTTCAACCATAACAAGCGGTCTTTGTCAGAGATGTTGGGTTTTTGACAATGACGAAGACCGCTTGTTACGGTTGAAAGATCTTACTCTTGTTTTCCCATTTCTTATTGTGGTTTGATCATATAATATAAAATCTATATAATTTAAAAATACACAAATTCTGGAGGTAATAATATGGTTTATATTGTATAATTCATGTGTTAGAATGACATATAATGTTTATACAAGACAGAAGTGTAAAGAAACTCAAATAATCCTATAGTTTTGAAGGTTAACACTATGATATATACTTAAGGAGGTAATTAATCGTTGGAAACTTAAGTGATTTAAAGCATCTACTGCAAGTAGGTTACTGCATTGAAGATGAAATTTAATCAATTGCACTGCAGATGCAAACTAGTTCCAATGATAGATGAGAGACTTCCTTCAAGCATATGACAGATGAATCTAAACAAGTTAATAGAATTTGATTGATGTTTTGTAAAATAAAGATGTCTGGATATCTTGAATCAATATCTAGATTTATATCTGCATCAGAAAAAAAAATTTAATTGTTACTTTTTGTATTTTTTTTTTATGAATAATTTGGAAACTTTTACAAATAGGGGTAGTTTAATGAAAAAAAAAGAAGTAATTTAACATTTGTTTTGTCATCATACCACAAACTGATGGTGATTTAATAAAATCGATTCATGTATAGTCATTCCATGATTTTATATATAATATATATATATATATATAATCAAATAAGTTAGCACAAAAGGTAGGGGATCAACAATCTGACACCTTTTGTGTTTTAAGTCGTCAGACAGCAAGTTACAAGTGGTGAATAAAAAAGAAGTTACCAGTCTTAGTTTAAAGTTAAATGAAAATTGGGAGCATTGACTGTGTTAATCCCCTACATTTTGTGGTGAGTTACTTGAATATTTATATCACGTGTTATTGTGATAATTTTGTATATATATATATATATATATATATATATATATATATATATATATAAGTGTAAGCAAGAGAATGAAATTCAGAAATTGAATCATTGTCTTTGGACTAAAATAATTATTCTACACCAGAGTCACTTGAACTGCAAAGATCAATTGTTTTGAATGAAAAATGTTAGTATCATTTCTGAAATTCTTACTGTGATTTAGACGTTGATTTATATTTCCGAGTTCATTGTAAATACTTGCTCTGCTTATATATATATATATTTAATCTTGAACTCGTATATATATTTATATATATATATATATATATATATAATACCTGAAGAACTGACCGGGTCCCGATAAACTTTAGTTTTGTTTCTATTCCACGGTCGATACTTTTATCAATATTTATTATATATATATATAAAGCTTTCACATAAACACGTGAAATAACAATCAATGATCAAACCACAATAAGAAATGGGAAAACAAGACTGCACTCTTCCCTCCCACTCTTCTCAACTCCTCACCAGATGTTTACTGCATCTAGTGTTCTTGACTTTGGGTTTTTGACTTTGACGAAGACCGCTTGTTACGGTTGAAAGATCTTAGTCTTGTTTTCCCATTTCTTATTGTGGTTTGATCATTGATATATATATATATATATATATATATATATATATATATATATATATATAGTTGCAGTTTGGTTCTCAACGCCAGTACTTCGTACTCTTCTTATGACGACGGACGTCGAGATATCGAAGTGAGTTTCTGTACTGACTTTCTCTGTATATATATATATATATATATATATATATATATATGGTGAATTTCACAATAAGTTAGTTGGGCTAGGGAGTGGGATGTTGAAGCTTAACCTTCTGACAAAAACTTAAAAGATTTGACCCCCGCAAAATTAGAAAATCCTACATGAAAACATGTTAAAGATAAGTTACATCAAAATTAATCAACATACTCGTAATATAAACTATGACTCAAATACAATGTTAATATCAAGAAAAAGAGAAAAAAAATTGTTTATATTTATATATAAGCATGAGAAGAAAAATAATTGTGAAATTGTAGAAAAAAAGTCAGAATGGTCAAAATTCTAATTTTTTAGCTAGAATAAATTTAATTATATCACATTAAACTGTTTAGCATTTAAAAGTAGGAGGTAAATTAGCACATCAAAGTTAATTTTTTTTTAAAACCAAATATATTTCATTTGTTAAAATAAAATGTTTACAAGTCGTTAATTGGCAAAAAGTGTATCATGAAGAAATTTATTAATATTTTTTTTTTAGAATTAATTGTTTATTTTAGTTTGCAAATTAGAGCATTTCAAAAGGGGGCTACAGAGCGAGGAGTAATGTCCATCAGTTGACTAATGATAATGAATATTTATTAGGTAGGTTCAGTGAACTTTGATATAATCTCTGCAAGTCTTATCAAAGAAATTCTATAAAGAAGGTTGAGAAAGATAAGACCGCCTCTTTTCCCTTCCTGTCAGTTATGATTTGCTTTAATCAAATATGAATGATACTATCAATAAACCTATTTTATTAAATTATCCCATAACCTATTCAAGTTCTATTTTAGTTATATTTTTTTATTTGTCTATTTAAATCAAAGAGTTGATCAAATATTAAGTCAATATATATATATATATATATATATATATATATATACCATATATACACAGAAATATATATATATCACAAAAAATATACATAGAAATGAAACAGAAACTCACTACTATATTTCGGTGGCCTCGTTTTCAGCAAGTGAGTCGCTCCGAAGACAGACAACGACTCATTAGTTTATTTAGTTTGTTGAACCATTTATTTCATTTGTTATATACATGTATATATAACAAAAATCATAATAAACACGTGAAATAACAATTAATCATCAAACCACAATATGAAATGGGAAAAAAAGTCACAAATCTTAGTCTTTTTTTTCCCCCATTTCATATTGTAGTTTGATCATTTATATATATAAAGTGGAGTTTATTTATATGTATAACAAGACTTCACAATAAATACGTGAAGTATATCTAATACGTGCCTTTTCTAAGAGGGTTGACAGCTAACGGATAGTTTTTTACATTTTCTTACTGTACTCCTTTGTTTCCCCAAACATCCCTCCCTAAACTATTGTTCTTTCCTGCACTTTCACCCTTTTAAAATACTACTCTTCCCTCCCACTCCTCTCAACCCCTCACCATGATGTTTCTGCATCTAGTGTTTCAGTTGAGTTTTTGACTCTGACGAAGACCGCTTGTTACGGTTGAAAGATCTTAGTCTTGTTTTCCCATTTCTTATTGTGGTTTGATCATTGATTTATATATATATATATATTTTGGGTCTCCAACCGTCGCTTCACAAGGGCGCTTGGTGACCCTATCTCAACTCTCCTGATTACGGATTCACCGAAAATTAGAGACAGCAAGTGTGTTTCTTCCTTAGTTCTGCGTTTGTGATTTACCGTGAAACTATATATATATATATATATATATATATATATAACAGATTTAATAATATATCGACCGTTTGATAGAATAGGTGTGTTCTCTAATCGGAATTCGGTCAATTTTCCAGGATAAAAAATCAAACTCTCGTTGCCAACGTTTCGGTTTTATTTAAAACCTTTTTCATAGGCAGAAGTAAGAATTTTTTAACTAAGAAAATGAAATTTACATTGTTGTTCCTTTAAATAATGTAAATTTCAATTTCTTAGTTAAACAATTCTTACTTCTGCCTATGAAAAAGGTTTTAAATAAAACCGAAACGTTGGCAACGAGAGTTTGATTTTTTATCCTGGAAAATTGACCGAACCCCGATTAGAGAACACACCTATATATATATATATATATATATATATATAGAAGTAATTTAGAAATTTAAAAAGACTAATTTAAGATTTATTTAGAAATAGAAATTTAGAAATAGAACTAATATCTTTTGGCAAAATAACGGTCGTGTCTTAATGACAAGAGAATGGGATCCATTCACAACCCAATCCCACTTAATTAATTAATTAACTCTAACGAGGTCCGTCGCTTGGCTAATGCTGTAGTCACATTTCAGAATTTCTTACTGGAATTTTTACGTTGAAGTATATATATAATTTACCTAGAATGATAAAGAGCAAAACTTACTGAATTACTTAGGATGTCAATATCAGAGTCGGTTAGAGGTGGTATAGTGAATATTTCAAGTGTAACTTAAGCTATAAGTTGTGTATTAAGTATGAAATCATTTACGTAAACTAACTGAAGTAACCTAAGCTTTGTTTTCCGTATGAAAGATTTCTTTTGTAGACTAATGTTTAATAAATGTATTATATTTATATTGATATAATAATTTTATGGGCTATATAATCCTTATTTCATCGAAAATAAACAATTTAATTATAAAAAAATTATTTACTTACTTTAGAATCTTGTGTTGCATAATTTTTCATACACTATCCAAGAATTCCTGATGTGCCAAGTATACAAAGTGCAAATAAGCCCATTTCTCTACTGACTCTACTGTTATAAGACTATAGTCATTAAGAAACTCAAGAGGATAACAATGTAAAGTTCCTTCCGTATGCCAGCACGAGTCGTTAACAAAGTTTAGTGGTGCAAATTGTTTATTTATCAATTTATTAGTTATTTTTATTTGTGTGTTTATTTGAACAGCGTGTTTAGCTCTAGTATAAAATATTTAAGGTTCGAATCCTGCTAATGACTGACCATGACCCTGGACATGATTTTGGTCATGACTGTTAGCCACTTTTACCCTATATATTAAGTTAATATATATATATATTTAAACTATATTCACAAAAAATATACACAGTAATGAAATAGAAACTCACTACTATATTCCGATGGCCTCGACATCAGGAAGATAGATGATAATCAGATTCATTGTCATGAATATGACCATGACCGAACCTGTTCATGATCCTGGTAATGAATCTAATCATGCCCAGACAAAGACACTGACCATGAACCTGACATAGTTGGTCATGACTCTTGCCATGAAACTGGTCAGGTTCTTGGTCATGACTCTGGCAATGACCCTGGTCATGACTCTGGCATGACCCTGGTCATGACTCTGACCATGACCCTTGGTCATGACTCTGACCATAACCCTGGTCATGACTCTGACCATGACTCTAACCATGACCCTGGTCAAGAATCTGACCATGACCCTGGTCATGACTCTGACCATTACCCTGGCTATGATCCTAGTTATGACCCTGGCCATCATCCTTGTCATGACCCTAGCCAATATTCTGGCCATGATCCTGGTTATGACACTGACCATAACCCTCGTTATGATCCTAGTTATGTCCCTAGCCATGATCCTGGCCATAGCCCTGACTATGATCTTAGTCATGACCCTGATCATGATTCTGGCCATGACTCCGACCATGACTCTGGTCATGACCCAGACAAAGACTCTGGCCAGAGAAATTTTAATCTGGTGTACCCCCGTTCTTCTGAGAGTTCATAAAGCAGTTTGTCCCAAGCCTGTACCACGTCAGGAAACCGATACAAAATACTCACTCTAATAAACTTGACTCAGGCAAAGTTTGTAACTCCCCATGTAGAAAGAACCCCAGGTCATGTTGTTTACTTCCCCTGCAACTAAAATAAATGAAAAATAACAATTTAGCCACACTTTCCACCTCTATAACAATACTGAATGTGAAAGGACACAAGCGCAGGCTTTTGAAACCAACATGCCTTTATTCCCTTCTAATAGTAAAACTATAATATTACAGTAAAATACATTGGTTTATCACATACGTTGACTACAAGGATTGGTTATATTTTGGAGTCAAAATTTAGATAAATTTTCAGCAGTTTACTTGAACCATGCCCGAAACAAGCCAAACAATTAAGACAATTTTCGGAAATATTACTAACAGCTTCTAAGTTTTTAATAGGATATTCAAATTAAAAAATAATTATTCTCTCCATAATGTACTTTCGTTAATACTTGTGTATCTAGAACAAAGAAATCTGATTAAAAGGCATTTTAAACATATTGGGTTAATTTTTGTGCATACTATTTATATCAGAGTTTTTTTTAGCGTTTTAATTAAGAAAACTTATGTTCTATATTGATTTATTTTAGTTAAATGACGATAAATAAAAGATTAGGGGGGAATAATTGTACCTTGAAACGTGTAAATGAAACTATCTACAACTGCTGATAATTATCTATTATAATAGAATTAATGGTGAAAAAAAAAAGATTACAAAAGAGATATTAAATTAAGGAGCAAGGTGACGGACATAATTGAGGGTTTGTTTATTTGTTTGAAGCGGCGTGGGTGCTGGAAGGAGAGAGGCCTTTGGAAGAGAGGCAAGAACATGTTTATGCCACTGAAAGACACCACCTCTCTCCCAAGATAATCCAGTCGGCCACGCCCACTCTGACATTCAACTCATTCTATCCCCAGCTGCACTTTATATTCCACCAACTCCTTCTTATTTAATTAAATAAACATTACCTTTCCACCTCAATCTCTATCTCTCCAGTACAGCTTCTGCAGAAATCCAGATATTAATTAACTTTGAACCATCTTTAACAGCTAAATTGTCTGTACTTTTTTTTTAAAAAAAAAATACTCTTTTTCAATTTTAATATAATAATATGTATATATTACCAACCGGCACACAAGGTATTTATAAATAACTTTAATTGATTTTGTTTTTATTTTCGGTTAAATATCATTCAATGCTCACTCATACTTGAATTTATGATAAAAATTTACCATTAAAAAATGTACACATTTAAATATCATCTTAAAAAGTAATTTTAAAAACAGTCCCGTACAAATTGAAAATATAATCCATAATCAAGGATGTAGTATACAATTATACAATTATGTAGTGTTTAAAGTTTTTCTATTGGTAAGTGAATTTTACAAGTTGGTAAAAGATAACAATTATATATATATATATATATATATATATATATATATTGTGTGTGTGTGTGTGTGTGTGTGTGTGTGTGTGTGTGTATGGGCTGTCTGCTAGCCGAGCAAAACTCTTTTTCTTCAACTCTTGATAAGGACAAGATCGAAAAATTAAAGCGATATCTGTTGTTGTTTCTACGTGTTCTTGACTTGTAATTATCTTATTTATATATAAAATTTGAGAATATATATACAGTATAAATCTAACAATAAACACATGACATAAAAATTAACCAGTAACTAAATCAAGAGATTCAGAAATGGTTACTATGATCTTTCGATCAAGTAACGGTCTTTGTGAGAGTCACACGAAGAATTCTGAATTTCCCATGTTTAAATTTGTGCGTGTTACATACACGCAATATATATATATATATATATATATATATATATACAAGATTTCACATAAACACATGAAATAACAATCAATGATCAAACCATAATATAAAATGGGAAAAAAAAGACTAAGATCTTTCAATCGTAACTAGCGGTCTTCCTCAGAGTCAAAAACCCAACTCATCCAGTTGGGTTTTCGACTCTGACGAAGACAGCTTGTTTCGGTTGAAAGATCTGTCTTTTTTTCCCATTTTATATTGTGGTTTGATCATTGATTGTTATTTCACATGTTTATGTGAAATCTTTATATATATATATATATATATATCGATAAAAATATTTCACATATTTAAATACATGTGGTTTTTGTGAGGTCTAGTGGTTGAGACTTGCCGTTTTGGTTATGACCCTATGTTTGTGCACACCATTCCTCGGATTCTTTTCTCTAATAAGCGTGAATCGTGGTAAAAGATAAGGCTTCAAGTGTAGAAAGACCCGTAACGCGATATATTTATAAATAAAATGTGATCCAAGTAACCAATGAACCACACTTTCTCTCCCTAGAGGAACACTAAGCCTCCAAGTCTGGACAGTATAAACAAAAATATATTTAAATAAGACGCTATTGTTGACTATCTACTCTTTTATTAATCAAAAACTCAGTTGGGTTTTTGACTCTGACGAAGACCACTTGTTACTATTTAAAGATCTTAGTCTTTTTTTTCTATTCCATATTGTGGTTTAATCATTGATCAGTATAAATAAATGGAACGTGCAGAAACCATGTAACGTGCCTACTCGGTATAAAGAAATGGATCGCTGAAAATTGTTTTCAAATATTTGAAAGAAACCTATAATAAGTTATGACCTGAACATCACTCGAGTATTTAACTACTCATCTTTGTTTAACAAGCATCACTATTAAATTAAAGTTAATGATTTGAAAAAATTAAATTGAAATTATTAAATTATTTTATAATATTTCTCTAATTGAGAAATTTTGAAAGATTTAAAAATAACTCCCAAACAAACAAAAGGGCTTGTTTGTATTGTTAATGTTGTCTTCAGTTATTACAATTATTGTTATAATTTATAATTAGATTGTCATTTAGTCACTTTTTGATAGCATGTTATCGTACAAACATTTTAATGCTGACGATATTCAAGTAGGGTTTATAGATTATAATTATAATAAAAATCTACAGATTTGTAAAAATATTGGTCGATGCGTAATATTTAGATGACAGTATATGATAATCTAGTCTATACATATGTAAAATAGTGATTTTATTTTATATAAGAATTTCAGTAAATCAGAATTTAATTTTAAATTATTATATGATTTCAAAGCAAATAAGTTTTTATGGAAACGAATTTTTGCAATATGGAGATTGTAGCAGTAGAACTAATTTAGTTTAGCGAGTAGGCGTATGAAAGAGAGTATATTTTACGGGGGAAAAAAAGGGAAGTGGGCAGATATGAGAGAGAGAGTGAGGGACGGGAGAGAATGAGCAGATGTGGATGGGTTGGGATCGGTGCTAAATTTGGCAGAGGAGGAATGGAAACTAGATGGCGAGGGGCCGGGGAAGGGAGTGAGTCGAGTCTGGTAGTTATTGTCAAGAAGAGAGAGTGAGAGCGCCGAGAGGGCAGTGACCGGGGAGCCTTGACTGGGGACCACGACCTGCACAACCCAAATCTGCTCAACCCCCCCTCTGGCGAACAACACTGATCTAGCCCAACTTAAAACAACTTGAGTCCCTTGCCTTTGAGCTCAGCTCAGTGGAACAGCAAACCATCTTCTATCCAACCAACCTTTCGTCACTGCCTTCCAACACATCCTCAACAGCCATACAACACCAAACTAGTCACCTCCAAATATAACTCAAACCACTAAAAACCAACTTAAATAGTAAAAACTAACGATACAGTTTACTATTAACAAGATTTCACAAAAAACACGTAAAATAGCAAAGTTCAAATCACAACAAATGAAAAAAAATCTTAAGATCTTTCTACCGAGTCATCTTTAGTTTTCAATGAAAATATTTGTTTCGTTTTGGATTTCACTCTGACGACGACCGCTTGTTATGGTTGAAAGCTCTTAAGTCTTTTTTATCATTTCTTACTGTAGTTTGAACGTTGACAGTTTACTGTATAAATTTCAAATGCAATTGACATAATCTTTACTAAAATCTCTCTTTAAAAACGTTACCAAGTAAACTATTTATCTTGTTCACTTAAGTATGAAACTAACAATCAATTGATTTAAATACAGTAAGAAATCTTAAACTAAGAGAACGGTATTGACCAAAAGTATTCGTCTTATTTTGCAATACATTTATAAAGGCTTTCATGTCAAAAAAACATCAATGTATAAAGTATAAACCACGGAAAGAAATTCTAAAATAGACCCAATTTAGAATTTGTTAAATTAAAATTCATCTTCCTATTTTAATTAAATCTTCAATTGATTCTTGTCTACCTTATTCTCTGTGACCGGGAGCGTATGTGGCAACATTGATAGTCTCCAACCGTCTCTGTATCTCCGTTTTTATTTCTCCTTATCTCTCCTGAAAACGGTTCAACCGAAAATTAGAGACTGCAGTGGTTTATACATACGTATAAACCAGAATGGCTTTTTCCATTTACTAATATATTCATGGCAAAGTTTAAATAATCTTTTTTCAAATACATTCTCTCTTGTGAGCATTCTCTAAAACTCCTTATGTAGATGATATCTTTTCTGTACAGCCCTACGGCAAAGCCGAATTGACTTCATTTATTAATTCTTCCTATATATCATCCACTCATAACATTTCCAATAAATCTATCACCTTCCTTGACCTTTTCATTACCTATGCATGTTTAACCACTTCCATCTTGACGGAAATCATCAAGGCCCAACGAAATCTCCACTTTAGTAATTGCTACCTATCTCACATCATAAAATATATCCTTCAGTGTCTTTCATTAAGTATACATCAAAATCTGCACGCCACACGATTTTTTCAGTACTTTGATGGCAGTACCTCTCTTCTCGCCTTAATACTTTCCTCACCAAAATCAATAAATTACCAACAACTGTTACAAACTCTTTACTATCCCCTCCTTCTACTTTTCAATTAGAAAATCACCTTTAATAACAAACATGTCTACTCTTAGGTGATTTCCTATCCACTATGAACAGTAATTTATACCCTTGATCGAAGCAAACATGTTCATTTTAATTATAACTAATTAATTTATATGTCTAAGTTATCTCTTTAATTCAAAAGGGCATAATTTGTTCATTATTACAAAACTTATTCATTCCTGCTTTCAGCACAAGATAAACTTTATCAAAAATCTTGACGATACTAAAGTTTTTTTTCTAATGTTCATAATGTGAAAAAAAAAATCGAAATTCTACTATAGAACTAGTGTATATTAGTATCTATAAGTGTCCTGTAAATGATGCTATGAAGTATTCATAGGTTAGAGTGGTAAGTCATTAAAATTGAGAGTTAAACAACATAAATATTCAATATCGCGAGCAGATCTACTTAATTCCTTTTTCTTTTGCATATAAATAATGGGAATCGCTATATAAATGGACAGAATCTATTAACATTATTCATAAAGAAACTAAACTTATACAAAATATGATTAAACTTTTAGTAAGTAAATGGTAGATATCAAGTATTATACATATATTGCTAATGTAATTCAAATTAGACTTGTATTAACGTAAGAAATAACATTGTATAAAGGTTATATATCACGTTATAGTTTGTAAACTCATTTTTTCCAGACATCTGTTGTCTATCCCGCTGTAAAACACCTCATTATCCCTTTTTACTTTCATTTTGCAATTTTAAAATACTTCCCTCATCTCTCACTCTTAACCCCCAAATCACAGGTCATCCTCAAAGCATCCATCCACAATTTATGATTTGACACTGAATGAGTCAGTTTCTTCATTGAAAAGCAGAAGTAGAGGGTGTAGGTATGTGTTTTTAAATGATCGATGTTCCTTTATCTATATTTAACTTATATATTATATATATATATATATATATATATATATATATATATATATATTTATGATACCACAATAAGAATGGGAAACAAGACTAAGATCTGTCAACCGTAACAACGGTTTCGTCAGAGTCTAAAAACCCAACTGAACACTAGATGCAGAAAAATCTGTGAGGAGTTTGAGAAGATAGTTTGAAAGATCTTAGTCTTGTTTTCAATTTCTTATTGGTTTGATCATTGATTTGTTACACGTGTTTATGGTAATACATTTATAAAATATTGTGTAGTGTGTGTGTGTGTGTGTGTTCTCTAATCGGGGTTCGGTCAATTTTCCAGGATAAAAAATCAAACTCTCGTTGCCAACGTTTCGGTTTTATTTAAAACCTTTTTCATAGGCCTACAAACAAAGGATAATAAGAAATCACATATCAACATCAAACATATACACAATATGAAAATGGATTGTTACAACTTATGAATAAACATATTGTGTATATGTTTGATGTTGATATGTGATTCTTATTATCCTTTGTTTGTAGGCCTATGAAAAAGGTTTTAAATAAAACCGAAACGTTGGCAACGAGAGTTTGATTTTTTATCCTGGAAAATTGACCGAATCCCGATTAAAGAACACACCTATTCTATCAAACGGTCGATATATTATTGAATCTGTTATATATATATATATATATAAAACAAGATTTCACATAAGCACGAGAAATAACAATCAATGATCAAGCCACAATATGAAATGGGAAAGAAAGTCTAAGACTTTCAACCGCTTGTTGTGCTTGAACTCAACCCAGAGTTGAGTTTTTGACTCTGACGAAGACCGCTTGTTGTGGTTGAACTCAATCCAGAGTTGAGTTTTTGACTCTGACGAAGACCGCTTGTTGTGGTTGAACACAACCCAGAGTTGAGTTTTTGACTCTGACGAAGACCGCTTGTTGTGGTTGAAAGATCTTAGTCTTTTTTTTTTTTCATTTCATGTCCTGGTTTCATCATATACATATATATAACGAATTTAATGAAACGATTTCACAAACTATTCACAAAAAGAACACACATGAAAGAAATTACAGAAACTCAATACTATATTCTGATTGTCTCGTCATTAGGAAGATAAGTAGTGAGTTTCTGTGATTTCTTTTATCTGTATTCTTTTTGTTAGCCTGGTATTTATATATTGGTTTAATTCTTTTAATTTTCACTTTTCTTCTATGCATTTACCTTCAAATTAATCAAGTTATCTTTTGTTGTAGGTATTAAAGTGCTACGATGAATACTGCTGATGAAGAATATAGCAAAATAATGTTAAAGATATGAATATAGCAAAAGAAATGGATGTGAAGAATAGCTATATTCAAAAAATAAAAAATAATATGATATGTCAGAATATAGGTATCAGGTTTAGGCGTTTGCTAAGAGTAACTGAACTGTTAGATAAACAGAGACCGACAGAAACTAGTTCGACACCACATTGAACTCAACAAGGTAAACATTTTTAAATGAACATACTTTAACGTAAGTGATAAGATTAGAATAAGGGAAAAGACAATGAGTCTCCCACAAAAGATTTTATTCAACATTAACTCGTTTCGAACACTTGGTGTTCATCGTCAGGTTACAAGGTAACATAGAATACCTTGAGTGAATAAGGATTTCTTAGTGACTATTCTAGAATATTATTCTAGTGATTGACCCACAGGACCCCTAGTACTGCTTCCCTTATTCTAATTATGAACAAATACCAGAAAAATAAATGAGTGCAGAGCTCATGTTTTAAAAGAAGTCATAAGATTTATGACTCGGAGTCGTAGAAGCCCAGCAAAAGCAGCAGGGCCACCTAAATAAAATGTGGCCTTATAACAGTCGTCGGCCGACACAAAAGCACATCCAGTGTTAAATCTAGAAGACAGTGGATTATAAAAAGCTTCAATCTTTCATAATTACATAGTTCGTTTAATTCAACGCTTCGTGGATTTAAACAAAAATTTATTGTTCCTTTATTAAAAACAATTGTACCTTTTTTTTTCATTCATATAATCAAGATATGATTATTTCTGGAAAAATAATAATTTCTTTGTACAATTTTTTTTTTCAAGCAATGTTAACAGAGTTTACATAAAGTGAAGGTTATAAAGGCAAAGTGGAGTAAACTTCTCTTTAGAAAGAATGAAAGTTTAGATCAGAGACTGACAAAAATAACTACTATGTTCAAGACCATTTGAGAAACACTTAGGGCTAGAAAGGAAAGGATGGTGAGAACTTGAATATTGGGTTGTTTAAGGGAGAAAATAA
Organism: Hermatobates lingyangjiaoensis; assembly: GCA_026182355.1. Lineage (NCBI taxonomy): Eukaryota > Metazoa > Arthropoda > Insecta > Hemiptera > Hermatobatidae > Hermatobates > Hermatobates lingyangjiaoensis. The sequence continues at coordinate 972,541 of JAPFBL010000051.1, read as the reverse complement.
AAGATCTTTAGCTCGACTAGAATTAGATCAGGATCATGCTGTATGTGAAAGAGGAAGTAGCACCTATAGTATGAGTTCAAATTATAGCCTTGTTCAGCATGCATTAGCTGTCTGAAACTCGATCAACAATAGCCATGCAGCAACACTTACCAATTTTGAACAATATGCACTTTTACTGCCTTCACACCTGTATTCTTCATACTGGCATTGAAATACATCACTAAAGAAAATACATGTGAACTAAACCCTCTAAAAAAAAAAAATGGTGCTGAAGAAATTATTAAATTTTCCATCCACAAAATCTTACTATGTGCAACAGAATTATGCAACAAAGACTCAATAAGTAAGAACTAACACCGTAAGAAATTGTGATATAGGATCTTTCGGCCAAATAACGAACGATTCTTGTCAGAAAGATTGAAACTTTGGGGTATTGAAGTGATTTTGTGGTAAGTACAAGGGCTAAGAGGTGAGCAGAAAACCATTGCAGTTGATTCATCAAATCGAGATTGATTCTGTTGCCATCATTTCACCGTTGTGCCTGGTCATCCCAATATCTACTCTATGACAGATACACAAAAACTTTGAAATTGGTAGAGTGTTTTATCGAGTATCTGATATTGATTCCACAATTTCTCAACTTTTGTTGACCTTTTTGGATAGATATGTTTTCATTTAAAAGCTTTATATATATATATATATATATATATATATATATACATGTATATACATTCCCCGAGGAACTGAGAAGAGCCTGTAAGACATTAGAAAAACTCTCAAACTCTCGTTGCCGACGTTTCGGTTTTATTTAAAACCTTCTGCATAGGCCTACAAACAAAGGATAATAAGAAATCATTTTCATTTTCAGATTTCATTTTCTTGGTTAAAAAATTCTTACTTCTGTAAGTAATATTGTTTTATGTATCTCTGAAATACTTCTGCTTGTAATATTCATAAATTGTAACAATCCATTTTCATATTGTATAAAAAGATTTCACATAAATACGTGAAATAACAATCAATTGTGGTTTCATCATTGATTGTTTTTTCATATTGTATATATGTTTGATGTTGATATGTGATTTATTATTATCTTTTGTTTATAGGCTTATGAAAAAGGTTTTAAATAAAACCGAAACATTGGCAAAGAGAGTTTGATTTTTTATCCTAGAAAATTGATCAAATATCCTAGAAAAATTGGAGACCAACCGTCTCTGGACCAGTGCGCTTGGTTTCCCTCTCTTATCTCTCCTGAAGACGAGAGGGAAATTCAAACCAAAAATTAGACACTGTAAGTGTGTTCTTTTGATTTCTCTATGTTTCTTTTTCTATATTGAACTATATTTGTCCGTTTTGGATCATATTTTCAACGAAAAAGTGTATATATATATACAATTTTATATTATATATATATATATATATATATATATAGTATTAAATTTTGCAGCAGCTTCTGCATTAAGCAACCTTTCGTTGGCTACTTTCAATTTACATATAACTTTACGCTGGGTTGCCTACAATCTTGATATTAAGTTGGCCAGGGGCATTAAAGTGCACTATCACTACACATTACACTGTAATCCAAAGGTGGGTGGTCGATTATACCAAACAAAAACTAACTAAGAATAAACTATATAGTTATAACCACAGTAATTAAATGTTAAATTCTGCAAATAATGTTTAATCACTATAACTAATTTAACACAAACTTTATGTTTTTACATAGGTCATCTTCAGACTTCAGTTTAATAAATATCTTAATTTAAAATAGAAACCAATATATAGCCGTTCTAGGTGGAAGATAAGGCTTTCTTAACAGAATTCGGATTGCAGTTAGTTATCCTTGCTCCTAACAAATACTATGCATTTATTTTTGTTTTAATTATAAATTTCTAAAATTTATTAAATTGAAACCTGACGATGACTTCTGTTTAGACCAAAATTTTCTCATAAATTAGTTATAGTAATTAAAAATTATTTGCATGATTTAAAATTTAATTATAGTGGTTAAAACTATATAGTTTATTCTTAGTTAGTTTTTGTTTGGTATAATCGACCACCCACCTTTGGATTACAGTGTAATGTGTAGTGATAGTGCACTTTAATGCCCCTGGTCAACTTAATATCAAGATTGTAGGCAACCCAGCGTAAAGTTATATGTAAATTGAAAGTAGCCAGCGAAAGGTTGGTCAGTGTAGAATTTAATTTTGGCTGCTGTAAAATTAAATACTATTTCCTTATGAGAAGAATTGATGCCTATTTATACTTATATTTATATATCAGTTAGCTTCAGCTACTCAAAGGGACTACTTCTACCCGATGACGACGACTGTCGAAATATTGTTGTGAGTCTTTTGTGTGTGTCTTTATTTGTTTTTTCTCTTTCATGTGTTAACTATATATATATATATATATAAAGATTTCACATAAACACGTGAAATAACAATCAATCATCAAAACACAATATGAAAATGGAAAAACAAGACTAAGATCTTTCAACCGTAACAAGCAGTCTTCGTCAGTCAAAAACCCATTTCAGTTCACTTTGGAATCTGAAATTTCCAAACGAAAATTTTCAAAAACGAAGAATAAAAACGCATAGAGAAAGAAACACACTTACTAACATAAATTTTTGGATAATCCGTCTTCAGAAAAAAAGAGAGTAACGGGTTTTCCTGCAGTTACTCCCACGTGCGTGCTTGGTCTCCTACTCTCTTTTCTCCTGAAGACGGACTACTCAAAATTTGAGTTATTAAGTGTCTCTTTCTCTGTTTACGGGTATTCTTCAGTTTTGAACTTATATATATAGCAAATATCAGAATCATGAACAAGTTATTCTAAAAAAAGTTGAAGGTAGAATAATTTTAAATTAAAAATTATAACAATAAATAGACTTTTAGCCTAAAGCAATCATTTCGGTAACCCTGTTGTTATAGTGAATCGTTTTTTGCCATTGTTGAATCATCAACTGTTGATGATACACTTTGACTCTTAAACATATCCCCCAGAAGGGCCAGTAGTATTCAGAATCCCAGGTGGATATATTAGCACTAAGCTCCAAATAACTCCGGTGGTTGTTTCCGCACGAAAGACGTGACAAGCTAGAACAGCTTATTACAGGGGGCTGGGTCCTACGATTCATGGGGCTCAGTCCTACGGTTCAGGGGACTGGGTCATACGGTTAAGGGGGCGGGGTTCTACGGTTCAATGGGTTACCAGCCATGTAGACGTAACCGGTAACGAAAGGCTGATATAGTGACAAGGCTGCAACTACTGTAGACTCTAAGAACAGATTATAATGAAAATCAAACTTTATCAACAAACATACAAGCAATATGCCAAAGAAGGAACAAACGTGGAGAATGTCTTGCCACACAGGACCAACCGAAAGTGCTTATCGAAATCATGTCGAAAACTAGACACTGTCATCTGCGGGTCCACCTGAACCTAATTGGACTGGCTCAACTGATTGAAGATAATCTTCTTACGATTTTACCTGACGTATTTACTTGCGGCCACAACGACGAATTACTGGTAGTCTCAAACCAGATGACTGAACATCGTGAATAAATAAAAAAAATAGAATGTTTCAACCGGTTTTCACTTTTTATTAGTTATCAAACACTGATTAGAAAAAAAGTTCCTGATGAAAAACAAATTCACGTGAGTAGTTTAACTGAAACTGAAAACAACATTTTCTCTTGTTTGTTGTTTGTAAACATCAATACAACACGTCTGCTGAAAACAATGGACAATATTCAAATCCAATAGAGTTATGAAGGCACAGTACTAGTTAAGAGGAAGTATTTTTGTAATAATATTGCTAACGATCTTTATGATACCAATGATATCATTTAATTTCAATCATTAGTAGTGGCTACTTGAAGAACTTGGTGTTGTGATTCTTGAAGAACTAAAAAACTGAGTTTGAGTTCACTATCACTCAGATAGTTTCAAAGCTTTAGATATGATTCAGAAAAGAAGACCTGATGAGATAGTTGGGAGAACTCAAGACCTATATGAGTAGATTAGGTGCCACATCTTAGTTCAGAGAACTCAAGACCTATATGAGTAGATTAGGTGCCACATCTTAGTTCAGAGAACTCAAGACCTATATGAGTAGATTAGGTGCCACATCTTAGTTCAGAGAACTCAAGACCTATATGAGTAGATTAGGTGCCACATCTTAGTTCAGAGAACTCAAGACCTATATGAGTAGATTAGGTGCCACATCTTAGTTCAGAGAACTCAAGAGCTGAGTTGAGATTGCATTTAATATATCGCTGATTAGCTCCAGAAGTGAATCAGAACGGAATATTCGATGAGATAGTGCGTAGTCCTCAAGAAATATAGTTACGATAATTTAGTTCAGAGAACGTAAGAGCCAACATATATAACAGAAATCGAAACAACCATTGATATGTGATTTCTGTTCAACTATGTTATGAACACATGTTTACTGTATTAAATAACAGCATTTTGTTTCCTACTTTTAAAACAGAAAGCATCTAAGCTCCAAGTATTGACTATAGTATTTACTCACATTAGTAAAGAAGCTACTTTAATATGAAACAAGTCTACTAATTTTGTTGAAATGTTTCAATAACAATAACAATATCAGTCACACAACATGATTAACAATTTAATTCTAGAAATAAATAAATTTAAAAATTACGTTCTAATGATAATAATCAAGTTCATCTAAAAGTCGAGTGTATTGTTTTTTTTTTTTCATTTGCCATCAGTAATATTGATTGTCAGTTTGAGATGATTGAGTATTTATAAGTTAAGAGTAAATTGGTTTAGTGTTGATAGCAACCGGCAGATGTGAATTGATTGGAGGATGAATTCAGGGTCACGTTACTGTAGAAGGCGCCAAAGTCTCGACGAATGGGCATCTCTGAAATGGCTTAATCTGTTATCGGCTTTAAAATAAGTTTTTACTATTATTTCTAAAAACATGATATATTATCATATTTTGTATTAATAAATTTATATCAAAAGAAAACAAATGGAGAGGAAGTTGGATGTGATAATAAAAAAGAAATAAATATTTAAAGCTAATATATATATATGTAAGAATGAGGTTATAAAGAAGGCTGTCTTACCGTGTGAAGGAGGGAGGTGATGAACCGGTTTTCGGCAGAAGCGATTGCCAAAATAGCGTGATGCGTTAAGCAGAACTGACCTATGTCAAGGAAACTTGGGTGGGGGTAGGGAGACTGAACGCTACGTCAGACTCTGCCCCCAAGGTAACAACAAGCCGGTCGAAATTCTTTGGCCGTCCATGAAAAATGGCCCGCTGAGGTTAAAACTACCTTGAAGCTACAAGACAATCAACCATGTCTGACACTTGTATTAAAATGTTAATCATGTACTAAACAAGTTGTTTTAATTACAAGGCGAACAATTTCAATCTACCATTTTATTATGTTCAAAACATTTGAATAATATTCTTAAAAATCTTTACACCACCTAATTATAATTAATTTAAAACCTTTTATTTTTACTCTTAATCCTTGTAAATCCTTGTACTAATGGATTTATTTAACTGTTGCATGAAAATTGCAAACCTTAAGTAACCTACCAGCCAGTAATCAAATTGTTATCACATAACAAGACTTTTTACTACTTATTCATAACTCTGTATTAGACATTAGCATATATGCAATATCGTAATCTATGTACGATTGTTTTTGAAATATACATCAACGTCTAAAATACATCATTTAATGGGATTATCTTCATATGACCGGTAAAATTATAATAAGTCCTCAAAAGAAATGGCATAATCGTTGAGAATTAAGCTTTATGTCGATACTTGTTATCTTCAGCAAGACATCAAGGTTTGTGCAATTGATCTTGTTGATGATAATAATGGGTTAGGTCAGGTCGCAGTGGTATTGACTCTTTGTGATACCACACAATGAACATTCTACATTGAAAGTCCTAAATTTCGCCTAACTCAAAGTATATTTAGAGTATTGATCTTTAACGAGTACATGACATCGTGAAGACTCGGGACCGATGCATTAACGTACTCTATGAGGGACGACGTGCTCCGATTTAATCACCCGCGTGTATAAATCGAGGACTAGAGTGGGTATCGAACCCCGGATCAACTTGTCCAGAGGTGAGCACGTTGCTACTAGGCTAAACCTGGCCCCCAGGATAATAATAATTAGATTAAGCATAGGAATTAATCACGATAATCTCAACTATTTTATATCGCATCTCAACTAAACTGAAGAAATATTAACAAATTTATAATATACTGATATAATTTTGTTATAATGTTTGAAGGTATGTTGAGTGGATTAGTTTCGCTGAGCATGGTAAATAATGGTAGATTATTACCGTATACCTAATTATTCTGTTATAATGACCAAACGGATTTAGTTAAGATTGATTTTCAGGAGTAACTCAATTACATTACAGAAGCAAACACTATGTCCGCCCTGTACCTGCTGTTGTGTGAGATTATCAGGTGTACCGTGGGAAACTAGCTGATTTGATCTAATTTGCTGAATAAAATCATTCAGTTACTGAAAATAACTAGCTGCTGCTGCGCACTTGTGCTTCCATTCACTATCACTAAGGGGGATTAGTGCTTATCCACTAAATAGCCTGAGAATGCAATTTTATAATATTTTAATTGACGGATTTAGAATTAGTCATCATTTGGCACACACTGATACCGTCTTTTTTTTTTTAATTATCAGTCATATTAACACCTAAGGTTATTAACACCTTATTCGGTCAATTACACAATTCTGGGCAATCAATCTCTTTCATTCTATTCCTCTGTCGCTCTCTCTCTCCCCCCTTGCCTTAAACACCCACCCCTCTCACTCTGAATAGGTCACCCTAGGTCTCATACTTCCTCTCTCTTTTTCCTTCTTTCTCTTTATCATCTGTTACAGACGCATGTCTCCCTCCCTCTCCCTCTTTTCTTCTCTCTCTTCGACATCTATGATTTACGCGCTAAACACACACTCTTTCTCACCCTGTTCATCCATTTTACTTCTTTCTCTTCATTATCTCTTAGAGACGCATCTCTCTCTCTCTCTCTCTCTCTCTCTCTCTCTTTTTCTTCTCCCTCTTCGACATCTATGATTTACGCACTAAAACAATCTTTCTCACCCTGTCCATTCACTTTACTTCTTTCTCTTCGTTATCTCTTATGGATTTGACTTACTTTTTCATACTCTCTCTCCCTCTCTCTTTCTCATTCTCTCTCTTTAGTTCCCTTTACTTCTCTTTCTTGAGCATCTCTTATAGAAGTCTCACTCCCTTCCCTCTCTCTCTTTCGTGTTCCTATTACGTCTTTCTCTTTCACTATTCATATAAACGTATCACTCTACTCTGTATCTCTCTCTCTCTCTCTCTCTCTCTCACTCTCTCTCTCTCTCTCTCTCTCTCTCTCTCTCTCTCTCTCTCTCTTCTTCCTCTTCTTCTTCTTCTTTACTTCTCTCTCTTCAACATCTCTGATAGACTTGTCAAACACATTTTTTCCTGCTCACTGTTAATAAAAAAAACTCAAAATTGAACTCGAATCAGTACTATATAATATAAAGAAAGAACAAGTGGGGTCGCACTGATGAAAGTCTCCACAAATTCGATTTATAAATGTAGCTTTACTTGGAGCATTTACATTTCTGGTTAAATGTATATTTTGATATTTTATGTTATATATCAACAAAGTTCTCATTAGTATATTAAGTGTATTTAATTTTTTTGGCTAAAACGACCAAATCAGAAAGATATTGTCATACAATAGCGTAATCTTGTTATATCATTATTACTACATAATTGTTATTAGAATTATTATTATTATTATTATATAATAAGCATGTATACTTGTTTACCTGCACAATATTCAATTATTTATGAATTATCGTTCTTTTGTGAAGACGTAACTGACTGTTCAGTATTTATTCATATTAGAAATTACAAACAAACACTGTACATACACAGATTTCAACTTTAATCTATGGCTGCTGAGATGTGGTGGATAGGTTAGGCCCGGCATACTGGCACCCTATTCAAGGCAAACATCCGACTAAATAAATTCCTTACATATATTGACGACTAACAAAATATGATATGTTGACAATAAGTAGGAGGACATGTCGAGGGCCAGGTTAGCTCAGTGGTTAACATACTCGCCTCTGGGCTGGTAGTCTGGGGTTCGATCCCCACCTGGCCCTCGATTTATTCACTCGGGAGGTGAATAAATCTGAGTACGTCGTCCCTTGGAGAGGACGTTAAGCCGTCGGTTCCAAGCTTGTACGATATCAAGTACTCGTTAAAGATCCCTACTCGAAATGCACTTGAGTTAGGCAAAAATTATGACTCACAATGTAGAATTTGTAGAACCACCGATTAAACGAAAAGCCGGTGAACGGCTGACGTTATCACCCTCTAGGGAATCGGTTTAAACAATAAAAAAAACCATTTAAGGGGTTGAAAAAACCCCTTAATTTTTTAGACCCCTTAGATATTTAACCCCTTAGATATCTCTAAACAGATTCATTTTATCAAAGACAGTAACAACTCTTCAGCTATTTCGCGCCCATACTGCCACGTTTGACGGTATAAGTTGTACTCTTGCAACCTGTTCCCACCATAGTCTGATTGGATATTAAGTATAGCATTTCTCAAGTGGTAGTTTAAATTATTTTTTAATTTCTAAAGTCAGTGAGATGGATTCTTATGGAAAAGATACAAAGTAATAAGTATTTTCCCTTTATTTTGATAATGGCTGGCATATTATCATTTATCAAACATATATAACATCAGTTGGGTTTTTGACTCTGACGAAGACCACTTGTTACGGTTGAAAGATCTAAGTTCCCCCCCCCCCCCCCCCCATTTCATATTGTAGTTTGATCATTTATGAAAAATATCAATCCTTTATAATAAATTACTTCTTTTATTTTATTTTTACGGCTATTATTATGTAAACATTCATTTGTATGAAATAAAAATGAAGAAATCATATTGCTTGAGTGGGATTTCTTAATTCATTATTTATAATACCCTCGTTTATAATTTTTCAAAATTGAAGCACTGGAATTTTACTTAACTGCATAACTTTTTTAGTGCTTTATTTTTTTTAAATATTCCTGATTGAACTCAACAGTTAAGTATTTAGGTTTTAATAGCATTACTCTCATAAACGTAATTTTATTTTATATAGCCATTAATACACATGATAACAATTCCATATCTTCACTGAACATAGTTTGGGTATCTTCCATGTCTTCTAATGCAATGTAAGTTTACTTTGTGTTATTGTAATTAGTCAATTCACGTTTTCTTCTTTGAAGAATATTTTTTGAAAACTATTTTACTTTCATGCATTACATATCTTCGACCTATTATATACATTTTGTTGTTTCATAAACTTTTAACAGATGTTGTTGGATATCACCCCATTTGACGTCTGCAAAGATCAAGAATAGCGGTCCCATTCATGGTACTTTATCTTCAACATCACTGACAGACATCAGCAGGGCAAATAAAAGAGGATTTGGAGAGGTTGCTGTGGTGAGATGTGGTCTATCCCGGCAGACAGGTACAAAGTAAAGTATTTTCAAGATGGTGAAATGCGAAAAATAAAATATAGAATTTTATACTAATTCAGGGCATAATTCAATCTAAAAATTCATTTTGGCAGGACCTAAATTTACAAAGGAAAAATTTTAAAATGTATTTAGAATATCCAACTAGACATTGTTTTCTCAAATACCACTTATATAAGCTCAAACTAACATAAAAAGCATGAATCAATATCTTTAAGAGGCAGAGACACATTTTGTTTGAGTGTGAAGTAATTAAAATGTTAGAGATTTTTGGTAAATCAAACCTAAAACCAACAAAAGTGAACTCCAAAAATAGTTATTAAGTTAATTAAAAAACTTAAAAACTAAATTGTTATAATAATGACAAAGGCTAACATACTAGGACCATCCCGGCTGCATTCTACACCATAGACTCGCCGGTCCACAGACTTATAATAATAATACTATTAGAGTATTATTCTTTGATGATAGTCAATGAGTTTCAAGATAGGATAATCTTAACATTTTGGCCGCAAGAGATATATTGAATTACCATATTTATTTGATGCATGCATAAAATACGTATACCCTTTCAGTTAGCGCAGATGATCAGCAATCTAACGGAGATTTGCGCTAAAGTCATTTAAAAACATTCCGTCTTTGGATTTTATCTTGTAAATATTTGCCTAAAATCTATTATTTAATACTCATTTCAATATCTGAAGCCACAAGGCAATATAATTGAGAAATGCCAATCTTTCTTATTCACTTGTACAGTAAAAATTATTATATAGAAAATGATTTCAAAAAAAAAAACTGGAATATTTAAATATGGAAATATATAAAACCTTAAATTTAACAAAACAGACAGCTGTAGGGTGGAGAGGCGTTAATCATATGACCGCCTGAGGTAACGAAAAGAGTTCGCCTTGCCTTCGTTTATTTCAAGGAACACACAGATTTGCTTCTTTTTTTTCTTCTTTAATATCTCAATAATTAAGAATAGTAATGAGATATCAAGTTCTAAACGTCTCATAGAAGTGGTATTATAATTATTTATAAATAACACCCCTAATCATATACCAACCATTTACATAGGCTATTGAACTTTTTTCAGTCAACTTTTCAGCAGTAATGCAACCAAGATTCATCAAAAGGAGGCAGGATGAAAGAGCGATCTAGCGTTGTGAAAAACCTAATATAAGTCAACAACATTTTTTTTTGGAAATATAAACAAAGCTAAAAGGATGTTATAATTATTTATATTATAGTTTTATATCATCAAAACTATTTATTCATCTTGTTTTGGATCATTTTGTTCAATTCTAACAAATTATAAATCCCACATTGGATTCCGTATTTTTACTTGTACTTTGCTCTCTACTAACTAACACAGTTAATGATTACATAAGTTATAAACCACTTTTCATATGCATAATTTAATTTTTTTTTTTAAATGATGAAATATTAAGTAAAGTTCATTTTATAAACGAAAACAGGACAAAAGGCACTATGACATGTTATTACGTAACTCACATCTCTTGGTTGTTCTACTCATTTGCAGGACCATTGCATTAGAAATCCAACAATTTCTGAAAGATGTTTATGTGTTTTTATGGATGTTTGGTTTTTCTAAATGTTGACAGTAAATTCAATATAAAATGCATGTGCCCTGAAACCTTTATATAATCAGAGTATATTTTTCTTGGTTTAATTTTTCCTTCTGGTTTTTTGTTTCATTATTTTCATCACGTGTTTTGTTGTGATTATATATATATATATATAAAGATTTCACATAAACACGTGAAATAACAATCATGATCAAACGACAATAAGAAATGGGAAAACAAGACTAAGATCTTTCAACCTAACAAGCGGTCTTCGTCAGAGTCAAAAACCCAACTCAGTTAAACACAGATAAATTTATCGACAGAGTTTGATATATAAATATAAAGAGAATAGAGGTATCAGGATTCGGTCAGTTTCTCCAATTTCAAATTTAACTTTAAATGTTGACGTTTCAATAAGTATAATTTTACCTACAATTTATTTGAGTTATGTATTTTCAATTACTTTTTTCGATTTTATAGATTCCAACTTTTGCCTGTGAAAAAGACTTTGAATAAAGATCAAAACGTCAGCATTTAAAGTTTCATTTGGAATTGGAGAAACTGACCGCATCTATTTTCTGCAGTAAACACGTGAAATTAAAATCAACGTTTAAACCAGTGTAAGATATTTAGAAATAGGTCTGAGATCTTTCAGTCAAAATAGTTAGTTCGGAGGTGACTCTGGCCGTGATCAGCTGCTGGGGTTAAAAAATGTTGGTCGTTGGTCTGGGGTTACTAGCCTTTGGGTCTACAACGTGCTTGGTCTCCCTTTCTCTTTTCTCCTGAAGACTGATTGCCCGAAAATTTGAGTTTGTAACTGTGTTTCTTTACTTTGTGTGTTACTTATCCTCAATTTTGAACTGTTATATATATATAATCACTTTTTCGATGAAAATACGATCCGAAATGGACAAATACAGTACAATGTACATAAAAAAACATAGAGAAATTAAAAGCACACACTTATAGTCTCTAATTTTCGGTTGAACCGTCTTCAGGAGAGATAAGAGAGGAGAACCAAGCGCACTGGTACAGAGACGGTTGGAGACTAACCTTGTTGTTGGTCTCCACCCGTCTCTGTACAAGTGCGCTTGGTTTCCCTCTCTTATCTCTCCTGAAGGTAGTTCAACAGAAAATTAGAGACTGTAAGTGTGTGCTTTTAATTCCTCTATGTTTCTTTATGTACATTGAACTATATATATATATATATATATATATATATATATATATATATATATATATATATATGATGTAATTTTCTTGAGGTTTGAGGTCCAATGATAAAAACTAGTCCATTTGCCGACGTTTCGACATATATTTATGTCATCTTCAGGGCTACAACATGATTGTTTTACAATTAGCACTACTATTACTACTAATTACTATTACTAATACTACTTAGTGCTAATTGTAAAACAATCATGTTGTAGCCCTGAAGATGACATAAATATATGTCGAAACGTCGGCAAATGGACTAGTTTTTATCATTGGACCTCAAACCTCAAGAAAATTACATCATATAAATATTGGGTCAAGAAAACAAATCATGATGTATATATATATATATATATATACTGAAAGAAGTCTTGTGAAAACATTTTATGTTGGGTTGAGAAGAGTGGGAGTTGAGAGAGGTATTTTAAAGGGGGAAAGGGCAGGGAAGGCAACAATAGGGCTGGAAATCACAGGCAAGTCAGGGACAATGGAGTTCAGGAAGAAATAAGTAACAAACTATCTGCTATCTGTCAACCCTCTTAGATAAAGTTATTGCCTTCGTAAATAGGCCGAGTTTGAATAAACCTTACTAATGTATATAGTACTTGAACTATTAAATTTAATCAAAGAGGATTAGATAATATTTACTAAAAACACCTATTTTTTCATATGTAATAAGTTTAGCTTATGTCCTAGTTATATCATGATTACAAGGAGCTACTTTCTTCTTTAGTTATGTATTCGTGTTGTTTTTTGACTCGTGTTTTTAATGGTTTACCAGTTTTGATCATTATACATTTTATGACAGCATTTACACAGGTTTTATGAATACCACTGCACTCCAGTTCCCTGGGAGAGTTTTTAATTAACATAAACGTCTACTTCATTACGATTACAAAAAACTACAATAATCCCTCACTTTTCGCGGATAATGGGGACCGAAGACACCCGTGAAAAGCGAAAATCTGGGAATAATGGACTCGCCTTTATAAAAGCCTCTAAAGCTCAAACAGCGACCTTTCCAACAGAGAGAGAATCCTGACCTTACTGAATACTGTACTGTGTTGTAAATTAAAATGAAAAACAAAAAGAAAAAAATAATAAATAATTAATAAAAAAATTACGTCTTTACCGACTATATGAGAGAAAGATAGATAATTATACCCTTAATATATTGTACAGTAAATAATAATGCAAGTAAATAAAATAAAAAAAAATCTTAACTATCCTTTACAGGAAACAGGAAGTTGGGCGATATGAATTAGCCCATCAGATCAAACGAAATATCTTTGGTTATTTTTTTATTAATTTCAACTATTTTTTGATATTTTTATTATTCTCTTGTTACAATTGATTACGTTTTAATATTTTTCATTAACTTTTAGTCTTTATTGAATATTTTTGAATAGCTTTTATTTGCCTTTAACTTAATACTGTAGAATATATTTTGACCCAGCAAGTCACTGGTTGTTTGATATCTTTCTGGATCGTACAAGAAGAATGTTGTATATTTTCTTCTCTTGTACTATCGATTGTACTTTTTCATTACGAGATGTATTTTTTTTTATTTTTTACTGTAATTACAGTTGAATATTTTTTTATATTTTGTAATTTTTAATTGAACATTTCAGGACCCAGCGAAAACTGAACCGCGAACTAGCGAGGGATTACTGTATATTAAAATTGACTTTTCCAAAAAGCCTAGGCAGATTCAATATAGAGTAAGACAATGACATTTGATATCAAAAAGAATTATTTTAAGTCATTGAAGAACGTTTTTTAGTTGATTTAAAAGGAGTATTTTAATGATAGCACGATAGAAGTAATGTATTTAAGAAAATTCATCATTAAGAAATTCAGGGGAGCAAACTCTTAACGCCCTCAAAAACCTATATCTAAAACCAGATATTTAAACATTTCTTGAATGGGACGAATAAAAATCGACAAACGCTTGTACATTCGTTGTTTTTCAAATGCACACTAAACTAAAACGTAACTCTTTAGGTAATTTGTGGATAAGAACATCAAAAATAGTTAAATTATAATTTACTTGTTTTTTCATTCTGAATTAGATTGTCAGCACTAATGAATTTAAATTTATTATAAAGACATCTTTATTCACAGATTTGAGACATATGAATAATATATCGTCAATATATCTAAACCATTTAAGTAGATGGAGCAAAACTGAGGTTAACATTTTAGTTTCGAAAAATTCCATATACATATGAATTACTCTGAAGAGGAATAATAATTATCCGTTACAAGGCCAAATTTCTGTTTGTAAAAGTTATTTTCAAAATGAAAATGACAATCCAACACACATAATTTAATTAACTGGATTATAGTTATGGAAGATAGAAGGAGGAAATATTTAACTAGTTCCTCCTGGAGTAAGATCAAGAGATCAAAACTAATTAATCTATATTCCACCTTTATATTGAGACTTTTTAATTTACTGAATAAATCTATATAATTTTTGATACAGCTGCCTGAATTTTTATCAGTTAATGGGCTCAAAACACTAACTAACCATTTGGATACGGTATATATAGCCGAACCAACTAAACTAACAATTAATCTATGGGGAAATCTTTTTATTGTAAATTCTTGTTACTATATATATATATATATATATATATATATATATATATATATATATATATGTAAGTAAAAGCCACAAGGAAAAACAAAGAAAAAGAGAATATTTCCTGTGTTTTTTAATTTTTTCTTATGGCTTTTACTTTCATTAATTCCATCACCTGTTTATTATGATTATTTAGTGAAATATATATAAAACTTTCACAATAAACATAAGAAATAACAATCAATGTTCAAAACACACTAAGAAATGTTAAAAAATCTTAGTCTTTTTTCTCATTTATTATTGTTGGAGATTATATTATATATATATACCACAATTAAAAGAAACGGTCCAGCGGACTTTTTTAAAATAAAATAAATTCAAAACGAAGGAAACACACAGAAAGACACAGACATAACTCACATCGATATTTCGACCATCGTCGTCATCAGGAGGTGTGAAGAGCGAAGAGTCCCGCAGGAAGACAGGGCGGTACATATATACAGGGCGGTATATATATATATATATATATATATATATAATCAAACAACAATATGAAATGGGAAAACAAGACAAAGGTCTTTCAACAGTAACAAGCGGTCTTCGTCAAACCAAACTCAGTTTGGGTTTTTGACTCTGACGAAGATCGCTTGTTACGGTGGAAAGATCTTAGTCTTGTTTTCCCATTTTATATTGTGGTTTGATCATTGATTGTTATTTCACGTCTTTATGTGAAATCATTATATATATTTATATATTAATGATCAAATCACAATATGAAATGAAAAAAAAAGACTAAAATCTTTGAACCAAAACAAGCGGTCAGAGTCAAAACCCCAACTGAATGGGATACCTACTCCTATTTCTGTCGCCTTTTGATTGTTATTTCACGTATTTACTATGAAGTATTGTTATACATATATATATACACTTTTTTGATGAAAATACGATCCGAAACGGACAAATACAGTTCAATGTATACATTGAACTATATATATATATGTATATATATGAAAAGGGAAAAAAGACTAAGATCTTTTAACCGTAACAAGCGGTCTCTGTCAGAGTGAAAAACCCAACTGGATCATTGATGTTGATCATTAATTGTTATTTCACATGTTTTATACATATATATATATATGCATTGTAAAGTTCCATGCACCCTTGGTAATTCTAGTTTCAATAACTTCATTTAATTTTTTCTTTGTCGAATCTACTTAATTTCCCTGTAGGTTCCCTGTATTGATTTTCCGTATATTATATTTTCTATTTGTTTAATATAACGGATTCAAATGTCGTAATATTGAAATGTTTTAAAGGAAATGCATTGGGAGAAGTCAAATCGGTTGTTGATGTGTCCCATTAGTGAAAATGACATTCGAAAATATAACAGAAAGAGTTGGGAGGAGTCATTTATCAGCAAGTCGAGTCGTCATAAATTTGGTTCAGATATTGTATGTAAAACAGGCAGGTGAGGGAGTAGGGCCCATCAGCATAACTAGATGGTTCCCATCTACTGGAAAGCTGAGTTGGCGGAGCGAACTTCAAAATTGAAACGTGCCTCGGCTTGAGAAGCCAAGCACAAGTAATGGGGTAGACATAAAAGGACGTAAAGGAGTTCTCGGCTAGATGGAGCTGGGTGATAGATTCTAATCTTATCTGGTGCCGCTGTATTCACAGGGGACCTATATAAATCCCCCAAGCTGCGTGAGCAGGGGTTTTTTTTTTTTTTCTCTGGGACTTATCCCCTCTTGCGAGGCGCCCGGCTGCCCCTCCTCTACCTACTTTCAGACTTGTTTATCACGCCAGCCCCTCCCGCTTTATTACGGTTTGTTTTTCGACTAGTGTCAACGTCCTGCCTCAATGTCTCCGGGCTTGAGGTAGGCCCTAACCCTCCTTCTCTTTTACATCTCCTCCGCGACTCACTTCTCTCCCTCCTCCTTCAGTCTATCGACCTCGCAATATCTTTTTTTCTTATTTTTTTTTTTGTTTCGGCTTTGCTCCCTCTTGTTTTTCCCTAAAGCAAACAACATCGTAGTCACCCACACCAAATCAGGGCAATATATTCTAAAATTACTACAAACTTTAAATGGATTTCTCAAAACTGAATCTTATCTTTTCAATCTCAGCAAAACTTTTTCTCCCAAGAACCATCATAGAGTTTCTCCAAAAAGCAATAAAAGCCTTTATTTGTCATGCATTAACTAATCACCCTTCAGATTGACTCCTCAAAAGAAAAAAATATTATATAAACATATAAAATACTGAGTAACAAAAGAGTTGCAAGATAATTATGATAAATGTATATACACTTATTTAAAAATTAGTAATAAAAAAGATTTCCTGATTTCTTGTACAAATTAATTAAACATTTTTCCATCAAAAGTATTTATTCCACTTAGAGGAGTTCACAAAGTTCTAATAATAATATTTCATTTGCTAAATAATAGCAAACTCAATATGACAAAATATTTCATCTTTTTTTCGCCTTCGAAAGTAGTACACCTCTAATTGGAGGGAGTTTATTGCAATATTTTCACATGCTTCATTTTTTATATTAAATGTATATAATCTTGTTACACTACGTTATATGAAATCTATGTTATTTAAGAATTTGTAAAAACTATAAATAAAGTTTATACGTTATACTTATTTTAACTTATGAAATAAAACTATAAATTGATATTTTACCATTATCAATGATAGTACGTAATAAATATAAATTACAAAAAAAAAGCAAGATATAATAAATATATTATAATCTAGTATATATAAGAAACAAATTGTGCGTCAGCAAGCTGAACAGTATTATCTAGCGCTTCGAAGGTACTTAACTAGGGTGCAGCTCGCTGAAGCTTTATACAGATACGGCGACGAAAAGCGATATCTCGCTGAAGGTCAAGTACTATTTCCTCTTTACAAGAAAACTACTCTTTGCCCTAATAGTTGAGTTGTACTGGGATTGAACAACTGGAGAACTACTCCCAACAAGTGGAGGAAAGAGTTGTGATAATACCATCTCATCTTACTTCTTCTCGGCCGCCTGATGGTCAGTATTTATGAAATGATGTTCCTTGAGTATGAAGAGGTATACATTTAATAAATTATTCAAAAGTTTTAATCAGTTATAGGTCCAGTCCAGTCTTATGATGTTCAGCCTCCATGACCCCTTTTTTTTTTTTTATTTATTGTTTATACCGATCTCCAAGCTGAGTTATAACGTCAGCCGTATACCGGCTTTTTGTTTGATCGGTAATTCTACAGATTCTAAATTAGGAGTCCTAAATTTTGCTTAACTCAAGTGAATTTCGAGTAGGGATCTTTAACGAATACCTGACATCGAACTGGCTCGGGACCAAAGGCTTAACGTCCGTTCCGAGGGACGACGTGCTCAGATTTATTCACCTTCCACTTGGATAAATCGAGTGCCTGGTGGAAATACCAGCCAAGAGGCGAGAACGTTAAGCACTGAGCTAACCTGGCCCTCATTTATATATATATTGATAATCTGGATATATATATATATATATATATATATGATATGTATATGTATCATATGATATGTATCACAGCAACCACAAAATTTTGTGGTTTGATCATTGATTGTTATTTCACGTGTTTATGTGAAACCTTGTTATATATATTAATTGGTGAAAGCAGTCCTTCTTAAATGCATATATTTAAAAAAGATATGCCTGATTTCCCTTTATCAACACAACCACAGTTGTGTGCAGTATTTTTCTAAACTTTGAAATCATTTTTCTCACTAAGGGTTTTTCATCTCAAAGATTAACTCACCATAGTTGTTAAGATTTAATATATGTTCCGACATGTTTGGGTGATTACAATTCATTATCTTCAGGAATTAAATTAGAAATAACACTATGTAAACTTTACATTAATTAACAACTGATCAAAATATTAGGCAGATACTCCTCGATTTACGACGATAATACGGACCAACGACGCCGTCGTTGAGCGAAACCGTTGTTAAACGAATGCGTATACATCTATCAGTCAAGAAGCTCATAGTTAGCATATCGTACACTCTTTTTTCCTCTTTTCAAACAATCAATCACTGTATGTCAGTCTTGTTTATTTTTTAGTCATTAATTTCAAGATTTTAAAAACTTCGGCTACATTAGGTAATACTGGACTGAACATACTGAACAGTACTTCGATACTGAACAATTCCGTAACTCGTAGCCACTCTTCTGAAATATACCGCAATATTCCACAATGCTGTTCGACCGGATGCTCGAAAAAGGTGCAAAACTAAGGTCTGAAAAGCTTATCTTATCGTACTGCATACCGATGAATATCGTCTCGCTCGCATAGTCGTTACTTCGAGAGAATTATGATAAACGAATATTGGACCAGTCGGAAGGACCGTCGTTTACAGAGTTGTCATTAAACGAATACGACAACGAATACGTTAAACGAGGAATATCTGTGTTTAATTTAATTAGTAATGCAAAGTTTAGTGTTTATCTAATTTAATTCGTGAAGGTTGTAAGTGGTACACAAAGAAACATGTCAGAAAATAAATAAATCTTAAGAAGCATGGTAAGTTAATCTTTAATCTGAAAAACCCTCAGTGGATGAAATAGTTTCGAAGCTGAGAAAAATACTACATGTCACTTAATGAAATGAAATCAGGCATATCCTTTTTAAATATATGTATCAGTATATATATATATATATATATATATATATATATAATTACTTAGACAAAGACATAACCTACTTCTAAATTTCGAGAATCGTCGGTGACACACTGCCCTACCTCCCTGCGGGAAACTTCGCCTTTGATGATTACAATTGTCGAAGTTAGAAGTGAATTACGTCTGTATCTATCTCGTTTTGCTTTCGTTATAATTTTTATCTAAAGTCTGTAGATTACCGACTGTAAGTGTGTGTTTTTATTTTTTTATATGTTTTTTATCTACATTGAACTTTATTTGTCCTTTTCGGATTGTATATTCATCTAAGAAGTATATATATGTTCCAAAGAAGTATGTAGAGTTCGATTCCTTCCTAGCCCACGATTTATTCATGCGGGAGGTGAATAAATCTGAGTACGTCGCACCTCGGAGAGGACGTTAAGCCGTCAGTCACGAGCCTATACGATGTCAGGTACTCTTACTCACAAATATTCCTACTCGAAATGTATTTCAGTTAGGCAAAATGTAGGACTCCCAATGTAGAATCAGTAGAATCACTGATCAAACAAAATGCCGTTAAACGGCTGACGTTATCACCCGCAAGGGGATTGGTTTAAGCAATAAAAATAAAGTGACTTTCTCGTCATCCATAATTACTCCCAAACAATAGGGATCATTTACACTATAAGGCCCATTTTTATGAAAAATATCAACTTGATCCATCTAAGATTCTGGACCGTAGCGTGGTAACAAACTTTGGATACATATGCACCTACATACACACAGACATCATCGAAAAAACTTCATAAAACGACTTCCGGATCCTCTAAACATGTAATTCCATCAAAATCTCGAGATCAATTTTTTCTTCACAATCACCATACTTTACTTATAGTATAGTAAGAAATAATATATTCATTATTTCTTAACAATTAGTAATTCTAATTAAGATTTAAAAATAAATCTATTTTCGTCCTAGATAAGATATAATTAGGAGAAGTTCTAGACCCTGGTTGAAGGTTGATCAGTGATAGAGAATGATGCTCTTTCGAAAGAGACACTTGAAAGATGAAATGACACTAGTTAATGAAATAAACGGAACCAAAGAAGCCCGTGAACCTCTAGTGACTCCAATTATACTCCTTAATCCCCACAGCTATTCTTCGCTTTTTTCTTTTATCTTTTCCTTTTTTTTTTTTTTTTTTTTTTTTTTTTTAATTAAGCCGGTGAGAAACCAACCGGATACGTTAATTTTAGGCACGTCATCCCACGGACTTTTGCAAAAAGGAATTAACATATATCCAGTGATATACATTTTATTGCTATCTTTTTGCCTTTTAATGGTCTCCTTTCATACAAAAATTAACATATTTTTACATTTCATTAAATCTTTTTGAAAGTTTATTACAACGAGAAATGGAAATCTCAAATAATTTATTTTATTCTTAATATAACTTTATTTTACTTGTGAATGTTAATTTAAGCACAAATGATAATCTTTTTATTTATTATTTTTTTTTTTTTGAGTTAATAGACCCAAGTTAAGTTTAAGGCACGTCATCCCAATCAAAACGGAAAACATATCTTGATTACATTTTTGCTATCTTCACTTTATCTCCTTTCATAAAAAATTTTTCAGTATTTTTCATATCATTAAAATCTTTTTGTAATTTTATTACAACGAAATGGTATTCATAATATCTTATTTTATTCTTAATATAACTTTGTCTCTACTTTACTGTTTATTCCTGAAGACAGAAGGCCCGATAAGTCTTCGAGTTTTTGTTTTTTCTCTTGCAGTTATCCTTTTCTTCAAGGATCATAATTTGAACTCGTATTGTGTTTCTCAGTTTGTTATCCGTTTTACTGTACTATATAATATAAATATATATATATCAATGATCAAACCACAATAAGAAATGGGAAAAGAAGACTAAGATCTTTCAACCGTAACAAGCGGTCTTCGTCAGAGTCAAAAACCCAACTTTGGGTCAAAACCCAACCTCAGTTGGGTTTTTGACTCTGACGAAGACCGCTTGTTACGGTTGAAAGATCTTAGTCTTGTTTTCCCATTTCTTATTGTGGTTTGATCATTGATTGTTATTTCACGTGTTTATATATATAATATATATATATATATATATATGATTCCCTAGATCCTTGCAGTCTTGGAAATTAAAATTCTAGAGAATTTAAGGTGTGAGAATAAACGACATTAGTCAACAACTGATAAACCTCACTGGATAACTGTTGAAATCGTACCTTCACAAAGAAGCGATCAATCAATTTTATAAATACATGATAAGAATCAATCAATCAAATTCAAAACAAGAAACAGTCCGTTAAGACAACATATTAAACGATTACAAGAAAAGAACTCGCAGAAACAACACAGCTCACTTCAAATTTTGACTTCGTCGTCATCCAGAGAAGAAGAAGAGTTATTTTTGGCTGGTAAACAGCAACTCTGTTGCTGATTATGAGTTACTGTTTTCCATACGAGCAGAACAGTCAATATATTTATAAGTTTTCATTAAATTTAAATTTTTTTCAAAATAATTATTGGAATGTTAAAAAACATAAATTACAGTCAAATTGCTAATGGTGGGTAAAAGTGTTTCTTTTATTTTTTTTAAAATAGATTTAGTGTATTTTATTTAGTGTTGCTCACTTAATCTAGCATATACGGCCGACTCACAGCAAGGAAAATAAAAATGAAGACACTAAGAAAAATATTATTTTGATTATATTATTACTTGTACAATCTGTTTAGTATAGTAGTTACTCATATTGGGGAATTTCAAAAATTACGTTTCTACATAAAAAAAAAAGTTTAATATGAAACTAACAACGCTTTTCGAACAGTTAGTCTTCTTCTTCAGGTTAACATCGATATACGATAATGAGTTAGAAAGGACTCTTTCAACTCAATCGTGTAGATCGACTCTCGAAAGTGCAGATGTTAACCTGAAGTAGAACACTAAGTGTTCGAAACGCATTGTTAGTTTCATATTAAACTTATTTTGTGAACAGACGAAATTCTTATAATCTTCCAATATTTTGATCATAGTTCATGATGTATAATTGCTAATTAGTAGCTTAAAAAAAAAGAAGTCAAAACAAAAGTTGACAAAAAAAATTGGTATATTCTTGGTTACGAATCAAAATTTTAAGTTTATATCAAAATTGTTACGTCCTTTGTAATCAGCTGGCGTCAGGTTGCCGTTCTGTGAGTATGAGTTCTGTTAAGAAGACCAGATGTCGCTTAAAAAACATCCTAAAGACTGAAAATGTTTTTTATCCAATTTACAAAGTTTAGTTGTGATTATGCCTATAAAATTAGGATCTCAACCTTTCACTAGTTTATGTATTTTCAATTGGTATCTAAGGAAGGCCAGCTGGCAGGGAGAACATCTACACCACACACAAACAAACACACACACATACAGACACTACGTCTATTTATACGTAGATTCTCAGTTGATATCATAGACAATCCAAAAGTATTGGTAATTAATAAACAATATGTTTTTATAATATGTTCTGTTAAATTCTAATCAAAGATTAGTCTTTGAAATCATCTATGTCTTTAATCATAGGTTTAATAGCTCAAATTATACTGAATGGAAACCAGACAAAATTTTGTAAATATATAATCAAACGAAACAACAGAATATAAAACAGGATTGCAAAGTATTATGACAGCTCAACGATACAACATTTGAATACAATGAACAAAATCAAGATATACTAATGAGTTTTATTGATCCATAAATAATAGAGATATTACGAAATAGTGAGGAATAAGAAGAAAAAGTTTAGTAAATCAAATTAGTGCGAGAAACTCGTTGGTAAGTTATAATAACCAGGTACAGGAAGCCAATTACAACTGCGTTGACTCTATTCAGAACTAAACTCAGTTAGGTGCTAGAATGTCTCGTGCAGATATTGTCATGCCACCGAGTCATTTGTCTATCTTCTATCGCATTTCGCAAAAACCAAACATTACACTTTTTTTTTCATTACAAAACTTTAGTTTTGTATTTAATAAAATATGCATGCAAACTTAAATTTCATATTATACAAAATTATAAATAATAAAAAAATGGAATGATCTACAGTACAATCAATTTTACTGTAAATAAACCTCCTTACGATAAATGATAAACAATCAATTTATTTTAATCTATCACTACATTTTTACCAGTGATACTGAAGTTGTAATTGACATGTAAACACATATCTTTACTATTGGTGAAAGCCTGGAAAATGTTTATTACTTCCAATGACACAGATTCATTATTAAAACAAAAAAAGTTGCATTAGCATTAATTTAAATTCAATAATTTAGCAAAGAAATTGCTAGTCATCAAACCGGACAAGTAAATACAAAAAAAATGTTAAGATTTGATACACGCATGGTAGTATATTATTAAATAAGCCATTACTCGAAGTAAAAGTGATAAACAACCTAATCTGATGCATTATAATTAGGAGTAGATGAGTTGCATATTACCAATAACAATTCGATTTGGTTATCATTGTAGAGAATTTGTAAAAGCATAAATAAACATTAAAGTTAACAGTAAAATAAAATTGTAATTTTTTTTTTAGTTTAGATTTTCCTTGCTACATGAAATGAAATGGAAAATATTGGATTTAATAGTATAATAAATAAAGAAAATATAAGTTTTGGTTCTATGAATAATGTACTGAAAACGATCATTGAAAAATTCATGAATCCGAGATCTACCAGTCTAGAGGCAACTGCAAGCCACTGGGCTACCCTGGTCCCTACTGCTGCTGTTCTAACAGCATTTTTACCGTTCAACTTTGCTATTTATAATTACTTTTAACGTATTGCCACCTCGAGAAGTGATTAAAAATTTTTTAAAATTTATGCACAGGAGTTGAGTTACTGAATTAGAATCAGTTGAGTTACATTGAGACTTAAATTTAAAAAATTTTCATCGAAACAAAAGAAGGAAAACTGTGTTGAATATAATTTTAACATGATAGGAATCTCTCAGTTAATTTCACTGCTATACCACAGCATAGAGGTAAAATGTTCTCTTTGACAAGATTCTTTTGTTTGGCAAAAAAAAAAATTTAAAAGAAGAGCTCTTTAGACACCGATCTAATCTACCTTCAACCGATCCTAGTTTGGCCAATCCACAGATACCATCTCAACCTCTGAGTAAATCGTCTTCAACAGCCAACGGCAAATTTATTCTTTTCCAGTAGTGAAACCTATGAGTGCAATCCTATCATCTCCAGGTTATCAACTCTTCTGTTATCCTCGAAATGATGAAAGTTGTCCAAAGTACTCAATTTTGAAACTTTCTTTAAACTTTATTCTCACTTCATGCAGATATCTAATCTCCGGTTTAGGTGTCATATCAATGATTTTTCACTGATTTCAAAATCAGAAATAAAATTCTTCTTGAGTTTTTTTACAAAAATATTAACGATGTTATAGGAACTGGATCTTCATTATCGTCTGCTAAGTGGGCTAAGTCCGTCCTCTCCGAGGGAGGACGTTGAGCTAAGTACTAGTTAAAGATCCCTACTCAAAACGGACTTCAGTTAGGTAAAATTTAAGACTTCCAATGTAGAATCTGTAGAATCACCGATCAAACAAATAGCCTGTAAACGGCTGACGTTATCACCCGCTAAGGGATCGGTTTAAACAATAAAAAAAAAAAGTTGGTTACAGAGCAAGTTAACTATCGCTTCACCCTCAAACACCCGTTTGTCGAAGTCCTAAAGATAAACATGCACAGCCAAAGGTTTCGTGAAGTGTTTTAAGAAAACCCCAAAACTAAGTCCTCCAAGCCATCGATTCTATAAAATCAATGAAGAAATAATAAACTTTTTTCTGGCATTCAACTTTTTTGATGGCACTATCAAAATTTGTTACTTTCTTTCTATACATAATATTCGATCTCCAATGGCATATAATAAACATACGAAACGATTTCCAAAAATATTCAGTTGACAAGGAGATGACAACTTAAGATTCACAGCACTGTTTTACAGCACACGTAAACAGACTAATCCAAACCTAAATTTATCATTTGGGAAAAGAAGACCTGCAAAGTCAGTACCACACACATTGAAGATTATAGTTTCCCTAAATCTGTCTACGGGAACTACTGAAGTCTCAGCGTCCAATTACTTAGGCATATATCTTCAACAGATGATGCAATTATTAACAATTTTCTCATTTACTTGTTGACTCTTCAGAATTCAATATCTTTTTAGTAATAAATTTAAAGGGACCTATTATATTTTCATCTGGAGTGTGCTCCAAAAATGAGCGAGTCCATTATTGTTTTCAAAAGGTAAAATGGTTGGAGCCCAAATATCTTTTCTTGCTTATTACTGCCTATAAGAAAGTTGTCAGCAAAAGATTTAAGTATTTAGATCTCCTTGAACTATTTTTAAAGTCTGTCTTTTTCACATAACTGATTCCTTGCACTCTAAGGAAAGAACAACGCAACCAAAGAAACAGGCAGCAGTCGCTGTTGTACCACCACAATGAAAAAGAAGTCTTGAAAAAGATAGACCGATGGGATGGTCAATTCCCCAGGCCGGAGCTTGATCGAGAGTACCTTCCACCCGGGAACACTGACCCAGGGACACAGTCAACCCGCAAAGGAAGGTCTTGAAAAGCCATATAAGACTGATATGGGCGGACAGCCGACCAAGCCAGCGCACGATCGAGCACACCGCCGCCCCACCTTGACCATCCGCCCTTTTGTGCCTTTCTTAGTTCATACCATGAGGGAACAACCACCCAGGCATGTTAAGCCTCCCCACCACGACAAGGTGAAGGCACATCGGGGAGGATCCAACACGAAGCAACTTAATATAAAACAGTTTTAACCATGCTTCTTTTACATGAGGCCAAGAAAAACATCCAAACATCCGGAAAATACCTCTGCTGTTTAGATAAACCGCATTTAGAGATCCTGGGACATAATGATAACAACTCTTATGGAAAGGAGACCACATCCCGTGCACTCTATTCAAGGAATACATTCCACAATCTTCTCAGTCAATCCAGGCCAAAATAATGGTGGAATGACTTACTCCAGTAATAGTTGATAAAGTTGCTTATATACTGAAAACAAATGTTGCCCCTATTAGAATAGCCATTTTTTTCATGAATACTACTCCAGTTTTTACGCTGATTAACAATGAAGTGTAGTAGTAGTAGTAGCAGTAGTAGTAGTTGCAACCTTTAGGCAACCCTTTAGGTTGCAATGGCTGTCCCACAAAGGGAACAAACATAGACCAAACATTGGGCCCTTTGTGATACCACACAAACAAGATTGATTCTACATTGGGAGTCCTAAATTTTACCTAACTCAAGTGTATTTAGAGTAGAGATCTTTAACGAGTCCTGATATCGTACAGGCTCGGGACCGATGGCTTAACATCCGCTCCGAGGGACGACATATTCAGATTTATTCACCTCTCACGTGAATACATCGAGGGAATGTGGGTATCGAACCTCGGACTTACCAGTTCATAGGCGAGTACGCTAACCACTGATCTATCCTGGCCCCCACTAACAATAAAATTACTCCATAGTTGCATTTAAACTTTAAAAATTTTGAGACAAAATCTGTTTGACTAGCAATGCGGCAGGTATGTAGCGAAAAGTCAGTCTTCTCTAAGTCTAAAATAGATAACAATTTAAGAAATTTTAATTGTTCCAAAATATATCATTTTTCAACTTGGCTCTAAAACAAAACTTCTTTTTATTTCTTTTGATACAAAATCATCCATCCCACTTAGCCTTTTTTGAGCACCATTTTTAAAGTAAAATTTAGCATGAATGATGTATAAGGAGTTACACTTTTAAAATTTGTTCTGTTGCTGATTGGACCATTCTCATATTAATAACACCTAATTTTAAATAGCTTCCTTGATTCTGATCATAATCAATTCATTAATCATAGTATAAGTCAATATAAAACACATCATGGGCTTATTACTTCCATTTCTTAAGAAAATTTTTCAGATAATCACAAAATTAAAAAATATGTGAAATATTATCAAAGGTGCATACATAAGCCAAAATGACATCAAAAGTATAATGTTTATCAAATCAGTTAAAACTATGTAAAAGAACTCAGGCAAAACTAACAATGTTAATTTATGATAATTTTGTTTAAAATGTAAAAAAAGAAGCATATAAGTCAAGTTTAAAACTTTATAATTAATTTCAGTAATATTAATTTTTTTTAAAAAAAAATATGATTTAGGTACCACAAAATGTGAAAATCAGCTAAAACGTCGAAATTGTCTATTTTCATTAAAAGGAAATGACTAAATAGAAAATAGTAGGGACTTATTTTACTTTAATAAATAATATATTAAAACAATTGTTGAACTAGATAATATCGTTCTAGAGCAATGAAAATGACTTTTGAATAGCAATCATAGTGAGGGATGTAAAACAGTCACGTTGAAATAGGAAGAATGGTCAGTGAGTGCGATGTCATTTGAAATACAAGCGGACAAACCGCAGGGACCACTTAAAGGAGACCAGCAAAAATGCAAAAGAGCTATTCACTCTACACGGGCTTCTGCACTTGTTATCTAATTCTATTTGACGGTATTTTGGTTTGTAAAACACATTGTAATTTAAATATAGATAAGTCTACTACTTGAAAAACCCACCTTCAATTATACGCTTACTTCCTGTCTATGTATCCCATTAACATTTCATTAGAACAGATAACATAAGTCACTTTATCCATTTAGATATATTCGACTCATGTTACCCAAAGACAACTATATTACTTAATTATTCTATCAATTAAATAATAGTTTAATTTGCACCAGTGATGGTTATATGAATTGCACCTAAAATTAAAGATTAACCAAATTCTTTATCTAAATATGCAAAGTTTAATATTTTAGCTGCCATTTATACTGAATTAGCTTCTATTAAAATTCAATACTGGCAGAAATACACAAGGCAATTACAAAAGATATCAAATTACAAATCAATCAAATGTTGATAACAGAAGTAATCAGCCATTGAAACAGAATATTTGGCAAATACTTTCATTCAATTTGCAAGATAAAACGCAAAAAAAAGCCCAGATTTCAACTATTTTACAACAGTTCTTTGTCCGAATGCTGATCTTATACTGTAACAACAGAAAACTTGGGCATAAATCAAATCAAATAAACATGTCAACTCCATGTAATGATACTAAAATGCTATAATTATCCAAACATACAGTTTATTTTTGGTATAAATTATATTTTGGCATAAATTATTTATACCAAAATATTATTGACACCAAATATTATTAATATTTAGTATAAATTATAACTCCAGACTTTGGCTTGGTTGTCTTTTAAAACATAAAAAGAAATTAAATATATAAAGTATATATAGTTGTTTTAATTGTAAATTAAAAAGAAAAACAACTGTTAATAGTAGCTTTATTTTAGCTAAATATTTAGTTTAAAAGCATATTAAAGAATAACGATACTATAAATAAACTCCAATTCTTTAAATCTACAACGGCACTTGCAGTAGAATGGACATCAATCTACAAGTGCAGTTGTAGATTGATGTCATTTGAAATACAAGCTGACAAACCGCTTGTATAACTCTAATATATTTCTATGCTCTAAATAATACTATATAATTTAAAAATATATTTAAATACTTCATATATTTCGACTTTTAATGTGTCAACTTCAGACTTTTTCTGTTTTTGATTTTTGATGGTAACTAATTATATTGATAGTCGGAATATATTTTTAATGAAATTTCGTTTTGAGAGATTGAATTCTTTTTATTTAATCATTAAAAAAAAATGACAAAACAACTCTAAGTAACCTTTTAATGCTAGTGAGTTGTTCAGTTGAGTACAAGCTGGTAATTTCCGAAAGAAATATTGCATCACTTTCATTTGATATTATCTATGATCAAACCACAATATGAAATGGGAAAACAAGACTAAGATCTTTCAAGCTTAATAAGCGGTCTTCGTCAGAGTCAAAAACCCAACTGAAACTCTAGATGCAGAAAACATCTGGTGAGGGGTTGAGAAGAGTATGGTTGAAAGATCTTAGTCTTGTTATCAAATTGTGGTTTGATCATTGATTGTTGCTTCACGTCTTTATTTGAAATCTTTTTATTGATATTATCTATATGCTTTACTTCTCTAATCATAGATTATGCCTTACAAAAGTTTGTTAAAGTAGAAACATCAAGAGAGAGAGAGGAGCCAATGCTTTATAAGCATGCTTCTTTATGGGTAAAAAAATCACCGGTTAGTTGCTAGGAACTAAAAACTTCAAAGATATTGGCCAACACATCAACCACCTAAGATTACTACTTTGTAATTACTTTGCAATAATTATAATTAATAATAATCACAACGAGTATTTGATCAAATATATTGGGTGCCTCAAAATATGAAAATCAAACCTCGGAATTATTTATGCTTATTAATATGATATTGCTAATAGAAAAAAAGAAACTCATAAATCATTAATAAATAAATATGTTACACCAATAGTTAAACCAGAAAATATCTAGTTCATAATTTCATTATAGAAAGTCTATGAATATACATTACACTCAAAACTTTAGAGATCATATTTTTTATATTTTTCAAATATGCTCTACAAAAAATAAATGTAACTTGGCAAATTTAGTCTCGTTTAGACAGAAAATTATACTATGAAATTTTAATATCTAAACCAATATTTGATCAATTTTAAAAATCGAATACGGAAAAATGTGCCTTGAGGCCTTTATGACATAACTTATGTCATAACAGTATATTTTTCCTTGTGGTTTTTTACCATATATATATATATAAATATATAAAATCAAAACAAAACACGTGATAGAAATTAATGAAAGAAAAAATCACAAGGAAAAATTAAACCAAGAAAAATATACTCTGATGACATAAAAGCCTCAGGGCAAATTTTTTCTTATTTAATATTTTGTTTTCACGTGTTTATGTGAAACTTGTATATACATATATATAATCTCCCTATTTTTTATTTGTTTATTGCCAAATGAAAATAATTTGTTTTATTTATAACGAAATGTTACTGTTTAATTTGATATTTGACCATTGATATATATAAATATATATATACAGTGGATTCCGCTTAATTGGGACACTGATTAATTGGGACAGCCGCTTATTTGGGACAAATCTCAAAGAGCGGAAACCAAACTATGAACTACAATTGTAAATTTGTATGTTTAATTGGGACAACATTCCGCTTAATTGGGACAGTAAATTTAAGATTTTAGTACAATAGAGTCCTGATTAACCGAGTATGTTTTAACTGAGTTCCGGTTTAACCGAGCCGGTGCAGCGGCAAAACAAACACCACACCCTTCTAAATCCCGGGAAAGCCTGAAAGGCGGCTCTTTCTGAACCCGATACCCGTGTTTTAAAAATCCGCAGCTGCCTCACGCTCACATTTGCTATCTTTTCCATCCGAGCCAGTGCAGCGGCAAAACAACCCCCCCCCCCCCCCCCCTTCAAATGCTTAATGGCATTGTTCCTAAAACCAATCAAATGAATTTCCAAGAAAAAGTGAAATTCGTTTAATTGGGACATCCGCTTAATTGGGACAAAACGCCTCGGTCCCGATGTGTCCCAATTAACCGGAATCGACTGTATATATATAAATCAAAACTTGAAATGGTCCAACAGAACTACTAGTTCACACAGGAAATAGAAAAAACAAATAAAGATACACACAAAAGACTCACAACGATATTTCGATAGTCGTCGTCATCGGGCAGAAGTAGTCTCTTTGAGTAGCTGAAGCTAACTCAATTAGCTTCTCTTTATAAGAACTTAACATATTATTCACTTATTATACTTTCAAAGAAATCACGTAATTATAATGACATTGCCTTAACGGATCTGTTATCAACCAAACAAATACTATGGTTAGCACCAAAGATTGGCATAGTTTCTATGCATTCTTACGAGTGAGTGCTCGTCATATGAACAACAAAAACAACCTTTCAATACATATGCAATTTATACAACAAAGGTAAAGTATAAAATACAAAAACTGAAATAAAAACGTTTATTATACACTAAAGAATTTCAATAAACAATTTACTTCTTTAAAATTAAATATTCCACTTAAGTATGATAAATCTCTAGTGCTACATTTCAAAATATATAGAAGTATAATCAGTGAATTATATAGTGAACAATTCATACCCAAAAGTCCTACAGTAAATACATTTGCTCCATCAAAACGAAAATAAATATTGCATTTAAATAATTTAAATCTAATGCTTACACTTCAAAATATCTAGAAATATAATTAGTGAAATATGAAATATAGCACCCTTTTAATAATTAGTGAATGACAGTAGTATTCCAGAATAGCAGTGCTAAATATATTCTAAAAACAAGTAAGCAATGCAAGTAAAGTAGTTATATTCATTTAAAAAATATTATCAGATTAAATAATTATCTGATAATATAATTATTTAATTATCAGATTAAACTTCAAAAACCCTGGACTTCCGTAACTTGAAGGGATATCTCAGGATATGTTCTGAAAATTATTCTCTTTTGAAATAATATAATAAAATCAGTGCATTGTTATTTATTTTTGTATATTTCCCTTAAATATTTTTAAATATTTTCCCTTAAATTAAGTAGGTAACTAAGAAGTGAAATTTTTACTATATTCTATATAAATACATATTTAGATAACAAAACTATCTCCCCTGATTAACCTGTGCTGTAATGTAAGCAGTATGGATCTTGGTAGCCACCTCATTGGAAAGTGGACCACACAGCATAAGTTAACAGCAACTCAAGCGAAAATTTTCCTGAATGCCAATTACGAAAAGAAAAAGTAAAAAAAAATGCAGTTAAGGTACTAGATATTCTAGTATAAATTCAAACAGTTACAATGAAAACCATATAATCACATTGTGTTTCTGGTTGAAATACACTCAGGACTTTCATTCTATGGTTAAAAAGATAATTTATTTATATTTTTTATAAACATTTTGTTAAATCAAATTAAATACTGAGAGGCATTCGTGGATGTAACTGCCCTAATATAACATGGTAGTCATCATGTAATATTTAATTGCTAATAAAAAAAAAAAAAAAAAAACTTCTGTCCTGCACATCACTAACTACAAAAAAACAGAACTCTTTTTAACTGCATTTATTACACTAAATGCAATAACCAGAAGTTTGTGTTATAACTGCTGGAGATCTCTAAAAGCAAATTTGCATGAAACAGCCATATTTCTAAACAGTCATGTTTATTTTGAGATAAATCACTTTATTTTACGTTATCCAAAATTTAGTTATTTTTACTGGTTTCTTAAAGACCAACAGTTAAAATTCATTTTAAATTTAATAATTCCAACCCTTACAAGAAAAAAGTTAATTTAAAATATAATATGACTTAATAAATAAACGTACTTATTAAGTTAATAACAGTATATATTTAATTATATAAATATTAATAAAAGTATGGACTGTGGAATAGAAACAAATTAAACTGTGAAAAGGTTCAAATTAAACTCTCATTGCCAACGTTTCGGTTTTTATTTAAAACCTTTTTCATAGGCCTACAAAACAGAGGAAATATAAGAAATAATTCTATCATTCAAAAATCAAACATACATAAAAAGCGCAATTAGTTACAAATAAGAAATTACAATGTAAATTTTGACAATAGGTTAGTGAGAAAACTTTTACAGAAGTATAAAATTTTGAAGCAGAAAAACTAAGTATTTCATTAAAGATTTTTTACAAGAAAAATCTACAGTCGATATTTTTGTTGTAAAAAATTTGTAATGTAATACTTAGTTTTTCTGTTTCAATATTTTATACTTGTGTAAGTGTTCTCACTCACCTATAGTCAAAATTTGTATAGTAATTACTTATTTGTAACTAATTGCGCTTTTTATGTATGTTTGATTTTTGAATGATTGAATTATTTCTTATATTTCCTCTGTTTTGTAGGCCTATGAAAAAGGTTTTAAATAAAAACCGAAACGTTGGCAATGAGAGTTTAATTCGAACTTGAAGAACTGACCGAGTCCTGATAAACTTTAGTTTTGTTTAATTTATACCTGTATTTTTTGATATTTAATAAATTTAACAGAAATATACTTTTTGAATTTTTAAAAAATGGTTTTGTCAGACACAAACATTTCTGAATGTTTGAATAAGAGTAAAATAACGAATGCCTCCTGAATGTAAAATAATCACAATTTTCTGTTAAATGAACAAAAATATTTAAAAAAAAATGAAAAATAATTTCTTAACTTCTCTCCATCATAATCTTCCATTATGAATAAGGCATATAATTATGTTAATTAGGGATGAACTCTAATACATGAATAAACTAATTATCACTCAAAACCCAATAATACTTGTATGTTAAGCTATTATTAACATATTCATCGAAGGGGTTCTTGAGGATTTTGGTCATCACCAAAATATATTATCCTTGTAATGATACTGATATCATTTAAATAGAGTTTCTCAATAATGAAAGCTCAAGTTAAAGAATAATTAAATGATTTAGTAGTCATTAATAACTACTACAAGTAACACCCCTAATTTTAATAATGTAGCAAATAAAGGCAGTTAATTCTATTATTATGACACGAATAAGGAATTAAATTTAAAAAATAAACAAAATATATTACGTACTGAGTTGTATGTTTTTCAAATAAATTTGTTTATTTAGCCTTAGCTTTAAATTATTTAAAAAAAACTGAATAGAAGTTTTATTTTCATTTCAAATATTAGAATGGAAACCCATTACAATTATGAATGTTTTAATGTAATATAATTATTGCAAACGACTCCATACAAACAGAGATTTATTATAAAATTGAAGATTTCGACTGAAGTGTTCTTCTTCAGGTTTATTTCATTACAAGGTTAAAGAACTATAGCCAATATTTTATTAGCCAATATAGAACTATTCCCACTTTTACTTCCTCACTACATTTAGAACAACAGTTCTTGTTCAAAATACTTTTTCTTGTGTGAATTTTTTTTTTCAATAATTCCCAAAAATTAGTCAATAATATATAGTACTTAACTGCACAAATACAGAATTTGAATATAAGTGATATTTTACACATCGTTACATTGTCTTATTTCTGCATCAAATATAAGTAGATATTGAAAGTACACCGTTATATTTAAGCAGCAGATCACTTAAGAATATTACAATTTGAAATGGTTTAACTTATATTGTCCGTGTAAGACTATCATACCTCCATTCATATTTTCCATTAGACCGATTTCGGAGTAATTTTGAGTCAATTCTCAAACAGAATTGACTCAAAAAGGTTGATAATTTCTGAAAATTAAAAAAAAAACAATGCTTACGCTGTTCATAACATTACTAAGAGACTCTTTAGTACTAAAAATTAGATTGTATTTAAAATATATTGTAATATATATTTAATATACATATAGAAAGTATTTTTGACCATTTAAAGCAAAAATTGCAACTGTAGGGTTTGTAAAACACATTTCAGCTACATTTGGAAAACCCTTCCTAGAAATTACAATAATTTTCTAGGACTATAAAACTTAAAGATTTAAAATACTTGAATTCCATATTCAGTCTGAATGGAATAAACCAGTCGTTCTTGCCTTTTAAATAAAGCATGATTAAGCCGTTTTTGATAAAATATGAAGATGAAATTGCCCCCTTTGTTTTAACTATCTTAGTTTGTACCAAAAGAAATAATTCTTTTAAGAAATCTCGCTTTATATTGTGTTCGATACAGTACAAATTGAAAGCTAAATTTGCATATAATATATTTAACGTTCAAACCATATATTATAAGAAAAAATTGAATACACTTTCAAATCTGAAACATGGAAGTCACAAAAAATGTTCAAAGATAATAAATCATTAATTTTTTTTTTAGAAGTAGTATAATGACTTTGTTTTCTTCCTTGCATACAGATGATTTAATTTCGCAAAACATTTACTAAGAAGTTGCTGCTATCAGTAGAGTGTGCGTTTGAAACTTTTAATTTTTCCTTATAGCATCTAGTATTCGTAAGATGTATATGAACAAATTAATGATATCCAAGTAAAGAGTGATAGTTGCTAAAACATATTCTTCTGCAGATACTTCTTTCATGATATTCTGAAAAAAAAAAAAAAAGAATAAAATTACACAATTACTCAAAAGTTGCCAGATAACTGACTTACTAGTAGGATGGGGATGTACAAGTGATTTGTAACAAGGAGTCTTAATGGCTTGTAAGAAATGTCCGCTCATATAAGGCATGCATTATAGAATAAATTGCCCCTTCCATGAGAACGATATCGACTTAATTTAATTTAGATATACCAGGGGTGTATAACTCATTTTGATCTGAAGGCCATATACCATACAGCTTAATCTGATCTCATTACGTCCATAAACTCATTGCAAAATTACCCAGAACTAACAGAATCTACTTTGGTCTTTGTATTATCACTGAAACTAATAATTAGTGTAAAGAACAAAAAATTAGTATAAAAATCTCTGTCAAATGAATTTAACTTTTACTAAATATATAATGAACAAATTAATAACTTAAAAAAAAAGTATGTGAAATTTTAAAACTTTTCTCAGTTCAGCATTTATTTAAGTGCGTTTTGCATAAAAACTTATCACAGTGATGGTAATATTGTTCCAGCTTAAAAATACTGTGGAACTTAAAAACATTGTTTTTCCAACATCTAAAAAACAATTTGAAGAAATGAATATCATTAATCGCAACAATGTCAAAAATGGCTTCACTTTGCGTTTCAGTTGGTGGTATAAATCTGCCGATAGTTTGAAAACCTCGTCTGCCCCGGTATTTCTTGTCAAGCTAATATTGGCAAAAGCATGCCGTTTCTCGGGACACACAATTTCGACAAACTCCATCGCTGAACGACTTTGATAATAATTCTATTTGGTTCGTAATTAGAATCGCAGCATCTCTGGCTTCTCAACTCTGGGTGAAAACAATTGCTGTTTCCTCAGACGGACCATTATTTAATTTACTTTCTGTTTTCTAAGTTCTCCAAGCTGTTGTATTTTTCAGCTTGAATTCTTGAACTCAGTTTCATAATGGTGCGTAATATTTTATTCTTTAAAGCCCAAAACTTGCTGCTGGTACATGAGTTTCCCATTGTCCTCCGTGAGCATATAAGAACATGTCCATTTTTCTTGAAAATCTGACACTCTGTGTTCACTTTTTTCCTTTTTGACAGAGACATTTTACTGATGAAGATGTGAGGATAAAGGAAAAGTATATTGCTGCCAACAGTCGCTGAACAGACGTTTAATGCTACTACTTTCTTATCTTAGTTCTGCCCCAGTGTTGTTTTCATGTTGTATGTGCGTATAAAACACTAGGCTCCTAATGAACAATATAGGAACCATAAGATTTAAAGAAAATTAGAGTAAATTCATTCTTGTTTTTAAAATAATCGAGATTTATCCCCAGATCCAGATACCTAACTCCCAGGCTGTATATTTGACACCCCTGGGATATACTTTAGCCATTAAAGGACATACCTATCAGCTATATTCTAATTAAAATACAAACTAAAAAGTTCTATTTCCTCCTTAGAACTAAGGAGGTTCTCCTTAGGAAAACCTAAGGAGGTTTTCCTCCTTTTTAAGGAGGAAATAGAACTTTTGGATAAGAGTTTGAAATTCTGCCCCTCTAAAAAAATAAAAAGTAAATAATTTGGTTTACCTGAGTATCATAAATGATGAATAATGAAAAGACGAAGGCTCCAGCAATAGAAATTACTAGTTCCAAAGTAGTGCTGGTAAAGAAAATCTGAGACAATCCACCAACAATGAGAAGACAAAGTGCAACGAATAACCTGGAAAAAAGCAGTGTCACATATTAATTATAGGTGCAAGAGATACCCCCTTTATATAAAAAAAAAGAAGTTGTTTCCATTGCATAGTTCTCACTAACACTATAATAGGGTAATATTATAAATATTTTTTTCTGTGCAATTTTATTTACTGCCCTTAACAACACTTGCAATCTTCAAATAAACAGACGTTGATGCCTGTTTGCTTGCCTACCAAGCCATGAAGACTTACCTCTTTCTAATGACTACGGATGTCGAAATATTGAAGCGAGTTTTTGTTCTGTTTTCCTTCTAATATAATATTTATTATTGAGAAGTTGATAAAAATAGTCCAGGTTTATTGTCATTTGACAATATTCCAGTTCAAGGAATTATTATGTAAGCAGCAGTAGTAGTGGTATAAGTGGTCCTCCTCTTTTTGTATACTTGTCTTAGCAGAGAAATTTAATTACATTCTTTTAATTTATTTTAGCTTGTTCACTTACCTTTTAAAGTAATATATGAAAAGGTATTAAAGCAATACACACTTCCATTCCAACCTACCACTGCCTCAGTCAACTTCTCACTCTTCTATTCGTCCAAACCTTCTTGAGAGCATCTCTTTACTCTAATGGAGAATTTACACAGGAGAGCATGCATAGTAAGTATATTCGATATCTTCTAGTAGTTCTTATTATTTTAACTTACTGTTCCGCAATATCATCTATATATATATAAAGATTTCACATAAACACGTGAAATAACAATCAATGATCAAACCGCAATAAGAAATGGGAAAATAAGACTAAGATCTTTAAGAGAATAAGAATAAGATCTTTAAAAAAACAACTGCAGTTAGGTTTTTGACTCTGACGAAGACCGCTAGTTACGGTTGAAAGATCTTAGTCTTGTTTTTTGCCATTTCTTATTGTGGTTTGATCATTGATTGTTATTTCACGTGTTTATGTGAAATCTTTATATAATATATATATATATATATATATAAAGATTTCACATAATAAAGATTTTATATATATATATATATATATAAAGATTTCACTATATATATAAAGATTTCACATAAACACGTGAAACAACAATCAATGATTAAACCACAATAAGAATGGGAAACAAGATCTTAGTCTTGTTTTCCCATTCTTATTGTGGTTTAATCATTGATATATATATATATATAACAAGATTTCACAAGAAGCACGTGAAATAACAACACTGATCAAACCACAATATGAAATGGGAAAAAAAGATCTTTTTTAATCTTTAATCTTTTTTCCCATTTCATATCGTGGTTTGATCATTATATAAATAATAAAAATATCGACCGTGGAACAGAAACAAAACTAAAGTTTATCCGGACTCGGTCATTTCATAAGAAAATTCTTTGACTTGATTGTCTGGCTAACTTAACTATGAAACTACGCCACTTTTTTAAACATTCACTCATATCACATGCATATGTTCTTCTTATATCCTCATAGAAACCAATATTCATTATCCCAAATTATATAAATATTGATAAAAGTATAGACCGTGGAATAGAAACAAAACTAATATATATAATATATAATAAATAATGTATCAACCATTAGATAGAATAGGGGCATTATTTAATGAGGATTTGGTCAATTTTCTAGGTTCAAAAATCAAACCTTGTTAACGAAAATTCTTTAAAACAGTTTTGAAACAACCCAATTAGGACCTCTCCATTTAGCGACAACGACACCCTAGGTCACTCAACACTCACCGATCAGGAAAACAACTTTAATCCCCCAACGCCCTCAACACCATTCACTTGTCTTATGGTATATAAGGAATTATCTGTTTTCAAAACTCATTTATATCTTGATAATGGCTGAGGACAGCAGAAACATGTACTTATTCAACATGGTGATTGGATAAATTTATTATATTCTAAAACTGGATCGTTATTTAGAAAACTTGAGAAACATAATGAAGCAAGTTTCAGCCAAATACGGTCTTATTTTTAACAATATATATATATATATATTTGTGTATTTTGGGAGCAGACCTTCAATCAAACATGTTTTATTAAAAATTATGCCAATTCTAAGTTTTGTTCTTTTCAGGGTTAATTTTTCAAGTTTTCTGACTATGGATTTCCACCTTTCTGGTAAAATATAAAGTAATTCACCAAAAGATTTATTCTTGACATCCATTTTTTTTTTCACTAAAAAAAAAACTAAAAAACAGGTTAAAACTTGTTTAGTGAAAAAAATGGATGTCACGAATAAATCTTTTGTTGAATTACTTTATATTTTACCAGAAAGGTAAAAATCCATAGTCAGAAAACTTGAAAAATCAACCCGGAAAAGAACAAAAGTTAGAATTGGCATAATTTTTAATAAAACATATATATATATATATATATAAGATTTCACATAAATACGTGAAATAACAATCAATGATCAAACCACAATAGGAAATGGAAAAAAAAAGACTAAGATCTTTCAACCGTAACAAGGGGTCTTCGTCAGAGTCAAAAACCCAACTCAGACACTGATTGAGTATATAATAAGTTATATCGTTTGTTGTACCATAAGTTGTACAGAAGTAAAGTAATAATTACCTCTGTATATACTTTAATGAAGTTGTGTACTATTCTTTAATCATTTCCTAACAGCTCCCTTTCAGAAAGTATTCCAGGTATATCTATCAATATCATTATAATCTTCCCAAAACCAAGATGAAAGATAAAGGACAACTAACACAATAATATTTATAAAAAATAATTTGTGCAGTATCATTTTAATTTACTTTTATGCATCAGGTGAGTCTTATACATTTAACAAAATGCACCATGGAAGTTCTACAATGCACAAGAAGGTATGGCCTTAAAAAAGCAATCTTACCCCACTCCAAGAAAAGAGAAGTCTCTTTTTGTTTGGAAGGTAAAAGCGGTTAGACCTCCAACAATGGACACTGTAATCACGAATGCTTGAAGAACCAACAACTTGTCAAAATAAGTAATCAAAACTCCAATGGTGAAAGCCTCGACAATAGTCTGAAATAAATCAATTCAATAATTAAAATCCAACACTTTTTTATTCAATTCATTATATATTTAAAAAAAAATATAAATCAATGGAATATTCTTTGATGAGATATTTATTACAAACAGAAATTAATGAATGTCAACAGTAAAGAAAAAGCTTAGATAAAAGAAAATAAGATTACTGGAAAGGAAAATAAAACTTTTGAAGATAATATATTGAACTCGTTCTGTGAACATATACACGTCTAAAGTTTAACTATACTGTGTTGTGATTGATCAAACGAGGTCTTTGAGATAAGACACCGTAATCTTAAAAAACAGTAAATTATTTTATTGGGAAATTATATACAAATAACAAAAATATTGCGAAATGATATGAAAATGAAGGTTTCCAATAAAAGAATCTACTAACTTGCGGTATAAGTTTACGACTATCTCAGGTTACAGAAGCATCTCCACAAGAGAACACTGTTTCACCATTGAACATTCTACATTGCGAGTCCTAAATTTCTGGCATTAAGCTTCATTTCTTTCAGTACTTAACCTAATACTTTTCATAATGCTTCTCACTCCATTCTCTCCCAAACCTTTGAAAATATTTGCTTGATGCTAATAATTTTTTTTTTAAAAATGAATCCTCAGGATCCTATTTTCAGAGTTGTGGAGTCGAAGTCGAGGGTAATATATGGAGTTATATCCGGGGAGTCGGAGTTGGTAAATTCCCACATACCACGACTTCACAAGCAAAGAAACTGCAGTGACTTTCTGGCACACTGGTTAGGATCAAATTTACAAGAAAAGAAAAAAAAACTGAGTACCTTTGCCATTGTATTTGTATTTATCTGCACACCATATTTGAACATTATGGATGCTTTAGTTACAGATATATGATGAAAACAAGCACTTTTAAAACGTCAGAGGCGAGGGTATGTACCGTATTTTCCGGACTATAAGTCGAGGTTTTTTTCATAGGCTGGGGTGCGCCTTATACTCTGGAGCGACTTATGTGAGAAATGATTGACATTATTACTGCCATATCATTTCACATCTTATTTTCACACTAAATGCTATATATGTTCTGTATGTTATTTATGCTATAGTTATCGGAATAACTCATAATATGTTATTTTAACATACCAGGCACGTTCTCAGTTGTGTCATGTAAAGTAAGCATACCATTCAACTGTTCCTGCCTCTATTCTATTTTTATTTTAAATTTTTTAAATGACATGTCTGTTCTTGGTGTTGGATTTTGTCAAATACATTTCCCTCAAAAATACAACTTATACTCCAGGGTGACTTATATATGTTTTTTCCTTCTTTATTATGCATTTTATGGATGGAGTGACTTGTACTCTCAAGCGACTCATAGTCCGGAAAATACGGTGTGTGTTTTCTTTTTAATTTCAAATATGAATGAGTTATAATTACCAGGCTATGCTACAATAATGTACATGGAAATTATATTAATATAATTTTATAAAGTCAGCATTGAGTTACTTAATATATTTTTTTTTTCAATAAAGTTGATAAAAAGAAGTCAAAATGGCATAGCTATGGTTATTAAGTTATTTATGACTTTAAAATTAGCCCAATGATTCATTTGGCATTGATAAAAAGCTATTTTGGTTGATAGGTAACATACAAAACAAATGTTGTATATAAATATCCATTTACTATTAAGAGTCGGAGTCGGTCCTTTCAAATATCCCTGAATCGGATGTTCACAGAGTCTCGAATTACCCTCCTATTTCACGTTTTAAATCCAATGATAATACCCAAATATTTCAGAATGTTTTGCCTACTTTATTATATTAGCATCTTGTTCGAATCATTACAATTTTGCTCCTAACCTTTCCTTGAAAAATTTTAATTTACCTTCCAACTCTGTCACTATCTAAACCAGGGGTTCTTAACCTTTGAATGATTCCAGACCCCCAATGGATTGTCCAATACGGTACCATACCCCCTTCACTTGACTGTTGAAATAATTATTACCAATCCTATTATTTGCCAGTATGTCTTCCAAATATGTCAGTACCTTGAATATCCTGTACTTTAGCTATGGATTGCGAGGAATAGAACATGAAAAAATCATAAGCATTGATCATTTTTTTACA
This sequence comes from Hermatobates lingyangjiaoensis, assembly GCA_026182355.1. Taxonomy (NCBI): domain Eukaryota; kingdom Metazoa; phylum Arthropoda; class Insecta; order Hemiptera; family Hermatobatidae; genus Hermatobates; species Hermatobates lingyangjiaoensis. The sequence goes on along the minus strand of JAPFBL010000051.1, from coordinate 929,862 downwards.
TTTCTAGTTAAAACAAAATTAAAGTTACAGTCCATTTAGATTTTAACTACTTACAAGCATAACGACAGTGAACAAGAACAAAAGCATAACTAAAAAAAAAAATAACCTGTGAACAATAATAGGTTTAAAATAGAAGAAAATAACGAGAGATACTAAAAAAAAACCTGATTACGAGAGATCGAGTCCCATACCCCCAAGGGGTATGGATACTCCCTGGTTAAGAACCCCTGATCTAAACCATTTGATCATAATAACGACAAAATTAAGAATTACATTAAATTTAATTTAATTAGTGAATCAGAAAAAAGTGCAATAAATTAATAAAATAAAACTCGCCCAACATTTTTTTACAAACTTTAAATTGTTTTCAGCATATAAAATACAATGTAAAACAATGAAGCACAAGTAAAATATACTAAATATATGTTAAACATGTAAAATACATTAAATCAAATACTAAAACAAACAAAAAAAGTAACTTACGAAAATGCCCAGTAAAATGAAATTTATTGGGGTATCCTTTCTTTTGAAATGAAGAGCAATAAGAGTAACAACCGACAATATTAAAGACAGTGATACCATCCAGTCACTAAAAAATAAATTAACAATCAAATACACATTACTGTCATTTAAATATAAACACTTTGCATTAATAACTAGTTCTTAATTAATAAAATGAACATCAAAAGAATACTTGTTACTTATCATTAAGTTCTAAGTGATACAAAAGAATAAAAGATTCTGTTTTTTGTAGCATTTAATTAGAACCTCACTTCTAGATTGTAATATTCTATTCTTTTAAGGTATGTGACCAAAAGGCAGTGTAAACTGATTACCTCTTCACATTATATTTTTACTTTACTATAAAGAAAGCAAAATAACGATGAACGAAATTAATTTCGAGATTTTAACGGGTTTACACGCTGCGTGATGAATACATTTTTAAAATTGTTAATTTTACGATATCTGTCGTCAAATTTTTCTAAACGATGAGGTGATACATCCAAAACTTTGTGGACACATTACTTGTATGTAATGTGTCCACATTATTGTCTGTCATGTGAATTTATAACTCACTTTGTTTCTCGGAACAGAGGCAGTTTAGGACTCCCAGAGTTGACAAATTAACTATGGCCAAAATGTTTATAAAACTAAGTTTGTTTAAATAATTTCAAAATGTAAACATGGATGGATTTTGTTGTAATTGATCAATTATAATTTCAGGTAAAAAAATGTCTAGTTATTAGACTGAAACAAGGGTTTAGTCTTCTCCTAAACGAGGAATATAGCCAGAACTAATTAAACGGGAACGGGATTAAACTAAAATATTCCGTTTTCAACTCATAAACTTATATTGAAATAAAATAAACATTACTGCAATATAAGTATGAGTTGCCATTTAAGAAAAAGAAATGACTCCAAAATCCCTACTGGAGAGTAGGGAAACCCTTATAACCTCTTGTAAAGGTCCGTCTCTTTAAACCAGGGGTGTCAAACTCATTTTGGTCTGGGGACCGAATGCAACTTAGTTTGATCTCAAGCGGGTCGGGCCAGTAAGCTAATTGCAAAATTACATATAACTAACTATAAATCCACCTTTTTCCTTGTATTAGTCACTAATACAAATAACAGTGCAAAGAAGAAGTCAATTATGAAAACCGTTATTGAAATCCGACATTCTGTATCCATTAATATCCTTTTTGATAGAGATATTTCGATGGTGAAGGTACGAGGACAAAGGAAAAGTGGATAATATGCCAACATACTATCCTGATGCTGAACAGGCGTTCAGTGCTATCACCTCCTTGTGGTAGTTCCTTTCATGTTGTCTGCGCGTACTAAAATACTTTGCTCCTAGCAGATAATATAAAAAACATAAGTTTTTAGGGAAATATAGTAAACTTATTCTTTTTTTATAATAATCCAGATTTATCCCCCAGGCCATACTAAACTTCTAGGTGGACCGGATCTGGCCCGCGGGCCGTAATATGACACCCCCTGCTTTAAATGCTGGGTGTCCTAATTGTTCGATAATAGGAAAGATCAGTAAGTCATAGATTTTTAAAAATATAAATTAAACTGAACCTGAAAGATGTTGTACAGACGACACTGGTCATAGATTTTCAATAATCACAATGAAATCGATAACAAAAATATCTCCTATCTGAAGAGGTTACTTTTTTTTATGTAATATTTTGTAATACAGGAAAGGTGCATAATTATTGCTATTCCATTTGCACTCACTAAATACTGACTATAGTATATTAAACACATAGTATCTACCACAATTTAGTAAATTTTGAATACAATATCAGGAATTTATGATCTTCCCCACCGATCTGGTCCTACTTGTTAGATTTGTTTATTAAAAATCTTTGGACAGAATGCCAAACTGATTTATTAAATTTTAAAAGTTTTCAAAAAAGAAAAATTGTGAAGTTCTTTCAATGAATTTAAAAATATACTTTATAAAAGTATAAACGAAATATAATTTAAGAGAAGAATTAAATACACATTAATATGAAAGGAAAAACTCTGCAGGCGTACAAATTTCAGTATCTGGACATGATTTCATGTGATCTTATACTGGGACTTTGCAATGTTCCTTACAATTATGGTTAAATAATCCGTATGTATATCTTTCTATTATATAAGTTCCTATAAGTGTAGTATGTTCGAGTTGTAGTTGTATATGTTATACTACAGAACCAATAACTTTAAACAATTATTGCTTGTTTCTTACCATAAATGCGCTCATTTTTGTATTGTTAGCTATAAAGTACAGTGATAGTGGGAAAAAAATTTGAGTTTGGCAGATCTACATATTTTGAATAAATTTTTGAAGATTCTGCCTGCTTCAAGTAAACTTATTTTAACCAGTTCATCTAATGATTCTAAAAATTTCAATTTTAAATAAATTACTATCTTAATATTAATAACACACTATAAAAATGTCATGAATTTTGAATATTATAAGATGAAATATTACATTAAAATAACAACTATTTATTCCCACCCGTATACACTTGTCAGATTGTACAGAAAAAATGATTAATTTTCGTTATAACTGGCAAAATGGGGATAGCCACATTAAAATAAACCAAGTTATTGAATATTACATTTACTTATTGAATATAACATTTACTTATAATAAATGATCAAACCACAATAAGAAATGGGAAAACAAGACTAAGATCTTTCAACCATAACAAGCGGCCTTCGTCAGAGTCAAAAACCCAACTGAAACACTAGATGCAGAGAACATCTGGTGAGGGGTTGAGAAGAGTGGGAAGAGTGGAAGGGAAGTGAGTTGGAAGGGAAGAGTGGTATTTTAAAAGGTGAAAGCGCAGGAAAGGACTAATGTCCAGAAAGGGATGTTTGGGGAAACAAGTGAGTACAGTAAGAAAGAGTAAAAAACTATCCGCTAGCTGTCAACCCTCTTTGAAGAGGCTATTGCCCTCGTGACGAAAGTATCAAGTTTGAAGAGACCGTTACTAATGTTTATAATATTAGATCTATTAAATCCAATTAGAGACGATTCAATAATATTTCTTAACAACATTGATTTTTCATAGGTAATAAATTTAGCCCCTGTCCAATCAATATGATGATTTTCATTTTTTATATGCAAGATTAAGGCACTACTTTTCACCTGTCTACATTGGTGTGTTGTTTTACACGTGTCTTTAATGATTTACCAGTTTGACCAATATAAATTTTATGGCAATTTTTGCACGGAATTTTATAAATACCACCGGACTCCAATTCGCTGGAAGAGTTTTTTATTAACATATTACCCACGTTATTACGATTAGAAAACAATATATTAAAAGTTATAATAAAGTTGGGTGTACACACTCCGAATATTTAAATAATTTTACCTCTTTTTATTTCGTTCATGAAAAAAATAAGAGTTTTTTCTCAACTCTTATTAGAGAAAAAATTAACTCCTACTTAACATAGTAATAATTAAGTTTCACAATTAACTATTATGTAACTTAACTACTTCTACATTAAATTAAAAATAACACCTTAACGGAAAGGCAGACTGAAAATTACACTTTGATATTATAATAATAAACATATATTATAAAAGATTACAACTACAATAATTTGATATTTTAATTCATTACTCAACAACTGATAAAATTGATATAAAATGTTAATATAATTCTTAAAATGTAAAACTTCTGTACTTTAAGAAGGTTTACATATTAACATGGTACTTGTTAATATGAAAAAAAAAAAAATTACATATTAAACAAAAAAAAATATCGATCAACAAGTAAATTAACTATTACAATAATAATTCACACAAACTATATCACCTATTCATAAAAGACTATTCAAAATCATAAAAGAGGCTATTAAAAACTCACTTATGGTGGATGTAAAATTTCGCTATATTTTGTGTCATCAATATGAAACTAACTACAGTGGTAACTAGAAGTTGCATGAATAGAAGCGAATAAACCTTTTTAAGGAAGCCTGAAAAAGAAAAAAATATATATTAACGACAACTAAGAAATGGATATAATATTTAATCAAAAAATTGACACCATGTTCATATGTCTTAGATTTTCATTTCTTTTTCAATGCATTAACTTCAGCTTTACTTATCTAAATTAATTCCTCTATACCAGAGTTTTTTAAACTTTTTTCGACGCGGAACCCTTTTTGCTTCCCAGGAACCCCAGATTCTAATGATTTTATACAATTATAATATAAATATTTTCATATGCTTTTTTAAATAGTATGTATGTTTAAAAACAATTAAAAAAGTAATATTACTGCAATGTGTATTTTTCGAATAAAAATTCAAAACTAACAGATTTTAATTTTCATACTTTCCACAAGTGCATAACACATAAAACAGAATTACTAGCAATTTTAACACATAGTTTGTTTTGTAATCATTTTGACTTTATAGTTGAGAGTTTGATTCTCAAGTTAGCCCCAGTATTAAGTCTACTTCGGTATTTGGTTTCTATGGCAGTTTAAAGGGAAAATCCAGTTTTACATAAGTAGGTAGTGGGAAATGGCAGCAATGTGTTAAGTCCTACTTTTGCAACAGTAGGAAATTCGGGAATCAGATAGTTCCAAAAACTGACTAGTGATTCATGCTTAAAACTTTTTCAATAAAATTTATTATTTTTAAAGTTAGTACTAATAGTTATAATCCATTATATAACTTCTGGTCAAAATCAGATGCAACAATTTATTAATTTTTTTTAATGAGATTCATTTGATTTAATTTTAAATTAATCTGATTTCGAAATCATATAAGTTATGATGAGCTTTTTCTGGTTGTGTAGGATTTTTTTTTTCTGAAGTTCTGTACAAATGGACTGCTATGTGGTGCAGAGGAACAATGTTATATAGAAGACATAAAGGGTTATGCTAGCATTTGATTGGACTGTATTGAGTGACATCATTTGTAATGATTAATGTAAATACGAGGAGGGGGAAGAGGCAACAAGAGGTACAAACATTGTAGGGGGGGGACATCGCACAGAGGCGATCAAAATAGTTTACAATCCACCAATGTATACCTGGTTGAAAGCGATTTGACCAGCCTTCATATGGAACGCTATGGGGCAGAAGGGAGTCGATTCAACCTAATGGCTTTGTTTAAAAAGTAAAAGGTCAAACTAGAACAATAGCCCTCGCCTGAAGTGGTCGGGCTGATAAATATGATTAAAATTTTGGCCACTTCTACTTATGGGTATAGGTAGATAACATTATTCGGTTTCATGATTCACAAGAAATATAGAATAAATCCATACCCACTAAAAAAAAAAATAATAATAATAATAGAAAACTGTTTTCTCTAAATGTTTTTCACGGAACCCCAGATAGTCCGTTAAGGAACCCCTGGGTTCCGCGGAACCCACTTTGGGAACCTCTGCTCTATACCATACTTGAACACATGTAGCCTACGACAGAACTGGTTTCGAAAATGTTGATACTTTTTTATTCAAACGTGGTAATTATTTATTTAGTTACCTAACGAATCTTTTGAATTTTTTTTTATTTTAGAGTATTTCATCTGTTTAAAAGAGAAGAAAAAAATACAGACCAGTTATCTGGTTACAACAAATTATTAGGAGATTACATCCATTAATAAATATATATATGTATAGCATATAAATATAAAATCATTATAAATAACTAAATAAATCAATTTAAGGAAATTATAATCTCCTTATCTTCTCTAAGCATGTTATGATCATATTTTAAATCAAATTTTCAATATGAAATGACTTTTATAAAAATATTAGTCAATAAGTGAAAAGAAGATAAATATGGCATTAAGTATAACCCAAGTAGAAATATTCTTCGAAAACTTCACTTATCACTCTTGAAATCATATTTTCAAAATTAGTGAAATAAAAAAGTTCTAACTTATGTTGAATAAAAGTAAAATTTCATATCCTGAAAGTGTTTCCTTGTAAACATTATTCCATTATATCACCATTGAAAACTTTCAGAACGTCTGTAAAGAATGAAGAAATCTTTACTCTAAAGGTTTAGTACACAACTCTTAGTAAAGAGTTAAAATACCTCTGGAAGTACTAACTCTCTTTTAATATTTAAATGTACGTGCTTACTCTGCACTTACCATAATTGGAAAGAAAAATTTAAACTGGGCTGAGAATTTATACAATATATGTGTATAAATAACAAACAATATTCATTGTCTGAATAATGTTCAAACAATCAACAAGTATTTACATTTTTGCTAACAAAGATATAACAGTATGCCTATACCATAATACCCAAAAAAATGGCATGGCAATTGAAAAAATAAATACGATTAAGCAATTCCTAATGAATATAATTTCGGAAGACACTTTGAAACAAAGCATCCAAATCTCACAAAATTGATTCCAAGTGAAAGATAGGATTAAATCAAAACCTTTACAAAAACATTTGACACATTGGGACAATTTTTCATGATATTAAGCAAGGAAAATGGCCCACTAATTAGATAAACTTTCAATTTTCGATTACTGCTGGTACTTGGAAGTACTAAACAGAAAAGTTCCTGTTAATTTTCATAAAAAGTTAACTTTAAATTATTTTTCATTCCACAAAACCAAGTAACTGATATTGCAGTAAACTTTTGAGACCAGTAAAAACATCTAAGTGTTGTTCAAACTTATTATCATTTTACAAAAAGCTGACAGGCTTATTCACAAAACACTATCAGACTAATACGTTTAATAGTTATCACCACATTTCCCTTTCAAGGGCAGTATCATTCAACTAACTACAGATTATGAATAATGGCCTATCAATTATTTTATCCCTCTCATACATACCTCTAGCATTGTTACATTGCATTGGACTCTAAGTTTTACATATTTGGCTCATATTAAAATCTGGGAAGCTGAAACTTGATATTCAAGTTTCAAAGATTTTCGCAATTTCAAAAGTTTAATAAGCGACTAAACATATGTTTCAGTTAGTACCAAACTACTTTTAATATATCAGAAACCCTCATAAATCACTTCTAAAATATACCTTCCAGTACCTATCAAGAGATATCTTCAAGATAGGGTAAGGATACAAAATTTCAAACCATCAAGTAAATTGAAATATGTTACCTAAACGAACTTTCATGCTCGCTTGATGAACATTATTTTTGTAGCAAAAGTCTTTTTCAATGCCTTGACCATCTGGCTCTAAACCTTCTTCTGCATATATCAATGGTGTCATTGATACCGAATCCATCTTAATAAATGCTTCAATTTCAGGGCCTAGTTTAAGGAAAAGAGAAAGTAAACAATAACCTCCCCATATTATCAAACCAATAAACAACTGTTGTGCAGTTCAGTTTGTTTTCAAAAATATATTTCTAACAAATATATTTTCCAAAGTATTCACAATTGGAAAACAAAATTAATTAATTAATGAATTTTGATGTTTAAGTTAGTAATACTATTTGTTATATTTTAAATTACCATTTCCTATAGTACGGTATAACTTTTTTAATTTTTCAAAATCAAATTAATTTGTTTTAATTGTCCCAAAGGACAATTTTTTTTTTCAGAGGGTATGAGTAATGGGAACATAACATATTTCACAATAAACACGTGAAGAAACAAATTTATACCTAAGCCACTGAATATCAAAACAGAAACTGAACTTAAGAATTGATTTCACTTTTTATAATGATGTTTATAAAAAAAAGTAATGTATTGCAATACTTTATGAGAAAGTGGTCGATTTTTTTGTTTAAGTAAATGTTTTAAATATAAAATATAACCCAATGCAGTTTTGTATTTTTGAGGTACTGAGAATAGTCTTACTTTTATTTATTTAAATCTACAATTTAGTGAGTAGTTAGCTAGCCACAACTAATGATATTAATTACCTCATACAAGACTGAGGTAACAGTTACTGTTGAGGAATTTAACGAATTGTATATTACGAATTTTCATTGATCCCCCTGAAAATTGAAGGAAGAAGTTCATAAAGCGTTTACCATGATTATCAAATCTACTTATTATACCTTATGAATTTTGACTAGACCGACTACAGAAGGGCTTTTTTCAGAAATAGTTTAGTTTCTTTAATGTGTAAATCTAGTTTTGTCTGTAACTCGAGTTATGAAAACAAAAAGAGTTAACTCCCAATTTTTCAACTTTCATGACGATAATGGGACAGGTCTTTAATATTAACCAAATAAATCACTTGTTTTTCATGAAAAATATGCATTGATTCAAATTTTATAAAAATTCTCACATCAGTTTATATAGTTAAATAGTTTAGTTACAGTATAGTTTATATACAGTTAAATATATTATATATATTTAACACATTTACCGAGTATAACTAAGTATATAAATATATTTATTACATATAACAGTGCAAGAACCTCTTACTGAAATTTCAGTAAGAAATCCGAAATATGACAACGAAAACAACTGGTTTTCATCAGAGTCTCACTCATACTGGTATGAGTCAGGTAACAGTATACTGTTCAGGTTCTTGTGAATTTCTCTATTGACTTAAATGAAGCAAATTTAAAGAGTTAACCATTAGTAACTGCTTAACCCACGTACTCCTTTCACCAATTTTCTGAATATCATTTTCCCTCATTTCCAACATCTAGGGGTGAATTTTACTCTCATGTAGTATGTTTTGAATACTACATGAAGTAGTAATACTAATCAGTATCTTTTGAAATTGCCATTTAGATTTAGACTTTAGTCCCCGTAACAGCATTAATCGGAATTCTACTTCACAGTACTCCTTTAGAAATCCTACTATCATTGTCTCAAAACATCAATGATTTAAGATAATAATTCTAAATTAAAAATTATATTTTAATTCCGATATACATTTTACAACAACTATTTGCTAAAGGAAATTAATGCTCCAGAAATTAAACTAAATAATAATAAAACAAGTTAGCTTTCATGAATTAATTTGTTATTTCGGTTCGGGGGTGGTATGGTTACCAGGGCTTGCACAGGTGCCAAATCTTCGGAGTTCGATCCTTGATCAAACCCGGAGATTTTATTTTTGAGAGAGATAAACAATTTTGTCCACGCACCCTTCAAAGAGAACGTAAGTCAGTCAAGTCTGGAACTGTACGACGGCAACTCTAATAAACCATCTAAACGATAAATTTAAGTAAATCAGTGCATCACAAAAAAATGGTTACCAACTTTTGCTCTTAATTATCAATAAGAATTGAATAAAACTTAGATGATAACTAGTTTACTGTGCTTGAAAAAAACCCTAAGTAAATATGAAATTCTTTGGATTTTTGTTTTAAAACATATTCGAGATGACCACCATAGAGCTTAATCTCTCTGGTTTTCATGAGCAAAAATACGATGTCATCCTTAGAAACCGACAAACTCTGGTCCCTTTCCGGACGGCTTTCTTGAGTTCCATAATGATCCTGAGACTGTATACATTCTCATCTTTAAGGAAATCTCCACTACACTTTAAAGAATTTAAAGGTCTAGACTGAGACTGCCTATTTAAACTCAGTCTGATGATAATAATAACAGTATTGGAAAAAGAGAGATCTTGCTGGAATGATTGAATGACCAGCATTACACATCGCTGACAGTTTAAGGACTACCTTACTACTCTTTAGAGTTGGGTCGTCCCCCTCTGAGGAGGGGATTTCCCGTTACTCCGGGATCAGGGGTTGCAATTATAGTTAATTTGGCCCATCAGGGCCTCATTATGGGGCGTCTTTGTACACAGTAAGACTGAGAATTGGAGAGATTAAAAATCTCTCGTTGGAAAAAAGCCACCTGGACGGTATAAGTTCCAGACAGAGTAGATCCATAGGTCTCTCTTTCGAATATATAACGGCACGAGATAGGTATCCATTCTTCCCCACTCTGAGTAGCCCATCAAAAGTGGGCTATTAAAACAACTACCAGTATTCCAGCCCACTTAGCTGAGATCGTGGTCGTTCCTACTGGTCAAGGTTTGGGGCTCTAGCTCCCCGGTATGCTAACAGGCATCCGCCCGAGAAGTTACTGCTTCTCACAAAGCAACCACAAGGGTCTACCCAACCTGTATGAGAACCAACAGCCACTACGAGTCCATCTTCAGTTGACGGAATGGGGAGAAAACATTTCCATGGGCCCCCGCCGCCCATAGTACCGACTTATTTTAAGAGTTTCGGATCAAACTCCGGACCAATGGTCCTACTGAACCTGCTCAGCTGCGGGTAGGGTCAGTGGCCCTTGTAGCCCCTGGTTCGAAGAACCACGTGGAAAATAAAGCCAATGCAACCTGCAGTATAGCTGCATGGCCCCACTGGGGGCAAGGCTGCTGGAATTATTACAAAATTGGCAATTTATGCCTATAGTTTCATAAAATTCTTTCAAAAAAGTGCATAATTTAACTTCAAGGACTATTTTTTTGCCAACTAACGGGATGTTGATTTTGAGCGAAATTACAACATATACTTTAATCTTACTAAATTTGTTGGTTTTACTTTTAGAATAAAGTACATATATGGAAAGTATCCACAGATAATCATAGAACTCAAGGAAACAATGCGAGAGAATAGAAGAATCAATGATTTGGCGATGACACGGGGAACTTTCACTGCTTCTCAAAAAAATCATCTGAAACACATACAGTAGAAAAAATGTCCACTCTCAAGATGTAGATAATCACTTTTAAACACATTATATCACTAGAGTTTCAGAAAATTAAGAAGTGGGACTACCAATAACTGGAGTGATTTGTTTGTTTAGTGACACGGTATATGGCGTCTTGCCTTGTACTTTTTCTTTATACCCTTTTTCGACCAGTTTCAGGATGAGGTATAGTCGGTTTAATCGACTTAGCCTCAGTTGGTCGAGGTTCAATCGTTTTCCGATCAATGTATAATCTAATAAACCGACTTTAGCCATATCTAAGAATAATATTTAATTTTTTATGAAGACGATGGACAAAGTTCCGAATCTGTTCAAGGTAAGAAATTGTTTTTAAACAATAGCAGTACTAACACTTCTGTCGAAAAGAGAGAAAAAAAAAGGCAGAGTGCAAGATCTGGAGATTTGGGTTGAGAGTGGATAGTACAACAGCTGAATGCTAACCTCAGTCAAGAATGTTATTGTTCGGGAAGTAATATTTAAGTTTGCACTATCATAGTCCAATATGGTTCTGAGTTTAATGACTTTATGAAAACAAAAAAGCCCAACAATAACTATTTGACTATCGTCTGTGATCCCCAAAACCACCATTTTCTTAGAAAATCGTTTATAAACAAATAACTTTTGTTGGTTTTAATCTCTTAAGACCTCAATCAAATATTCGTATTTTTCTGTTTCAGAATTTGAAAGAAGTAATTCATCATTAAAAGAATGTTGTAGGTGGCATTTAAAGTAGTTATTTTCTTATATTCTTCTGGTAGCATGTAACACGAAATCTCTTTTGATGGCCTGTTGAAGTGTAGAAATACAGCATGACACTATCTTAAAAAAACTTTATTTTCTGAAAAATTAAAATTTACCATAACGCCCCATTGGTTTATGTAATTTAAAAAAAAAATTGGCTCAACTCATCCTTACATAATCTGCTATTTTATGGTATAATTTCATTTTAATCTGTCAAACGGATGACTTGTATCTTCCTCATAAACTTGCAGATTGAATCGGTCAAAATGTTGACATATTATTTAAAAAAAGAATTTCTAATAGTTTTAAAAATCAGGGGATGTTTTCAGTTATTGCTTTTGTCGCCTGCATGATAAGTCAAACATTTTAAGACTCTAAGGAATAGTAGTTGAGGAGAAAAAAGTTGTCTACAAACACATTTTGACCAATAAAACAACTTTCTCAATATGCATACTTGCTCCCAAACAACAGGGGCACATCTACACTATGATGCCCATTTTGTGTAAAATATTAATTTGATTCAAAGATTGTGGACGGTAGCATCCCCATAAACATGGATATACACCCACCCACCTGCAGATATCTTAAAAACGTCATAAATGAAATTTGGGAACCTCAAAATAAGTAAATCCGTTAAAATCTCGAGATTAAATTTTTTTTCTTGATCACTAACTACCCTTAACTCATAGTAAAGTATAAAATTTTTTTAAAAAAATTCGTTTTTATAAGTATAAATGTTACACTTTTACTATAAATATGGATTAACTAATTTCTATCGATCAATTATAAGTTTATACAAATAAATGCTTTACAAAATAACGCGTTTCTAGTATGCATTATACTTTTTCAAGTAACAAATCTGTTGCGATGGATAATAGAGGAAGTCACTATAGTACTTCATAGTTTGATACATACTCTTTTCAATCCATTCTAATGAGTGTTGTAACCTACAGAACATAATTAATTCATAACTCATTGGTTTTTTAAGAAAACTGAACGCGTAGTATTGCACCATTTTTAAAACACATATAGTAACTACCACACAGTAACAGATTCCCCAATTTTTGAACGGATTTTATTATTTCTGGTAATGTTCCAATCATGTTTCATCAACAGTTGTTAAATAAACATGAAATAAATTTTCAGATCATTATTCCGGTATGTTTAGTTTCTGACGCAGCAAAATGTACATTATTAAATGGTAGAGAAACTGTATTCTTGAAACATGTTCCCTTAATACATCCATCACACGGAGTAAATAGAAAAATTTCAAGGTAAATTTTTATTACAAAGCATGTTTTTTAACAGAAAGTGCAGCATATATATTTGCTTCAAGTGAAAAGGTAATAATGGTAATGAAGATTACCTCTTATTTAAAACATACTGCTTTAAAATAAAACAAAATGTTTATAACACAGTGCTCTTCAGATATGCCCACTTTAAGTGAAAAGATAATGAATTCACTTTAAGTGAATGATAATGAAGACCACTTCGTGTTCAAAACGCATTGTTTTAAAATAAAAAAAAAAAAATGTTTTTATTAGATAGACTTCTGCAGATATATTTGCTTCAAGTGAAAAGGTAGAAATGGTACTGAAGACTAATTGGTGTTCAAAACGCGTAGTCTCATAATATGCGACTTTTTCTATAATAATAAAATATTAATAAAATACCACATTCAGTAAGTACCTGAATTAACAACAGAATTCAACAATTGTTTAACTAAAATAATAATTAGTTTAAGGCATACATGTACGTGGAAAGTTCTAATAAGTAGTAGGCATAGAGTTGAAGTTCAATGTCTGCCTGACTCATATGTATTTCCAAAACCTCTGACTTCCTCTTGTCCAACCACCTAAATAATTCCTTATATGCAACCAAGACTATTTTATGTACGTATAATACGTAATTACATTACGAATTGACTAAAACATATTCAAAGCCTCACAAGGTTACACACCTAGAGTTAAGAATAACAATTAAATAGACAAATCTTGCAGAATATATATGATAAACTGTATTATGTATGATACTTACAAAAATTAGTTAAAGGTTGATACCGTGGAAAGGCATTTTTTTCATCACGAATCTATTATTTCAGGCTCAAATCAAAACTTGCAAAGCCAATGCTTCTGTTATATTTAAAAGCTTAAGAACGAAAGCTATTACATTAGAAGTTTAAAATGAGTTTCAAAAAAGGAAATTTAACACAACTATCTAGAATTAACCAAGTCCTGAACCGTCATGCTAATATCCCATTCAGAAAGTCATTCATTTTAAATTTTAAATACAATAGTCAATTGTTTTTCATAATTTCATACTTCAGCCTAAAAAAAAGTTTTAAATAAATCCGAAAGGCTTGGTTTAAAACTTGCAAAACTAACAGATTCCAGATAAAAATTATTATACTGTAATACATAGTTCACAATAGCTAAATAGCTTGCACATTAGTATATATTTAATATATAACAAGATTTCACAGTAAACACGTGAAATAACAATCAACGTTCAAACCAAAATAAGAAATGAGAAAAAAGACAAAGGTCTTTCAACCCTAACAAGTCCTCGTCAGTTGGGATTTGACTCTTATGAGGACAGCTTGTTATGGTTGAAAGATCTTAGCCCTTTTTTTCACTGTGGTTTGAACGTTGATATTTAATGTGACATGTATGAATCAGACTTATTTTTGATAAACTCCACCCACCTACGTTAAAAAGCTTTCAGACTTATAACATCTAAGACTCTGCAACTCTAGTAATAGTTAAAGAAGCCGTTAATCAACTCCTTAGAATAAAAATGAACTTTTTATTTATTAATTCACTTCAAAACCGTTAATCTTTCTTCGTTCAACCAAGACTATCAAGACGGTTTACAAATATACAAAAAGAAACAGTAGTTTATTTAAATGTAACATAATATGACAGTTTTTTTTATAAATTACAATTAAATTCTGTTATTGTATATTACAATACATTTAAACATATTATCGTTAGTCATTGCAATGAAATAAACTAAAGCAAGAATAAAAATAAAAAGAAAAGGTGCATAGGAATTCTGCCCATATGAAATGTTACAAGTAAAAATGGCACAAATCCATTTGCTATATATTATTTGCTTTTCTAAGTTCAATAAAAAGCATGTAGGTAGAAATATGATATCTATTAAATGGTCCTAGCAAACTGTGAGAGGAACTAACATAAAAAAATTAACACTCTTACGTAGGAAGATAAAAACTTACAATAAAAAATCTTTTATACTAATCCTAATTACAAATGACATACATAGAGCACACTAAATAGATTCAAATTAAGGTAAAAACTTAAAACCAACTTGACAAAGATTCACCTGTGATTTTTTTTCTAATTCAATACTTTCGTAAGATTAGATACACTTTTAACTATTAAATTAAGGATTGTTTTAAATCATGTGGATTAGTTACAATTCTAATCAACGAAGTGTTTTTTCAAGAACTTCATCATTCCAAAGGTACGGAAACGTTTGGTACCTGAAACATTAAATTTAAAAGCGGTTAAATTTGTCATAGTTAAGAAAGATGAACGATTTAGTGAAGTATTTATTACCTATAACTTTCATGAGTTCATCATTACAGATGGCATACCGTTTGTTGGTGGGGTCCTGAATAACAGTTAAAACATTATCGTCAAAGATTAAATATAAAAACAAAAAATGCTAAAAATCAACTTAAAAAGAATTGCATATTTACATATAAATTCTTCTCCTTTATCATTATCCATATTTTTTTAACAACTTCATGCCTAGCCATTTGGTCTGATCCAACAACGGAAGCAAGTTCTGGCGTTAATTTGCAAACTTTACTGTATCCTGTTCCCCTCTTTGCCTTTAACATAGAAAACAAATAGAAACACGGAAGAAAAAAAAAAGAAGTTTTGAATATAAATTAATTTAAATGGGGTGGTATTAAATTTACTCTAAATGTAAAATACTTACACCTCCACCTTTTTTGGCTCCACCCCTCCTCCCTTTACCCCAATCTTCATCACTGTCAGAATCTGAACCCTTCTTCTTACGACCTTTACCTCCTGATTTTCCTTTGGCTTTAGCCTTAGGCTTCTTTTTGGGCGAGTATTCCTCATCACTTTCTTTATCCTAAAAAACAGTTAAATCAATCCAAAGTAGCTATAAAACATCTTTAAAGGCACAAAATTAACATCCTATACTTGCATGCATTAATAAAGCTGAAACTCACATCAAAGGCGTCTTCACTTTCATCACTGCTTCCCCTACTTCTTTTGGCAGCTTTCTTTGCCCCTCGTTTTGGTTTTTCTTCAACTTCTTCATCTTCCTCCTCTTCATCTTCTTTTTCATATTCATCCTCATCTTCCTCTTTTACACCTTCGTCTTCCTCTTCCTCCTCTTCTTCATCTTCATCAGTCTTACCATTTTTCTTGGCTCCACCTTTTGACTTTCCACCTTCTTTCAAACACTGCATAACAATTTCATCAACCTCTTTCCTCCTAGAATTAAACACTTCGTCAACACAATCATTCAATTTTTTTAAATATAACCTATGATAGCTTTACAAGTAATGTCAACCTGCTAGAGAGATCTATATCTAACTTCTCTTCAATTTCCAGGCGAATTTTTTTAGCTGAAGTTTTTGAAAGATCTGCATCCTTCAGAATGGCTGAAAATTATAATTTACAGGCATTTAATTAAAAAACAATGCTAACCTACATATATACACAAAAATTATTTACTATCAATTCATTAGCAATAATTTAACTCCTAAATCATTGAAAACAGTGCTTTTCACATATTTTTCGAAACGATGCATATTTAATTATTTCTTGGATGAAAAATTCTAAATAAAAATAATAAAAGATATACAATTATACTTTTTGAAAATAAAATGCACAACAAACAATAAAAACTACACGATTTTAATACTAGATCATAGCGTCTGTAACCATTACACAGGAGGCCCAAGGGTACAGCTCAAAATCCAAGCTAAATAAGACAGCCACAAAGCAGCTAGACATTTTTATCAGTAACCAGTATCAATATTATATCAGTTTATCAGTAACAAAAAATTTTAAAAAATACAAAGAAATTTATGCTATTAAGAGATATAGTTTCATTAAATAAATTATATACCGGTGATTTCTTTCTTCAATTCTTCCTTCGATATGTCAGCCATGATCACCACTCAAAACTCTGTGACGCCAACGGATAGAGTATGGTTGAAATACCAACACTAGTTACTGAAATCTCTAACAACAGGTTGTTTTTGATATGGATTAAACTAATTCTAAGAATAATTTTATTTATAGTTAGTAATAATAAAAATGGTCCTTTCTAAAATTACTATGTATTATAGAAAATATAATACTTTCAACTACTTAAAAGCCTTGATAAATATGTCAATCTATGCAAATAGGTTTCATTGTACTGTGAATAACAAAGGCTTATTATGTAACACTTATTTTATTAAACCAATAGTGCTTAGTAAATAGAAAAAATTAAACTATAAGTAAATATCAAGATAAAACGTATTTGGTAAATATTTCATAAAAGTCATTCTGATACCAAATTTATTTGAAAAAAAGAATAAAGAAAAATGTTTTTTCAATTATTTTACATGTGTTCTTTAATAATACATCATATTAACAATTATTGAACTATATTAATCACAGAAAGAATTTTTTTTATTTTCACTTTTATTTTATTATGATCACGATCGATAGTAACTGAATCTATTTATTGTAATATTATTTTTCTTTAAGAGTATTAAATAATGCAGATGTAATTTTAAGTAGTGATCAGTTAATAACAATCATTGGTGAATAACATTTTTCCCAGCATATATGCTACACTGCTAATACAAAAAAATTGACAACAAATACTGGAAGGCCGGTTACCTTGTCTTTCGTTTTTTAAAGATGAATATGGTTAGCTATTATCTCCAATATAAATTTGTTTTATGATACTACTGGTAATATATTACATTATTCTTTCTCACAGCTTCCAATTATTACCACAGAGGAGGAACGGATAATGGAAATTAAGCGCCTAGAGGAACATGGTTGGAAATTTATTGAAGACCAACGTGAAACTCTTTATAGGGAATTTATATTTCAGGACTTTAATCAGGTTAACACTCAGTAGTTACTGTCTATTTGTAGTTTAATGCCATTAGGTATTCAATCTTGTAAAATTTACACTCTTGAACTAAGTACTTCCCAAGTATTTTTTTTTTAAAGTCGAAATGTATAGTTTAAGAAGACTTACATATCTATAGTTTCATCAAGTTGTTTGAATATCTTGGGTTTATTTCTGTAGGAATTAATGTAGTTAATTTAAAAACTCGAACCAAACTTAAATTGTTTTGTCTAAATGTGTTCTAGGCATTTGGTTTTATGTCAAGAGTTGCACTATTGGCCGAAAATATTAAGCATTACCCAGAATGGTATAATTGTGATAACATAGTCAACGTTACTCTTTCGACAAGGCATGCAGACAAAGTAACAGGAAAAGATATTTTAATTGCTCAGTTTATAAATACAGCTTCGAAGTCACCTTGCGCTCTTATAGAATGAAGTAGGGTTAATGGATTGTTTTAAGTTCAATTTGTATTTGGTATTTGTAAATGTATATAAAAATATTTTTTATATGACCCGTGTTAGTCATTATCAAAATTCCCTTTTGAGTGATTTTCTTACTAACCATATCTAATCATAACCTACAGGGTAGGTTTTTTTCAGTTAGTGTATTACTGTGTGTTTCGATAAAATGGAGTTGGTAGACTATAGTGGTTTCTTTTGTGATTATTAAAAACTACAGAATGTGTTCCCTAAGTCTAACGCGCAGTGCAGCGAGAACCTTCAATAGAATTTACTAAATCCTTCAGGAGTTGAAGTTATTTAACTCAATACCAACTTTGTTACTAATTTCTCAAAAAGACATAGTTTTTAGAATCAGTTAAAAAAAAGTTTATATTAGACCAAACCCTAAAAGGTTTTAAATTGCTAATAGTACATCTTAATCTGCAATGTAAAGAAGCAAATTTTACCGTAGAATGGAAATGCTGACAAATATTTTTCAAATTGATACTTATCTTCGAGTTAGAATAGAGCGCAACTTGTTACAATCGATGTAGGTGTCACTACAATTAGTAGAAGCTTTTGTTTTACTGTAAACTGTTCATAATAAACTCCTATGTTTCCATAAAATAAAAATATCCCTTGTAAATTTTACAGGAAAACTGTATATTGTATCTTCCCTCAGAAATGTAGATTTCCACTAAGTTTAACTTTTAAACCCTTAATAAATTTAAATTAATAACTTAATGCTAACATTTGTTGCATGCTTAAATTTTGAAAGTAATCCTCCCCAGTAAATCTACATGTTTACTCAACAGGATGTCCAAAACAATTTCTTTCAATTGCTGATACAGACTTACATGGTAAGTAAGACGCATTTGTTATTTTATTGGCACCCATTTTTCTTAACATACTTCGAAAGCTGTCAAAAACTAATACCTACGTAGTACGTGCAAATAGTTTGTTGTGAAATAAAAAAAAATACAAGTTTATTCGGTAAATATTTTGTTGGTAAATGTTGTTTTATTATTTCCAAATGCAAACTAACAAAACTCAAGAGAAGTTTGAGGAGCTTATTTGGTATACAGAAACTGTTTTTTTTTAATCTTTTTTTCAAGGGGTCCAGAATTTAATGTGTGAATATTAAATTTTCTTTTTAGCAAAGTAAGAGAACCAGTAAAGTAAAATGGTCGTTTTGTAGTTTTGCTAAAATTAAAAGAAAATGAATAAATCATGTTACTATACATTATTATACTTTTAATGTAATGTTGAAACTTTCACCAAAATTTTTAATTATTTCAATTCATTTTTTTCCATTGACTCACTTAAGGGAGTACCCCCCCCCCCCCCCAGTTTTGTAATGATCATCTGATGCAATTTTATGATTTTGTTCCTATTAAAGTAGAGTGAAGTCACCTGTATGGCGAAGAAAATTCACTTCGAAATAAATTTTCATCACAATTGCTTAGAGTAGTTAGTTTTAATTTCTTTTTTTTTTTGCTGGGACTCTTTATTTAAAAAATTCATTTAAATAAGAACAAATATCTTGAAATATTATTACCCTAGATGAATAATAGATTTATTATTAAAAAAAAAAAACGGTACATGCTTCTTAATTTTAATGTTTAATGAGGTGGTACAGTCGTCCATGTTTTTAGCTAATTCTGATAATTTGTGATTGTTTCAAAAACTTAGTTCCATTTTAAGTTCTTTAACAATACTAAACATTTAAATGCAAAAATAAGTTAATTCAAATTTTATTGACATTTCGGATCGTTGAAGTAAATTTGAATATTCCGGAATTTCAAAATATGACGAATGAATCATATTATTTCCTTTCATAACTGGATTTAAGACCGATTTAAAGAAAAGTTTCAATGTTTAAAGGAAAGTTTTAATGTTTATTGTAATTTTTTTTCTTTAAATTTGTCAAATAGAGACAATAGGAAATATGAGGCTGTTTACTGATTACAGTAAATTTTAACAAATTTAAAGTACTTAAAAAAAAATTAAAAAGTAGTTTTTTTTATTTTTTAATGCGTCGAGATGAGACACAATTAATAGTGGATTTAGTTTTCGCCTGTGAAATTATACTGAGCAGAGATTCATTTAATTCCAATGCTCCATCTGAATTCACTCTTAAGAGCGCTTTGTGTAGATTTGCAAGTATGCTGATAACCATATATAACCCCTTACAAATAGGAGATTTGGTCAATGATAGTTACGACGGAAAAGTCTTCTCAGTGGTTCCTTTGTATTGGGATTTTACGAATTAGCGAATGAAATAGCAAATGAAGCGTCTTTAATACATTTGAATATATATTTAGATATTTTTGTTATTTGCAGACTTGATGTCATCAGATAAATATTTTTCATTTTGTCACAAATTTCTAGTTGCTAAAAGAATTAAATATAATGTGGTAACCACACAATTATTTTGGGCCAGGTGAGTAAGTATAGTTTAGATGCTGGTATTGCTACGAAACATGATTTACTGTTTGAAGATGCAGAAACGGTAGAAGAGATTAAAAAAGCTGACAGAATAGCTATTAAAGAATTTAGTAAAGATTTTTTTTTCTTTTTAGTAGTAATTGGCATTCTGCAGGTTTAAAGTATGAAGGAGAAACTATAACGAAGGTAATATACGCTACTCGTACAACAGTAAACAAGAAAGGATGTGTTGAAGGACCGGAACAACCGCAAGAAGCGTGGACATCCATTGGTAGACCTGGTGAACAAGAAAGAAGCAGTTTATCAGAATTGTTTTGTGGAAGTGATAGTGAAAACATTTCTCCTAATCATATAGATATTGGTTAATTTGTAGGAGGACCGAGTACCAATGTCTATAGTGGTTCTGGTGCAACTGGTAATAATAACGATGTACATTTACTCAAACTAAACGAGCAGGAAAGTCATCTTTTTTTTTTTTTTTTTTGAACGGACGCATTTAATAAATACTTCGGGAAATGCATATAAAATTGCTACTCCGGGAACTACAATATTAACCAAAGTAATGTTAACTAGTCTAGCAAATACACATGTAAGTGAGTCAAGTTTTTGGATGACTTTTACTGAATATAAAAATTTACCTCAAGGTGCTTTTTTTTTTATTATTTGAGGGTGACTATAGCACTGCGTCTTAAAAATAACTATTGTACTTCCCCTCTTTTGTACTAAGTACCCCAGTAGTTGGCTTAAACGCCTCTAAGAAGCTCAGTACTTTTGCTGGTTCCAGCGTAAAAGTTTTTCTATGGTTTTTTAACTGATAGTGCTCGCATTTCCTGCGCGAGCGAGAAGTACCAAAGAAGAAGCTAGGAGATGAGTCCACTTTGAAAAGAATCCTGACCAACACCAAATTCTGGCAAATAGCTGTCGACCTATACCGGGGACACCGAGCCATCTAAGCGGAAAGTTTTGGAGGCTCAAACTAAGAAATAAGTATGGTTTTGTTGAGTGTTCCGAAGCACCTACCTCTGTGCAGCAAAGTTGCCTTACAGTCGGTTAGCAGGTGCAACGGTGTTTCTTCCTCTTCTTTCAGAATCTGCACAAACCATCATTGATAATATCCATTCAGGCTCCCTACGTTTCGGGAGAAAATAACTTCCTTTCTCCTTCTTCGGGTCCTTAGATGCACTTGTGGGAGGTTGGCCCCCGCTAGTTAGCGCTTTTGGACCCTCAGCGCTTCCGGAGGATGGTCTTCGGACTTCCTTCTCCTTAGTATCATACAGGGGAAAATCCCTGTTATCTCTATCGGTGGTATTTTGCCCGCTCCAGCAGAGCACCCCGTATCGGAGTAAGGCTATTTACTCAAGGGAATCGCCTGGTACCCTTGAGGCTCCATTATGGTATTTTAAACCTTTTTTTATATATTTTTTAGGTTAGTCATATATAAAAAAAAATTTACAAATATTTTATACAAAATATACGATACATCAGTCAACCACCAACCAAACTCATCCACTTCAAAATTATCGAATAATACCTGAATGTTTACATTGTTTAATGAAGGTATAGTGGCGCTTTGTGGATATGCCTTTTCAATAGGTAATCAAGTGTCATATATACGAGAACTTAGTCAAATCCGATTCAGATAGATTCAAACTGTTAGGAAGTAAAGAAGGGTCTTGATATTCGAGTAATAATTGATAAAGTCCATCTGGATTTATGCTAAAACATTTACAACTCTTTTAAAGTTGGAGACAAAACGTATGTCATTTTAACTCTGCAAGTAAATTCTGGAGGATGTAAAAATGGGCCTGATTAAAGGTAATAACAGGTGTTCTATTTTCGTATTTAATACTTACAGATAAAGGTGAACCAGAAAATAAAAGTTTAAAATTTTCAAAACAAGAAGTTTCTACTTTTGGTTCGAAATATTAATAAACTAGCAAACGTACCCGTCTTTGACGGAATCAAAAATTCTATTATACTTGGTATTCCAAAATATAAATTATAGTATTATACTAATACTACAGTTAGAAGTTACAGAATAGTAGAAAATACCATTATTAGTACAGTGCTAAACAAATGCCTCTGTATACAAAGATTAGATTTTAAGTTAGACATACACAAATCTACAATCAATGTTTCAGCTTTATATGTCTTATGGTAGCAATATTTTGTGGACAAACCGACAGACAGAAATTATTCTAAGGGTACATGTGGCTACTCTGAACTATGAAACGTAAAGAAAACTTGAAATGAGTTAGTTCTAATTAACGTGCTCCCAGTCAAAAGCTAGCACGCAAGCCACTGGGCTACTCTGGTTCCATACCTTACTTTATTACCAGTGTTTATATTACGCAAATATTAAATTAAAAAAAAATATTTTTGTTGTATTTATTTATAATACATTTGCACTACTCTCATCGGCGAGCAAGCAACCTACTGGCTACCCTGGCTAGATCCCTTTACTTTATTACCATCTTTTATATTAACCACATTTTAAATTCAAAAAAATATTTGTTTGTTACATTTATTTATAATACATTTGCACTACTGTCATCGGCGATCACGTAAGCCACTGGGCTACTCTGGTCCCATACCTTACATTATTACCAGTGTATTTATTAAGCAAATATTAAATTAAAAAAAAGTTGACAGTTATATATAATACATAGCAAACGTACCCGTCTTTGACGGAATCAGAAGTTCCTGTTTTGTTTTATTGCCGTGTGCCTATGCCTTTTGGCTATACCACTGAGGAATCAGAAGTTCCGTCATTTTTGGTATTTCAAAATGTCATTAGAAATTATAGAATAGTAGAAAATACCATTATTACTACAGTGTTAAACAAATGCCTCCAGCTAATACACTACATTAGCTGTCTGTCCTTCAGGTTCATGGTAGAAGAAAGAGTTGAAACCTCTGACCGTTGAGCATGTAAACTACATTTGACCATGTGAGAAAAACTTGGTTTTGCTACCTTGTATTCCTGCGTTAGATGAAGTCTCCCTTTGCGACTTAGTTAACGTCATTGCGAAATAGACTCTGACCGGACTTTGCAATCATTTCAACGTAAACAGACAGTGGCTCGGAATCAATGGTATGTGAAGTATACACACAGACTCCCCAATACCACATCCAGTCATTATGTCCGCCTCTATGGCATATCTGTGTAGAGCACGAACTCAGAGTCGTGTCCCGTTGCACAGTTTTGGGGCACTCATGTTTCGTAACATGAAATTTGTTACTGCTACTAAATTGCAGCATGATCGGTGCTCTACTTTAAGTTTTTACTCATGAGCAGGCAGTCCAGGAGAAATAAATTCAGAGTCAAGAAATTCAATTAGATAATGAACTGCTTCTTCACCACTAATCCAATCTCTTTACTGACTTGTAAGTTCTTTCCTCGGCTTCATATAGCGTAAGAACTTGTTTGTTGATTTTTCCTCCCTGTTCATATTAAGAGTTGAGAATTGCTCGTTTACAAAACATTTATTCTCAATAGATAGTACATCCTTAACTCTGCGAAACACCATTTCAATGATGTCAAATACGCAATATATTCATATGCTCAATTGAAATTAAAATCAACTAACAATACCTACTTGCCACACCTGTGTATTTTCAAAACAAACTTGTCTGTGAAGTTAGGAAAATACAGCTAAAAGCCCCATAACTTCGCTTCTGTACTGAATTAATAATCTATTTAGAGCCCATATTTTAAGTTAGGCACACACAAATCCAGTGTCAATGTTTCAGCTCGCTATGTCTTATGTAGGCTGAGTTTACTTGTGACAAACATTTTTGCGTTAAACGTCCATAACTTCACTTCTACGTTGAATTTCCAATCAATTCATAGCCTATATTTTAAGTTAGACCTACACAAATCTACTGTAAAAGTTTCAGCTTTATATGTCTTATGGTAGCTGAGTTTACCTGTGACAAAGTTTTGCGGACAAACCGACAAACAGACAAACCGACAAACCGACAGAAATTTTTCTAAGGGTGGATTCGGTTTCTCCAATGTATGAAACGTAAAGAAAACTTGAAATGAGTCAGTTCTAAGCAATGTACAGACAAAATCATTATTTTATTTATAAAGACTAGCAAATGTACCCGTCTTTGACGGAATCAAAAATTCTATTATACTTGGTATTCCAACATATCAATTATAGTATTATACTAATACTATAATTAGAAATTATAGAATAGTAGAAAACACCATTATTAGTACAGTGTTAAACAAATGCCTCTGTATACACTACATTAGCTGTCTGTCCTTCAGGTTCATGGAAGAACAATCAGTTGAAACCTCTGACTATTGAGCAAGTAAACTACAGTTGACCATGTGAGAAAAACTTGGTTTCGCTAACTTGAATTCCTGCGTTAGATAAAGTCTCCCTTTGCGACTTAGTTAACGTCATTGCGAAATAGACTCTGAGGGGACCTTGCAATCATTTGAATGGAAACAGACAGTGGTTCGGAAGACTCCCCAATACCACATCCAGTCATTATGTCCGCCTCTATGGCATATCTGTGTAGAGCACGAACTCAGAGTCGTGTCCCGTTGCACAGTTTTTGGGTCACTCATGTTTCGTAACATGAAATTTGTTACTGCTATAAATTGCAGCATCATTGGTGCTCCTACTTTAAGTTTTTACTCATGAGCAGGCAGTCCAGGAGAAATAAATTCAGAGTCAAGAAATTCAATTAGATAATGAACTGCTTCTTCATCACTAATCCAATCTCTTTACTGACTTGTAAGTTCTTTCCTCGGCTTCATATAGCGTAAGAACTTGTTTGTTGATTTCTCATGCCTGTTCATATTAAGGGCTGAGAATTGCTCGTTTACAAAACATTTATTCTCAATAGATAGTACATCCTTAACTCTGTGAAACACCATTTCAATGATGTCAAATACGCAATATATTCATGTGCTCAATTGAAATTAAAATCAACTAACAATACCTACTTGCCACACCTGTGTATTTTCAAAACAAACTTGTCTGTGAAGTTAGGAAAATACAGCTAAAAGCCCCATAACTTCGCTTCTGTACTGAATTAATAATCTATTTAGAGCCCATATTTTAAGTTAGGCACACACAAATCCAGTGTCAATGTTTCAGCTCGCTATGTCTTATGGTGGCTGAGTTTACTTGTGACAAACATTTTTGCGTTAAACGTCCATAACTTCACTTCTACGTTGAATTTCCAATCAATTCATAGCCTATATTTTAAGTTAGACCTACACAAATCTACTGTAAAAGTTTCAGCTTTATATGTCTTATGGTAGCTGAGTTTACCTGTGACAAAGTTTTGCGGACAAACCGACAGAAATTTTTCTAATGGTGGATTCGGTTTCTCCAATGTATGAAGCGTAAAGAAAACTTGAAATGAGTCAGTTCTAAGCAATGTACAGACAAAATCATTATTTTATTTATAAAGAAGATTAAGTCTTGTGCAGTCTTGAAATGGAAATTAATGGTACCTGTTATGATTACCTATGTGACCTGTACTAAAATTTAATTTACTAAACCAAATCTTTCCAACAGAGGGCATCCTTTAATGAGAAGTGTATTCTATTTTCCAGATATATGGTTGAATAAATTATTTACAAATTTATAATTTTGTAAGTATTTAATTGCATAGTTAAGATGTATTCTTAATGTTTTAATTGTGGAGAGGCCGAAACTTGTCGTTTTGAGTTTGCATAATAATTAATGGTTTGGGCTTTGTTTTGGACAGTCACAAAGTCGTGAATGTCAGTCACACTTAATTTACATAATTTAGTTCTATAAATTCTGGGACTTATTTGAAAGTTAATATCTTACTCAGTTATTAAGTAAAAAAACAAAGTGTTTCAACGAATTTAACCTGGGTTAAATTATGGCCAGGAACTACTATGTAAGTTTCCATGTAGCCCAGGATCGCTTCGATGGTATAATTTAATTTAAATTAAATCATATTTAAATGAGCTTTTTTTTATTCTCTTTGCAGATTGCAGGGGAACATATTATCGATACATCAGTCAACCAGCAACCAAACTCATCCCTTTCAAAATTATCGATCAATGCCTGAATATTTACACTGTTTAATGAAGGTAAAGTGGCGCTTTGTGGATATGCCTTTTCATTAGGTAATGAAGTGTTATGTATACGATATTTCGTATATCTGACACTTGATGTACAACAAGTGTATATTATTTTCATTTCTAGAATACTTTTCTGCTTGAATGAAAATCCTAGTTAGATTTTCATCTTTTCCCTTTCTAATAGACGGAAATTGACAAATAATTTAAACATTAATTAGCATTAAAATTCATTTAAGAAATATATATTTTTGTTTAACATGTAAGAAATCAGGTATCTAAGACAGAATGAATTATAAATGAATATTTCATTACGGAGCTCGAGCAGCAAAGTTTATAAATTTGGCCATTTTAATATCTCTCATAGTTACACCCTTTGCATCATGGGAAGTCAAAGTAATTTTAACTCTTGAAGCATGATTGGACCACTCTGGGTGATGATTCATTCTCTCCGCTAATAATGCAATCCTAGTTATGAAGCCGTGAGCCTAAAACAAAAATCATTTTACCATGTGCAAAAATTAAAGAAACTAGTACCAACACAAAAGAAGTTTCATGAAAAAAAAATTGTTCAAACATGTAGTGATTATCAAGTTACATCTATTCAATGGGAAGGTTATAGTCAGAAGTCTACCAGATTAGCACTAATTATTTTACTTTATAAGTTAACCCATAGAATAACCTCTTTAAAATTTCTGATTAAAAACAAGTTATATTCGTTTCCCAATAAGCAGATATAACCTCAACAAGAATAAAGTCTCAGAAAAGGGTTGTTTTTTCATATTCAGCACTTTTGTAACGTGACTAGTTTACTATATTTTTCGTGGGCCTATAATAAAAACATTTTACTATGTGCAGTTGCAACAACAAGCAAGATAATTAAAGAAACTAGATTCAATTTAGTTTTAAATTAACAAAAAAAATTTTATATTATCAGTAAGAACATTATTCTTAAATAAATAATGTTCAATATTTAAAATATTCATAAATACCTGGTTGAACTCCTTAAAGACAAACTCTCTGTAAATAGCATTTCTATCTTTAAAAGTGCCCAACTTGTTTTTAAAAGAGGTTTCAGTATAGTGATTCTTTGTTATAAATGGTGATATCATTACTAGCATAATAAATGATATGTTATCTAAATTGTAATACGAAAATGTGAAAAGAAAACATAACAAGGATATAAATACTGAGGATTACCTCTAATAATCTTAATTCTAATTAGATTTCGAACAGCAATATAAAAAAACTATCATTCGTAATCATCATCTTAAACTATACACAAACAGAGCAGTAGAATAACCTGATTAAAATCCCTGAATATAAACTCGTTGGTGATAGCATCTCGACCATTCTCTAACTCCCAACCAGTTTTCAATATTGGATCCAAATGGGTTTTCCTTTCTTCAGCAGACAACAAAGGTGACTGAGAAAACAAGATATATTATCCTAATGAATAACTCCGTAATTTTAACATATATGCATGTTGTACCATCAATATAATCTATTTCGATTCGAAATATGCTAGTGCGAAAATAAAATTTACAATCAAACACAATAAATTTGTTTTCCTGGCTTATCTAGTTATAATTACGAAGTATTAATACTTCAATTAAACAAAAACATTACATTTGAATGAAAAAAAAGTAATATTTTTCTGCTGAAATAGACATAAGTATGTCACTTCACAGTTGCTACATATGCCTCCCTTCTTAGTTTATTTTCTTAAATGGTAATATTCTTACCAGCATAATAAGTAAGATCTTTCATTAAACTTGTAAAAATAACCGCTAAAATCCTGTAAATTTCAAAGGTTATAATTTGGAGGTTGCACTTCTGCAGGTTATCAAACTGTAGGTCCTTGTTCAATAACCGGTTTCCTTTTCGGATTAATGCCTCTCCACCTTAGTAAAGGTGTCGTGCCTGTCCTGACACGTTGCGTTTCACTTAGACTATTTACTACTACATCGAAAAACCTTAAAAAGATGGTAATTCTTTAGAAATTTATTTCAGAAATATTTCTTCATTTTTGTAATATAATTATCATTGCAGGCTCAAAAGTTGACAACAGAACAAAGAAATACCATACTGGAACCTCTTTTAAAAACAGGTTGGACAGTTTTAAAAGACAGAGATGCTATTTACAGAGAGTTTGTCTTTAAGGATTTTAACCAGGTATTTAAGAGTATATTTAATAATATATTGCTTAAAAATCATTCTATTCTTATTGATAATATGAAATACTTTTTTAAATTGTTATTTTAATATGTTCGTATTTCTTCTTTCTAGGCATTTGGATTTATCTCCAGGATAGCTCTTGTTGCAGAACAAATGAATCATCACCCAGAATGGTTTAATGTTTACAACAAAGTAAACATTACGTTAACCACTCACGATTGTTCAGGTTTGAGTGACCGTGATGTCAAGCTTGCCAAATTCATTGATTCTGCATCCAATTTTAATTAGATTCTAATTTGTTAAAAATGCTCCCCTTTTTTTAAAAAGTAATCTCTTCCAAAATTATTTTGAATCCTTCATTAGATTAATTTGATAAAAATATATAATACCCTTTAGAAAAAATGATAAAACAATATGAATTCCTGTTGTGACAATAACTGTGTAATCTACCCACTTATGATAGTATTTTTTTTTGTAAGATATGTTTATTCACAACTCATGTTATATGTGTGGCATAACCCCTATAAAGAATATGAGCAGTCCCAAATACTTCATCGCTTAAAAGTCCAATGTAATTGTTTCTTTTTGTATTATTCTTCAAACATTTTTTTTATTTACTGTTATTGGCTTTCGGTCTACCATGTATGAGGAAAATAGAAAGAAGAAGGTGAAAACAGGAACAGGTGAACGATTTTATATTCTGTACATAATGATTTAAACACTGTTTGTTCAGTTAACGTGTTATCAAGTAAGATTGAATGTTATTAATGTTATAAACCGATCACTTATGTTGATTATATGTTACTTGTTTTTATAAATCAAATTTTTTTACTGTTAAATATTTTTATATAATTCTCTTAAAAATTAAACTGAATGTACTGAACTTGGAAAGTCATGGTCCAAATATCTTCTTAATATATATTATTGGTAAAGCAGTTTTGTTTTTAAAACTTCCTTGTTGTAATATTTTTGTGAGTTATCGTAACAGACTTACTTCATGATATTGACCCAAATGCTACTTTGACACTGACTCATTTGGGCAACTGACAAGTAATTTTCATATCATGTTGACTGGATATACCCTATTAATAATAACAAACATTCAAACAAGTGAAGTTTTTTTTTTAATTTAAAAAAAACAAACGTGAAATGTCTACTGTGCTATTTTAGTATAGGGACCTAATTAACAATCGGTATCTCTCAAAAATTATAATACAGTCAAATTTAATGTTAACTATGTTTATTATGTCAAATTTAAATTTGACATTATACATTCTTTGTTTGAAATTAAGCTATTGAAAAAAAAACTTTTATTGTTAATACAGTATATTTTTAAATAATTATGTTAATAAATAAGAAAGAAAGAAGTTAATTAGCTTCCAGGAAGAAGTTTAAATTTTATAAAACCAAGACTGACTATTTTTAGTCTGAGGTTTGTTTTAATCCTTTGATTTAAATAAAAAAAAAACATGGAAATATTTTTTTTCAATAAAATATAAATTTGGACTTATGGTGGAATCTAAAAGATTGTGACGAGGATACATAACATAACATTTGACGGATGAGAATGAAATTATGCCTAAAATTGAAGTTTATATGAGGATGAGTTGAACTATTTTTTTTTAAAATTACGTTAACAAAAGGAGGGTTATGGTACATTTTATGATTTCAGAAAATGTTTTTTAACAGCCTTTTTTTAATCAGTCTTAACGGCTGATTAGAGAACAATATATATTTTTTGCCAAAAAATTAAACATAAAAGTAGAATTCTATAACAAATATATATATATAATTCTAATAAGTGTATGGCAATCATCATCGGTTGAACTTGACTATTCCTTATCTTTTTTCAAGATCTAAAGAATTGTTGTTAAAACCTTTCTCAGTTATTGTTAAACCTTTCAACAATTAGAATTGTAAGTGAGTTTAAGTGTTTTTCACTTTCATCTGCACCTCATTAAATTGAGAATAGCCAGATTTGTTCATTTTGTCAATATACAATAACACTTTAATTTTCAAAAGTGCAAAAGGAAGTATGATTTATAAAAACTGAAAATTCATCTTGGAATAATGGATCACAGCTGTAGAACATGAAATAAAGTTGAATTCAAGAGTTGTTTTTGAGAGAGGGAGTGAAATAAATATTACATTATAGATGTGTTGAAACTGACCTTCAGTGCAACCATTGAAGCTTAACCGATGTTTTTCTATGAGCATCACGGTTAGGAGATCTTTTGGACATGCATAACTGCGTTGTGATAATGTTTCAGAATTGGAGTGTATATTTCCGATGAAATTTAGGCACTCTGTTAAATATAATTTTAATAACATGTCAGATTGATCCACGATTTCAAGTTTCTTTAAATGATAATAGAAAAGAAATGACATGTAAACAAATGATACATAATTAATTATTATCTATGTATTATCATATTATAACAAAACAAAAATCAATTGATTGTCAAGGAGTTTGATATTGTGTAGTGCAGAGTTTTTCAAACTTTTTTCGACGCGGAACCCTTTTTCGTTCCAGGAACTTTTCCGGGAACCCCAGATTCTAATGATTTTATACAATCATAATATAAATATTTTCATATGCCTTTTTAAATAGTATGTATGTTTAAAAACAAAAAGTAATATTATTGCAATGTGTATTTATCGAATAAAAATTCAAAACTAAAAGATTTTAATTATCATATTTCTCACAAGTGCATAACACATAAAAGAGAATTACTAGCAATTTTAACACAGAGTTTGTTTTGTAATCATTTTTGGCTTTATAGTTGAGAGTTTGATTCTCAAGTTAGCCCCAGCAATAAGTCTACTTCGGTATTTGGTTCCTATGGCAGTTTCAAGGGAAAATCCAGTTTCACATAAGTATGTAGTGGGAAATGGCAGCAATATGTGAAGTGCTACTTTTGCAATAGCAGGAAATTTGGGAATCAGATAGTTCCAAAAACTGACTAGTGATTCATCCTAAATATGAATAATATTTTGACTACTTCTACTTATGGGTTTATGTAGACATAAACATTATTTGGTTTCATGATTCACAAGAAATATAAAATAAATCCATACCCACAAAAACAATTTTTTAGACAAACGTTTTACTAAATGTTTTCACATAACTCCGTGAAACTTCTTTTGCTTCAAATGGCAGCAATGTGTGAACTGCTACTTTTGCAATAGCAGGAAATTCGGGAATCAGATAATTCCAAAAACTGACTAGTGATTCATGCTAAATATGAATAAAATTTTGACTACTTCTACTTATGGGTATATATAGATATAAACATTATTCGGTTTCATGATTCACGAGAAATATAGAATAAATCTATACCTAAAAAAAAAATTTTTAGAAAAAGGTTTTTACTAAATGTTTTTCACGGAACCCACTTTGGGAACCTCTGGTATAGTGTGTAGTTCACTCCAGATATTACTAGATGGATTCAAGAGGCATCCTGAATATAAAGTTTGGCAATGTTTGAAAATTGATATTTTTTCATCATCATAATGAAAAAAGCTCTAAAACTGCACTAAATATGTGCAACCTGGAAAGAACCTTAACACCACCCTACTCTTATTAGTGAACTACCAATTTCATATATAATCTTCTGTTTACACCTCCAAAAATTAAAAATAATTACAAATATGAAAAAAAGTTTTTACCGAATTGATACAAAAAAATACTTCTAATTATGGATTATAACAAGTTATCGACCTTTTTTTTTCAATTGAAGCAATTTATGTTAAAATAAGCAAAATGTCAGTTTAATTATTGCATAACAGGAAGTCAATAGATTAGTCAAATGTTTCGGAAGGAAAAATTTGCCGTTTCAGCATTTAGCAATTGTAATAAGTCTTGACCGGGGTAAATGGTCAGCGTTCAGTTCGATTTGCATTCCAAGTGAGTAAGTAGCAGTATTCATCAAGTTTACAGAAAAATCAGGTATGAATATTTTATTACACAAAAAAAAAATTGTTCAAAAGTCAATGGCTTAAGAATAATATGTCGTTCATATTTTCTTTATGAGAACTTTTAAATGCAAATAAACAAAACTTGAAAATAACTTTAGAAAACATAAAAACTAGATTTTATGATCAAGTTTAACCATCTAAATACCAACATATTTTTCAGTCTATATGTATAAATCTTTTGTATGTCTGTCTGTTTTCTATGAATTCTGAATTGTCGGTTTTAGGTAGATCAAAAATATTGCATAATTTTTTTTTACCCACTATTTGTTCATATTTTGAAATTCGATGTCAGTCAACAGAAGTTTTTTTGAAAAACATAATCATGAACAAAATTTACTTAAATAACACATTTTTCATATGCATATTTTAACTTTACAAAATCCCAAAAAGTGTATATTATGAAGTTTAGAACAATGCGAAATTCTTGAAAAACAGCCTTTTAAAACTATTGAAAAACAAAATAGCAACAAATAAAACTAAAGATAGAAAATTAGTTGCGTAAAGATATCAAGGAAATCAACTTCAGAAATTATCAAGCTAAAGATTTTTTCGACGTGAAAATGAGAACTACAAAAACAATAACTAGCAGGCTTCAGTTATGTCTAAAGCACAATAGGAGCTAAGGTAGATACGAAGATCATATAATGTATTTGTCTCAGATATGATGCTCATAGATAGAGGCATGGACCATCAATATTCAATAGTTTCTTCTTCAAAAACAAACCTTGAAAATTCCAAACAATTTTTGACAAAACTTCGGCGTATAAACAGGAGTATAATTTCTTTAGACCAAAAATCCAAAATAAAACCAACCTTTGAACTTTTAAAATCAGTGGTTAAGGAGCAATATCAATATTTGATAATATATTCATTTTTTTTTTCTAAGTGCGTGTTGACCACTCCAGTTTTTTTTTAATTTAGCATTCAGTAACAACTGTTTTGTTTCACAGAATGAACAGAGTTGGCTTTTTGCTGGCAATCGTTGTGGGCGTTGTTGCTGCCAGCCAGGATATCAATGTTTTGATTAGTACCCACAGATGGGCTCAAATAGTGTCTGACCATTTCCTTAGCATCACTGTTGATCCTCTTGCTTTGATGTTAGCTGGCAAATTGGGGTAAATATATTTTTATTTATTATTCATTAACTGATATACATACTTTAGTTGAAGATGAGTGGAGTGGAGATGTGAGGGCAAAACACTCTGTACTCATTGGGGAAATGCATCGAAATAAAAAAAACAATAAATGTGACTATTGTAAAACTCAGCAGCCGCCAATCAAGTTTGGAGGCTCATATCACTGACAAACAGCGATATATAAATATATGTATATCAATGATCAAACCACAATAAGAAATGGGAAAACAAGACTAAGATCTTTCAACCGTAACAAGCGGTCTTCGTCAGAGTCAAAAACCCAACTGTGGTTTTTCTTATTGTGGTTTGATCATTGATTGTTGTTTCACGTGTTTATGTGAAATCGTTTTATGTATGTATAATTTATTATATATTATATTTATATTTATATTTTATAATATATAAAAATCATTAAATAAAACGATTTCACAAACTATTAATATTCATTTACAGAAAAAACACACATAAAAGAGAACACAAAAAATAACTGCTACATATATTTCGACTATCTCGTAATCAGATACAAAGATGTTGGTTGCTTCCAAGACAACCGAGGAACCGATGTACGAGTACATAACCTTAATATATAAACTCAATGTATAAACATGTGATATCCTCGCGTGTCATCGGTGGCACTTATAAATCTCAACCTGATGACGAGCGAGTCGAAATATAGCGGTGAGATTACGTGATCTATTGAATGTGTTCTTTCTGTGAACTAGGTATAATATATATATATATATATATTGATAAAAGTATCAACTGTAGAATAGAAAAAAAACTAAAGTTTATCGGACTGAGTTTTATCGAAACTGACCGAGTCTCGATAAACTTTAGTTTTAAATATATATATATATATATGATCAAACCACAATATGAAAAGGAAAAAAGACTTAAGCTCTTTCAACCGTAACAAGTGGTCTTCGTCAGAGTCAAAAACCCAACTGAAACACTAGATGCAGAAACATCTGGTAAGGGGTTGAAAAGAATGGGATGGAAGAGTGGTATTTTAAAAGGGTGAAATTGCAGGAAAGGACAAATGTTCAGAGTGGGATGTTTAGGGAAACAAAGGAGTACAGTAAGAAAAAGTAAAATACTATCCGCTAGCTGTCAACCCTCTTAGAAGAGGCTATTGCTCTCGTTACTACTGAGTCAAGCCGGAACAACCCGTTACTAATGTTATAATGTTTGATTTATTAAATTTTATATTGTTATTTCTTATTGTGGTTTGATTATTGATTGTTATTTCACGTGTTTATGTGAAATCTTCTTATATATATAACGAAAAGATAAACTATAAACAGGCATATAAGACTCACTACTATATTTCGACAGACGTCGTCACCAGGTAGAAGCACTCCTGGTTCACACTGTCCATGTCTGTTCATTGATGAGAAATATGAGTATATAAGAGAAACTATGTATTAACTTAGTATTTACTGCATTAAATAATATTAAAACAATGTGTAAAATAATCAATTAAAACAACTATAGAAAACAAAATTAATGCATGACTTAATCATGAAAAATATACACCCAGTCTCTCAGCCTTTATAAATAGTTTTTTTTTTATTATTTAAACCGATCCCCTAGTGGGTGATAACATCAGCCGTTTACCGGCTTTTTGTTTGTTCAGTGATTCTACAGATTTTACATTGGGAGTCCTAAATTTTGTCTAACTTAAGTGCATTTCGAGTAGGAATCTTTAACGAGTACCTGACAATTGGTTTGGGACCGACGGCTTAACATCAACTCCAAGGGACAATGTACTCAGATTTATTCACCTCCCGAGTAAATAAATCGAGGGCCAGGTGGGGATCGAACCCCGGACTACCAGCCTAGAGGCGAGTACGTTAACCACGGAGCTAACCTGGTCCCTTAAATAAAATTAATGTACAAAAATTTAAGTTTTCAAGATCTAAATAAAAATTAAAAGTTTTGTGTTAAAAAATTGCCTAAAATTATGTATATCTGTTATTATTAAATATATTATGATATATCTGTTACAGAACAAAAGAAAAGAGTTTGATTCGAAGTTTGTCACCATTGTATGTCCGGCTGGGAGGCCCGAACACAGAGCTCGTTGATTACGTCCAGAAAGGCTCTCAACGAACAAACTTATCTGTTTCAGGTGTGTCATCATGTCACATTTCTTTCAAAATTACTTGTAATTAATTATTTAGATGTTAATTATAGAAATTTTAAGCCATATTTTTTACAATTAATTCAGCTTATTAATTAAATTGTTTCGGATATGGGTTACAAAAATATTGTTTATTTGTGTAAAAAAACATAACGACTATTGTGTATTTTCTGATAAGTATCAGTTCGGTGAACTGGCAAACAATTTTACTCGAGAGCCGGAATTACTCCATTTTATTTTCAAAAACTGTATAATTGGCGCTCGTTAGTATACGATTGGAGTACTAGAGTATCTACTGATTCAAATAAAATAGTTTTGACTGAAAGTAAGAATAATCGAAACTTTTATTTAGTTAAACATGGAAATCAATATTTCTGTAAAACTGATTGGGCAGACTGTCTAGACTCTAGAGAAATATTAATGTGAGATTTTAAGGAGTATTTTTCTATTTTTATGAGAATCTCTAATTTATTTCTGGACTTATAGTATTTTCACGTTTATACGTCATTGCTAACCTACTGATACGTTAGCTTCTGAATCTGGGAAAAGCGTGACTAATTTGATGTTTAGCAGCCATTTTAAGTAGTGGGCATGTTACATTACTAGTTTCATCCTAAATTTTACGTCAGTCGAGTTTATCTGAGGACGACTATTTAATAAAAACTTGTCAACAGGTTTCGGTACCGGCACAACAAGGTTTCCGATCTCTCTCATAAAACGTTCACTGTTACAGTCGATATTTTAATCTCTAATCTTTATTAATTCAATATCCATTATCAGTCCGAGGGAATAAGAGTTTTTACAGATTCATCTGCACTGCATTCAAAATCTTTCTATGAACTCATTGCAGAACTGTGAATCTATTTCTACTTGAATAAGTTGTAAATACCTTTATTATTTTGTTTTCACTAACTGTTTCCATTATACAGTGCTAAAAGATTTTCAGTACATAAAAAAAAAACTTAACTATTACAAATAAAATTTATGAATTATTTTAAGTAAAAACCCTGTACCACCAGAAAGAAAAGGAAAATGACATAAAGATAAATTTCTTTATATAGGGAACCTATATGACGAATATCCTGGAATCATTCATAAGATGAATAATTAAACCTGCACAAAGGAAAAGTAAAGCCTTAAAAAAAGCATGAGTTAATAAATGGAAAAAAGAAAAAAAGAAAACCCTATAAAAAGTACCATTATTATTAAGCCTAATTGTCTTAAAGAAGAAAGAGCAATAATTTTTTTTTAAATCAAATTCAAAATTAGCTCCTAACCCAGACATAAATATAGTTATTATAGAAATTATTACAAAAAATATGCATAGTAAACGTTCAATCCTATAAGGCAGAATATATGATGCTTATTTACAATTATCAAACAGGATAACAACTCACTTCAATTAATTTAATATTACTATTTGTTTTTATTTCAGAAAGCGACTGGATAAGTATTAACAAATTTTCAAAAATGGCTGGGATAGATTTGGTGTTAAGTTTAAAATTTTTAAACAGAGTCCACGGTGTTTGGGATTCCCAGGAAGCCTTGGAAATCATTTCAGCGTCCCACGATCACGGTTACTCGGTCATCTGGCAGTTAGGCTATGGTAAGTACTTCTCTTACAAGTTCATTTCCTTTCAATAGAATTATATTATAATTCAAACTAATATATTTACGAACTATACTCATGTATGAAAACATACATAGTTATATTCCTATGATTATTTATCTGATGCATTTATTTTAGTTATTTATTATCAATTTATTACATAAAAATTTCATGATACATGCATAACAACCATAATACAAAATTCTAAAATAGGTCTAAGATCTCTCATGTCACCTCCCCTGTAACGGTCCTCGTCAGAGTTTCAATTATTCCGATGTGAATTTAACTTATCATGACTGTCCCAATTTAAGATTTTATTGTTTATAAGTTAATTAATAAAATATAATTTATAATATTAATAGTCATAGCTTATAAATACTTTATTGTTATGTAATTTACTATAATATATTCATTAGAAGGCAGGATATTTTACAATATTTTAATTCTTTTTCTTTTCAAAAAAAAATATAAAATGTAGGAGCTAAATTACTTTTTAAGAAGTTTTTAGGTATTATTCTGTAAACACAAGCGTGCAAATATATATATATATATATATATAAGGTTATAGTACACTATACGATTCCGTTCTGTAAACATCGTTATTTCATAGTAATATTTATTTCTTTTATAATGAAAAATAAATAGTTTTTTTATTTCTGCTTTATAAAAAAATGTTGAATAAAATCAAAACGTCGGTATGAGAGTTTAATTTGAATCTGGAAGACTCAACAAAGCCTAATTCATTTTACCTTTATTTCTATTAGATGGCAGATACACATTCGAATTGTATATACAATATATATATATATATATATATATATATAAACTTGAAATAAACTGTGACACATAGACTGAAACATAATGAAGACTCACTTTTCACACTCACTTTTGAAAAGTGAGTCTTTTGTTATGTTCCAGTCTGTGTGTCACTGTATATTTTAAGTGTTATCTGTCCTGCCGGACCGTTTTTCGTTTATCATGGTATATATATATACAAAACTAAAGTTTATCGGGACTCGGTCAGTTCTTCAGGTTCAAATTAAACTCTCATTGAAACAAATTGAAACAGAAAAACTAAGTATTACATTACAAATTATTTTACAAAGAAAAATAATTTGTAATGTAATACTTAGTTTTTCTGTTTCAAAATTTATACTTCTGCCTATGAAAAAGGTTTTAAATAAAGACCGAAACGTTAGCCATGAGAGTTTAATTTGAACCTGAAGAACTGACCCGATAAACTTTAGTTTTGTTTTTATTCCACGGTCGATACTTTTATCAATATTTATATAAATACTGACCGAGTCCCAATAACCTATAGTTTTGTTAATATTTATATATTATATATATATATATATATATATATATATATATATATATATGTAGTAATTAAATGAATTAGAGCTTTTATTTAAATGAACAATAAAAAGGAGAAAACAAAAGAAAAGCTTTTAAGAAATATTCAAATATCAGTATATTTAAGAATTTATTTGTTTTGTTTTTTATGTATTTCGTTATTATTGATAATATTATGGCTTGAAAATACTAGCATGTGAATTTTAAACTATGAAGCAATGTAATACTCCTTTGTATAAAGTTTATACTTTAAATACAAATATTATTCTATTCTATTCTATTTTATTCTATTCTAGTAATTAAATGAAACGGTCCAGCAGACTTTTAAATAAAAAAAGAATTAAAACGAAGGTAGAACAATATAGACAATGGAATAACTCACGTCTATAATTCGATGATCGTCGTCATCAGGAGGCGAAGAGTCCCGCATGAAGGCAGGGAGTCGCCGCCCTGTAACCTACCTTAGTTTTAATTCATATAAATATACATGATGAACGAACTGCAATCCAGAAGGACTGATAACACTTAAAATAAACTGTGACACATAAAAAGAAACGTAACAAAGTACTAACTTTTCCAACCGTCTCTAAACCAGCTTGGTCTCTCTCTTATCTCTCCTGAAGTCGGTTCAAACCAAAAATTAGAGACTTTAAGTGTGTGCTTTTATTTCTCTCTGTTTTTTTTTCCACATTGAACTATATATATATATATATATATATATATGAGTCGTCACCTGTCTTTGGAGTTACTCACTTGTTTGTCTCTAAACTTGTTGACGACACAGTCAAACTATAGTAGTGAGTTTCTGTGATATCTTTTATATGTGTTCTTCCTGTGAATCTAGTTTATATATATTTGGATAACAAAAGTTCTAAAATAACTCGAACTGGGATAAAATAGAAAAGTACGCATTCTTCAATTTATGTTGGTGCTTCAGTTGGTTGCCAAATTACGTTTTATTAGTAAATTCTAAATTGTGTTTTTTTGCAGTTAAGGGGGATTTTTTTGACATTGTTTGAATTTTTAGATACATTGTAATTTATTGTTGCAGTTTGAATTAAAAATAGGTTAAATCTAACATTATTTGGATTGTTTTATTTTACATTTGTAATATTGGCAATAACTATGAAATATTTTTCAGATTTAAATCAAATCAAAGGAGTGACTGGTTCGGTGGTAGGTCGAGATATTGTGAGATTAAGGAATATCTTGGATGCTTTCCCTGGGTATCAGTCAAGCCCTATCCTCTCTCCAGGTATTAGCTGTTGTTCCACCAAACAGGAGGCACAATCTGTTAAAGCAATGTTGAGAGAATCCGGCAGTGTTATTTCTGCTATTCCACTCCACATGTAAGTCACATCCTTCAATCGACATTTATTATACGAAACTTATTTTGAAAGTCTGTTTGTTGCTTTCAATTATCACGAGAGAAAAGAAAGAGAAACCAACCGCAACCGGTTGAAGTCCCAACTCTTTTCTCTCCTGATGAAAACTGGAGATGACAGATGAAAAATGAAAAAATGACAGACTATAAGTTTATGTTTTTTTTCATTTATATCTGTATTTTTATTAAAGCTTAAACTTAA
Organism: Hermatobates lingyangjiaoensis; assembly: GCA_026182355.1. NCBI lineage: Eukaryota > Metazoa > Arthropoda > Insecta > Hemiptera > Hermatobatidae > Hermatobates > Hermatobates lingyangjiaoensis. Next base: position 888,874 of record JAPFBL010000051.1, on the reverse strand, counting down.
GCCGTCCGTTTCTAATCGTTTTTCAATGCTAAAACATATAAATATCTAAACTTTTTTAACATCATACATCACATAACGTTACATATACGATATAAGCCATTAGTAAGCCCTTGGTAATTTCTATGAGAAAGTGATGATTTCTCGAGGAAAGAAATACACCGATCATATTTGATTCTAGAACACAAACCCAAAATTTTGTTCCTATCAAATTTATTAATTAAGAGTCGGATTTTATTTGATTGAGACTGAAATTTGTAGGTAATTTCCAAAAAAACGTCGTTCACAAGGTTTTCAATAACGCATTTAAAAGTCAAAGAATATTTATTATGTTATTATTATGTTACGAATTTTCCATAGAAGGTATTTCATGATCTATAATTTGCCTCATTCAAGATTCAAGTAAAATTTAACCAAATATTATAATACCAAGGAATAATTCTACGATTATTTATTTAACTTATTTAAATAAATAATTCATAAATATGAATGACTGGTATGGTTAGGTTAGGTTACAGTGGTAGGTTACAGAGGAGACACATAGGCCAAATATTAGTCCAAAATTTAGTGTATTTAGTATTTAGAGTGACTGACATCCTACAGGCTCGGAGCCGACGTCCTCTCCGAGGGACGACGTGCTCATATTTGTTTTCCTCCCGCATGAATAAATCGAGGGTCATAGTGGGTATTGAACCTCTGATCTAACATTCCAAGGGCTTATACGTTGCCACTGGGTTACGTTTGGTTAGGTTGCAGTGTTGGTAGGGCAGTGTAGGCCAAGTAATGGCCCTTTGTGATACCATACAATGAAGATTGATTCGACAATGGTAGTCCTAAATTTTGCCTAACTCAAGTGTATTTAGAGTAGGGATCTTTACCGAGTTCCTAACATCGTACAGGCTTTAACGCTTTTCTCCGAGGGACGACGTGCTCAGATTTATTCACCTCCCGCGTGAATAAATGGAGGGCCAGGGGTGGGTATTGAACCCCAGATCTTCCATCCCAGAGGTGAGTACGTTGCCACTGGGCTAGCTTGTCATCTGAATGACGAGAATACACATAGACTGTCATAACCTTGACTGATGTCATTCACCTTTCCTCCCTCGCTTAATGTAATCTATTTTCGACCGTCCATCTTCGTACTGGTGAACAAATAATAATAACTATAAAGAGATAGTTTTTTTTTGAAATATTATTTCTTTATTGTAAACTATCTTCACTAAATTTCAACTGAATCTAAATTTGTTAATTAAAGAAATTATCTAAATCTAAATCTGATTTGAATCTAAAGTTAATTAATCTCCGATATATTCATTTAATTATTTTAACAGAATTAAATGTACAATTCTTGATTCATTTCAATGCAACACATTTTTAGCACATATCCTTGAAAAACAAGTTGGATACATCTATAAAAACATGTTCTACCAGTTATAAGTCATTTGATTAACTGAGTTAAAAAGCTCTTTATACACATACCGAAAGTATGAGTGTTGCTTTTGTTTAAAACTTCTTAGTTATTATTTTGACTATAAAACCTTATATTACATATAGAATACAGATGAGTACGTAATTTATTATAAAATAATCTGTATTGCATATAAATTGATTGCTTCAATATATATATATATATATATACTTGTATTCTTGTATATACCATTGTATACTTGGGGAGCAGACCTTCTTTCAAACATATTTCATTAAACTGTTTACCAATTTTTATTTTTTCATATTTTCTAGATACCTTATCCAATCTTCTACTTAAGGACTTCCACTGGTAGGGAACAGAATAAACCAGCTCGCTAAACGATTTGATTTCATAATCCATAATTTATTTCTACCTGTACACTAGAATTACACTACAATATTAAAGGAAAAACACCGAACTAGTAAGTTTTTCTTTAATACTGTAGTGTAGCTCTAGTGTATAGATAAAAAATAAATTATGGATTATGAAAGCAAATCTTTTGGCTAGCTGGTTTATTCTGTTCCCTGCCAGTGGAAGTCCTTAATTAGAAGATTGGAAAAGGTATCTAGGAAATGCGAAAAAATAAAAATGAGCAAACAATTTAATGAAATATATATGGTATGTAGATGACGAACAACAGTTCAAAATATTGAATTTAGTAAATTTGCATTTATCTTTTTTCTGTGTCGTGTTTTGTGTAATTTAAAGTTCCATAGTCCGTGTGGAACGTTTTTTCATTTTAGTATATATATATATATATATATATTTTCTATATTTTGTTATTGAGGGCTAGGTAAAATAAACTCCTTCCTAGGCCGACGTTATATAGTTAACGTCGTTAAATATAGAATAGAATAGAAGAGTTCAAGAACAATTTTTGGACTCAATAACAAAATATAGAATAAAAGAGGTCAAGAACAATTTTTGGAGATTATATATATATATATATATATATTGTTAAATAACGCCCCATATTTGGCTTGTATCTGCTTCTTACACAATTTCTTCAGTTTCCGGAATTTCTTCCTCGTCTCTTCATTAAAACTATAAAGTCTATCACCAATATTACTAGTCGACATGTTTCGAATGTACCACATTCATCATCAGGACAATAATGAGAGTAATAGTAGGGAAGCTAGTTATATATATAGAGATGGATTATTAATGGAAAGTTTACAGGGCATCGCCCTGTATCACGGCGCATTATGGGGGATTAAGGTAGGGTGGTTGGGCTCACCTACTACCTGGCTAATCTGGGTGTTTCTGTTTGCAAATAGTTTTAAAATTCGACAAGAATTATTAACTTGGATATTTATGGCTGGTTGCTTTTCTTGAATAATTATTGCTTCTAATAGTTGTAATTTAAAATGATTTCTTTCTCGAGCGATAATTTTCGTGGATTTTACCATCATTTCTCTTGTGAGTTTTGTCTTATGGACTGCTGTTGTATGGCATTTTGGCGCGCCGGCAGAAAGGTGCATAGTAATTCTTCTAGACAATGAAGTCGAAGTCATTCCTATATATGAGCTTTTACGGGCCTCACAGCTCCCGATATTACATGAGTACTCATATACAAGATTTGTTTCTTTTGACTCCTTTACGCTAGGACTATTTTTCATTAATAAACTGCTTATTGAAGGGCTTTGGTAGTAAGTTATCAGGGTCAAACTATCGTCAGGCTTAATACATTTAACATGGCTTTTTATAATAAATGGCTTTTTATAAAAAGCCATGTTAAATGTATTAAGCCTGACGATAGTTTGACCCTGATAACTTACTACCAAAGCCCTTCAATAAGCAGTTTATTAATGAAAAATAGTCCTAGCGTAAAGGAGTCAAAAGAAACAAATCTTGTATATGAGTACTCATGTAATATCGGGAGCTGTGAGGCCCGTAAAAGCTCATATATAGGAATGACTTCGACTTCATTGTCTAGAAGAATTACTATGCACCTTTCTGCCGGCGCGCCAAAATGCCATACAACAGCAGTCCATAAGACAAAACTCACAAGAGAAATGATGGTAAAATCCACGAAAATTATCGCTCGAGAAAGAAATCATTTTAAATTACAACTATTAGAAGCAATAATTATTCAAGAAAAGCAACCAGCCATAAATATCCAAGTTAATAATTCTTGTCGAATTTTAAAACTATTTGCAAACAGAAACACCCAGATTAGCCAGGTAGTAGGTGGCCCAACCACCCTACCTTAATCCCCCATAATGCGCCGTGATACAGGGCGATGCCCTGTAAACTTTCCATTAATAATCCATCTCTATATATATAACTAGCTTCCCTACTATTACTCTCATTATTGTCCTGATGATGAATGTGGTACATTCGAAACATGTGGACTAGTAATATTGGTGATAGACTTTATAGTTTTAATGAAGAGACGAGGAAGGAATTCCGGAAACTGGAGAAATTGTGTAAGAAGCAGATACAAGCCAAATATGGGGCGTTATTTAACAATATATGTTTAAATGAAGGACTGCTTCCAACTTTTACAAATATATATATATAATATATATTCAAGTAATAAACGGAAAGAAGATCCAAAATAGTCACAATACGAGTTCAAAATCGAAGAAAAGTAACACACAGAGTAAAGAAACACATTTACAAATTAGTTTGTAACTAGTGAGTTACTTTTCTTCAATTTTTAACTTGTATATATATATATATATAATATATATATATATATATAATATATATATATAAAGATTTCACATAAACACGTGAAACAACAATCAATGATCAAACCACAAAAAGTTTTGTTTTCCCATTTCTTATTGTGGTTTGATCAATTATTATATATTATATATATATATATATATATATATATATATAAATTAAAGTTACAATTAAAAATAAAAAGGTAAAACAAAAAAAAAAGAAAAAAGAGAATAATACTGACCATTCTCGATAATTTCGGCTTTCTTGCCCTCTTCAGAAGAGGAGAAGAAGAAACTAAGGAGTGGAAAATATATATATATATTATTGGGGTAAGGAAATCAGAAAAAAATTATTCAGTAAGGGATTCAGAAATAGGTCTACAATCATTCGAATAACTGATCCTATTCCAAATTAGTTGCATTTGGATAGCACAAAGCTGACATGTGGTGTGATAAGAAGTGAGGGAAGTAAGAGAGATATTTCAAAGAGGAAAGGGAAAAAAGAAGCTGAACAAATCAGGATGACACAAAGAAGTTGAGGAAGAAATAAGGAAAGCAACCGTATGGGCTAGTGCTGTTAATATAGTCAACAAGGTAGTTAACGAGAGGAACAGCCTTGTCCTTGATGGTTAACAGTAACTATCACCTAGTGTTTTACTTGTTGCTTTCTATCTTTCTTTTACCCTGCTTGGTATAGCATTTTGTTATTTGTCCTAAAAATATAAAAATAATATTGGAATATTAGTACATAGTGCCTTTTTGATTTCAACCAATCTCTGAATATTTCTTTGGTTTACTGCACACATGTTTTTATTGTAATAGTTGACACATAATTAAACACACACACACACACACACACACACACACACACACACATACACACATTTATGATCAAACCATAATATGAAGTGGGAAAACAAGACTAAGATCTTTCAACCGTAACCAGCGGTCTTCGTCAGAGTCAAAAACCCAACTGAAAACACTAGATTCATGGAAGAAACAAAAAAATCTGGTGCGAGGGTTGAGAAGAGTGGAGGTTCTTCATCATTCCCTCACCAGATGTTTTCAAAATCATAGTGTTCTTTCCAGTTGGGTTTTTGGACTGACGAAAGACGCTGGTGTATAGAGTGGGAAGTAAGAGAGATATTTAAAGAGGAAAGGCGAAAAAGAAGCTGAACAAATCAGATGACACAAAGAAGTTGAGAAAAAAAGGAAAGCAAAGTATGCTAGTGCTGTTAATGTAGTCAACAAGTAGTTAACGAGAGGAACAGCCTTGTCTTTGATGGTTAACAGTAACTATCACCTAGTGTTTACTTGTTGTTTCTATCTTTCTTTTACCCTGCCTGGACAGCATTTTGTTACTTTGTCCTAAAAATATAAAAATAATATTGGAATATTAGTACATAGCGCCTTTTTGATTTCAACCAATCTCTGAATATTTCTTGGTTTACTGCACACATGTTTTTATTGTAATAGTTGACACATAATTAAACACCACACACAAAAGCAAACACACAAACTACGCATATTTCAACTACATCTCGCAGGGAAAAAGGATAGATAGTAAGGTAAGTAGCAATAATGATTCGTTCATCGTCGTTCAAAGTAAGTCCCTTCTAATTTGTTTTCTTTGTGTTTCGAGTGGACGTATCACTTGCTATCTTCCTACACTAAGAAGCCGCTTTTCTTCTCTTGCTTCAAGTCCCTGACGTACGAGACTTCATTATCGAAATTGAACATCTAGTAACTGTATTTCTAGCTTATTTGATTAAATAGTGTCTTATGGTGAAAACTCATTATTCTATATATATATAATTTTACTCTAAGTGCACTTTTGTCATAATACATGCCTTTCCTTTACTTATTGCTACCGATGTAGGGAACATTCAACCTCTTGTATTTTACTAGTTTTCTGAACAAAATAAATATTTACTCATGATTAGAACCAGGAAGAGAAATATGAAACCTCCACATAAAGGATTTTAATCAACTTCGACACGTTTTAAACACTTAGTGTTCATCCTCAAGTTACTTCTACAATATAACCTGAAGATTTCGGGCACTGAGTGTTTTAAACTCGTCGACGTTGTGTAAAATCTTTTGTTTAGAATTTTGGCGTTTCTTTCTCTTCATTCTTACTATGTAACAATTCATAATATTTCTTTCATATTCACAAATATCCTTTCAATTGCAGGAATTTTACAAATGTTAAACACAATCAAATATTTGATTTCATTGCAAAGAAGTTAATGGACCTGGAAGATTATGTTTGGAACAAAGATATCTTTCTAAGGCCCACGGTTCCAAAGAAGCCCATATGGATAGGTATGTAACAGTCCAGTATTTTTAAATTTAATTTTTTTAATACTTTTATTAAAATTAGACCACTGTCCCAGGAGTCGTATACTATCCTAATTTTAAAGTTATAACCACCTTTTTGTGTGTAATTATTTTATGAGATTCTCAATCGGAGCACCCTCTGTAATAAAACAGTCATCAATTATTTTACAATTTTGAAGGCTTAAAGGGTATTGTTTTGACACTCTGTTGGTATTGCATTATTAAAATTACTAGGAAGCAAGGGCAATTTTTGGAACAGAAGAGATTTAAAATTTTCCCCTAGTAAATTCTCAGTATTGAGTGAGATGTAGTGATATGGTTTGCCACTCCTCTACGTATCTACTGGAATCAAAAAATCACGGGCATCATTAGTTGGCTGTGTTAGATCTTCATTTTTCTGGAGAAAAAGAATTTTGCTGTTAAATTATGGATTTCCTCTAGGAAGTCTATAATTTGGAATTACAGAATATCGAAAATATTTCATCAATGAATCATTAGTTGTGCAATCCGTAATTGTGTGGTATTTACTCATTCTGAGGTAAAATGGATGAACAAACAAAAGTCTCTCCACACAAATGAAGTTTTATTCAACAACAACAACGCGTTTCGAACACTTTGTGTTCATCATCAGGAAGACACTATAATACAAATTATATCTAATCAGTTACAAAATTAGAATGAAATAATAAACTTCAATTAAGAGGTATGTCTTGAATTCTCTTAATTGAATTTTATTATTTCACTCTAATTTTATAACTGATTAGATGTAATTTGTATTATAGTGTCTTCCTGATGATGAACACAAAGTGTTCGAAACACGTTGTTGCTGTTTTATAAAACTTCATTTGTGTGGAGACTTTTGTTTTTTTATCCATTTAACTTCAGAATTTCATCAATGATGAAATCAGAGAAAAAATAAGAGTCAATGAATTTCTCCATTCAGAAACAATGCAGTTCATGATCATTGAGTTGTTCTGCTAGTGTTCTTCTTCATTTGAACATTAACTGGAAACAACAGTCTGATGAATAAAGCATTGTAGCTATTTAATTGGCCATTAAGGTGGAAAATACTTCATCGCTGAATCATTTAAGAATCTATATCTACTACATCCATTTTCAGAATTCCATTCATTCATTCGTTTCATCATCATGAAACATGAATCTTGCAAAAGATTCATTTTCTGATATTTAAATTCGTATATCTGATGAATATAATGCAGTGATGATTAGAAGATGTTTATTATCTCGTTTATTTTCTTACTTTACTGTTTAGCTAATTTCACAGGACTTTTAAAGTTTTCAAGTAAAATGAACAGAATGAATTAACACCAAAACGATAGAGGATAAATGTTTTTTAGTTGCACTCTTTATTTTCCCGTACTTATAACGGTCAGTATAGGCTGGTAGTCCGGGGTTCGATCCCCACCTGGCCCTCGATTTATTCACGCAGGAGGTGAATAAATCAGAGTATGTCGTCCAGAGCCTGAACGATATCAGGTACTCGTTAAAGATTTCTATTCGAAATGCACTTGTGTTTATCAAAAATTTAGGACTGACAATGTACGTAGAATCTGACGTTATCACCTGCTAGGGGATCGGTTTAAACAATAAACGGTCAGTAACTAACATAGCTGGTCAACTAATTCTCAGAAGAGTTCTTTTTACATTAATTGAATACATTATAATAATAATAACTAATTAGCACTATAGAATACAATTTTCTGTTATATACAGTACAAAAAAAAAGTCAAAAGTACTTTATTTGCAAAATATTTACATATAACATTATTTTGTAAATGTTATTGTATTTACAATAGCCGTGCGACCTATCCAAGGTTTCCCTTGGTAAGGTCTTTTTGGCCAACTTAATTTAGAATAATATAATAGATCTTAAGATTGCTATATAGTACATTACGCGGTTTCATTGACTATATATATATATATATATATTGTATTCTATGAGTTGTCATAGTCATAGAATGGCATGTCTATAAATTGCAACTGACTTATTGATCACGATATTAATAGTAATGAAAACAATTACAATTATAACGATTGGTAAAACAGTAATAGCATAATTAAATTTATGAATGATATGGGTGTATTTAGAAAATATAAATACAGAAATACATAATACATTTATACTGAAAAGTGCACGTCAGAGACATCTAGTGAGCGTTTTTATAAAAAATTACTGAAAGCTCTGTAATATAACATCATTTAAATTAAAGTTAGATGAAGGTGAAGAAACATAGATAAATTAAAACACACATTACAGTCTCTAATTTTCGGTTATAACCGTCATCAGGAGAGATAAACAATGCGCTTAATTTCCCACTCTTATCTCTTCTGAAGACAGTTCAAACCAAAAATTAGAGACTGTAAATGTGTGTTTTTATCCATGTTTATCCACCTACATTCAACTTTATTTTTCAGTTTCGATTCGTATTTTCACCGAAAACTCATTTAAATTAAGAAATACGTTCATTCTTAATTAACAATATAGGCAAAATCGTATTTCTACATCGGTTCACTAAACGTATAAAGTTACAATAAATATTTTATTGATATTACTGATATCGTAGATAATTAGTTTATAATAACTCCTGTATTTTTCATAGCTATCCATATATCTTTTTAATAATTTAAGTTAGTAATTATTATTATGTTTATATTAAATAACTGATTGTTTTCCTTAAACAGCTGAAACAGAATCTGGAAGAGCGGACTTCTCTGATGCCATGAAGTGGATTGTAAAGTTAGGAACAGCGGCCAAGTTTGGTGTACAAGTCTTTATGAAACAACCAAATCTGTTCTCTTTTCATTCACCTACCCCAGTAAGTTAAAGCTGAGATATTACTTTTACCTAGACTAGTTTAACTACTTCACTGGTTTGGTGGTCAAAAGAGGTGTTTGACATATATATCAATGTAAAAACAGGAAAATAAATTCTATTTTGATAACAATAGAGAGTAACGAATGTTAAATATAATAAGGTAACAAAAAAGGTTATGGATACGAAAGGAAGACTTGAAAACAGTTAAATATGGCACAGTTGCCACGAAACAGTTGAAGCCGAAGACAATAGGAGACACAAATAAAGAAAAAACAATAAAATTAAACATGCAATGTAGGAAACAAGGAAAACGCATAATAAAATAATAAGTTACTGGAGAAGAACCTGTTTTCATTTAATTATGTACGTGGGCCGTTTTTAATGTGGAACCCTTTCGCCATGTTATGAGAAACCAACCAACGAGACAGTCCTTGTGAAGTGGCCAAGGTGGAGCTCGTGGAGGCGGGCTTCCTAAAGCTATAAACATAAGCCTTTTAGTCTTTATAAGACTGATGGTAACAACTAATAGGTGGTTGAGATATAAGTAATTAAGGTAAGGAAGCAGGGATTACAAGAAAAGATCTAGGGAAACGGAAGGAAAAGCATCTAGTCGCTAACCACATCACGACCGGTCAGGCAAACTTAAATCCACCATAACCAGCCACAACCTGCAATGTCTGATAAATGTTGGGTCTGATAAGCAAATAAAATTGCTAGATACCTCTGAGGAGCAAGAAAAAGTCTTAAGAAAGATAGGCACAAGCTGGAAGAAGAAAAACAGGAGTTAGGGATCCAGCTACCAAACAAGTGCGCAACTGAGCGAACATTCCATTCGCGGACACCAGCCAAAAAACGAGAAATCCAAGGGAGCAGCTTAAGCCGCTATTATAACACCATCAAAATGTGTTGGAAAAGACAGGCGTCAGCCACACGAGGCCGAAAGGACGGGTAATCCTACAGGCCAGGCGCGACGGGTGGACCCGACCCATCAACAATAACACCTCACCAAGCCCTCCAAGAAAAAGTCTTGAAAAAGATAGGCGTCAGCCACATGAGGCCGAAAGGACGGGTAATCCTACAGGCCAGGGCGCGACGGGTGGACCCGACCCATCAGCAATAACACCTCACCAAGCCCTCCAAGAAAAAATCTTGAAAAAGACAGGCGTTAGGCACACGAGATCAAAAGAACGGGCAATCTCATAGTTTAGGGGGCGGGCGACGAGTGGACCCGAACCAACAACAATAACAACTCACCAAGCCCCCCAAGAAAAAGTCTTGTAAATGACAGGTGTTAAATACATCAGACTAATAAGTGTATACTGCTACCCAAGCTAGCGTGCGAACAAGCGGATGTTCCGCCCCTGAACGCCGCCCCAGGGTAAGCATACGCCTAGTTGTGCCTTTCTTAGTTCATGCCACGTAGGAACAACTACCCAAGCATGTTAAGCCCCCCCACCACGACAAGGTGAAGGCACATCGGGGGGGGGATAGGAACAGAACCAGAACTCTGACAAATGTTCACGTTCTGGATCGACACGTTTGTTTTAATTCTTCTATATAGACATCTATTGGAGTTCTAGTTCCTCCCTAGTAAAGTAATATTTTATTACGTGTTTTCTTGCCGCCTTCATTATGTGTTTAATTTTGTTGGTTCATTTATATTATTTACAGTTTTTGTTATTGTTGGTTTCAATTCCGCTGCAACGTACATCATGCAGCTGTTTTCATTACCTTCTTTTAGTTTCTATATAAACTTGCTACCTTGTTACATTTAGCATTCGTTGCTCTCTGATGACAGAAATTTAAAGGTCTTAGAGCAGATATTTTTTTTTATTTTGCCTAAAGATATATTTCATTGCAGTTCTTTATGCTGATTTTATTCCATGTTTTTATTATAAACTTTATTTATATAAATGTAATCACCACTAGAAGTAGTAATAGTTCTAGGTATTTTCGACTGTTACCTACCGGTTCAGGAAAAAATCCCCCCTCACAAAGAAAATGAATTTATTTTTTGACTAGAACTAATATATTAAACCAATACCAAATTAGTAAAAAATATAAAAACATCTGGAAAATCACAATAATTTTTACAGGTCATTATGTTTATTTAAGCAAAAACTCTAAAATAGCACAATATAAAAATGCTGAAGTAAATAAAATTCATCACTCAAATAAAATAAATTAAACCAATAACCAATACATAAATAATAAATAAAAACAATTTTAACAATAGTGTCAAAGTATAATGTACTCAACAGTAGCCAAAGAATAAAAGACCAAAATTAAAAAAAAAAAGTTATCAGTTTAATTAATTTTATCATACAGTTTGAGTTTAAAAACTAAGATTAACAGCTATTCCTTTTCAAAAGTCTAAAATTGACGGTTTTTGCGCGACTTCTGTGATGGTTTTGATGCTAAGAGCAGTGTTCTTAGTTTTCTTTCTCTGCCTTACTTGAAGATCGCTGATCGCAGATACTTATTTAGGTATAAGTTGTCATTAAATCTTTTCTAAACACATTTTATTCAAGTTAGTAAATGATAATAAACGCAGTTTGACTGGCCAATATTTTATAATCATTTAATTTGTGTCAATCCTATTGTGTGGTATTTACTCACTGTTGGTGCTGCTTGTTTTCCACTGAACCAACAAACAACGTCAGCAACCACATCTTTGGTGTCCTCCTGATGATGAACACAAAGTGTTCGAAACGCGTTGAATAAATTTCATGTGTGTGGAGACTTTTGTTTGTTTATCCATTTTACCTCGGAATGAGTAAATACTACACAATTACGGATTGCACAACAAACATTTATTAATATTTGCAGCATTCATAACAGTTTATAAATATTTCCAACATTTATATATATATCAACGTGTAAACTGTTGTAAGAAATTCAGCAATGGGAATAAAATCTTTCCCAAAAGATCTCTAAAACAACCGGTCTTGGAAACAACATTAAAACTAGTTGTTCTGGCTGAAAGAAGTTAACCCTATTTCAGAATCTCCTACTATGTTTTAGACTATATAAAATATATACTTTTTCATCGAGATTTGGTCTAGCTTCAAACAATGCAACACCTTTAAGCCGACATTTCGTCTATATTTGTGCACATCTTCTGGGCTACATCAATACAAAATTTAATTACAATAACATGAAAAAGTGTTTTTAAGTTATACATTATTTAATATACATAATATTATGTATATTTATTAAATAATGTATTTATGTATAATAATTAAATAATCTAACTTATAAACATTTTTTCATGTTACTGTAATTAAATTCTGTATTGATGTAATCCTGAAGATGTCTACAAATATAGACGAAACGTCGGCACAAAAGGTGTTGTAATGTTTGAAGCTAGGCCAAACCTCGATAAAAAAAGAAAAATAGTGTTCAATATATGTGGTTGAGATAAGAATATATATATATAATTATATAAACTATATTGACAAAAAGAACACTCAGAAATGAAACAGAAACTCACTACTATATTTCGATGTCCTCGTTATCAGGAAGATAGAAATGAGTCGCTCCGTAGGTAGATAACGACTGAATATATATATATAACAAATTCAATAATATATCAACCGTTGGCTAGAATAGGTGTATAATGTAATCGGGATTCGGTCAATTTTCCAGGATCAAAATCAAACTCTCAATGCCTTGATTTTGATCCTGGAAAATTGACCGAATCCCGATTACATTATACACCTATATATATATATATATATATATAAATATTAATATATATATATAATATATATATATATACTTTAAAAACTGGATGTCTGTTTCCACTTGATTTAATTTTGTCTTATATTTTCCAAAATACGAAATTTTTTCTTCAACTCAGAACTCAACTTAAAAATTAATTCACCATAATTTCTTGTTTTATTATTGAACATGTTTCGGTGTACGTTCACAAGAAATTATGGTGAATTAATTTTTAAGTTGAGTTCTGAGTTGAAGAAAAAATTTCGTATTTTGGAAAAATATAAGACAAAATTAAATCAAGTGGAAACAGACATCCAGTTTTTAAAAGCATGTATTGAAGAAGGACTGCTCCCAACTTTTACAAATATATATATATATATATATATGATCAAACGACAATATGAAATGGAAAATAAGACTAAAATCTTTCAACCGTAACAAGCGGAGTCAAAAACCCAAGTGATTTTATCAGTAGGTTTTCTTCATCAGTGGGTTCTTCAAAAATCAGATGGGTTTTTGACTTTGATGAAGACTGCTTGTTACGGTTGAAAGATCTTAGTCTTGTTTTCCCATTTCATATTGTGGTTTGATCATTGAGTGTTATTTCACGTATTTATGTGAAATATTTATATATATTATATATATATATCCAAACTGGACCCAATAACAGTTCAAAATTGTTGGTTACTAGCCGTTGCGTCTACAACGTGCTTGGTCTCCCTTTCTCTTTTCTCCTGAAGACGGATTACCCGAAAATTTGAGTCTGTAAGTTTGTTTCTTTTACTTTCTGTGCTACCTATCTTCAATTTTGAACTGTTATATATATATATATATATATATATAATGATCAAACCACAATAAGAAATGGGAAAACAAGACAATAAGTCTTGTTTTCCCATTTCTTATTGCGGTTTGATCATTGATTGTTGTTTCACGTGTTTATGTGAAATCTTTATATATATATATTACATATTGTTAATTTTTGTTTACAAAATATTTAATTTCCTCAGGATTACTGGTCGTCACTTCTTTTCAAAAATCTTGTGGGAAGGACTGTTCTTGAGACTAGACTAAGTGACGATAACTCGAATGTCCATATATTCTCTCACTGCACAGTTCCAACGAATCATTCTACATCCATTCTAGATTCATGTGAGTTTTTATAAACAAAAATACTAAATTAAATTAAATACTTTATAATTAAATAAAAACATGTAAAATTTTCAAAACGTTTCTCATGTATTTTTGTGATCTCTTTCACGTGTATTATTTCTGTGAATTTAGTTTATATAGTTCGTGGAATCCTTTAATGTATATATATGAAAAGTTCTCAGTAACATTTAAGTGTAAGAACACCGAAAGTTAACCATAAAACGTACGTTGATATTTTGGTATATTTAGTCAATCGAAGAAGTACTCTGCTTGAGTAGCTCTGTACAACTCAAAGAAGTGCACTTTTACTCTTGAGAACGACGTATGTTGTAATATAGAAATAAGTTGTGTTAGTGCTTCGTCTGTTTGTTTTTCATCCATAATACATTTTATATTCGTATATTTCAGGAACAATTCTTCTTTTATGCATTTCATTAAACATAACACCTAAAGTAAAAAAAAATAAATTCCTACTAGATTTGATGTTTTAATGAAATTCATATAAAATTCATTTTTATAGTCATATTTTCAAATATTTCAATAAGGGATATTATTTTAATTTTTTTTTTTTTAATTAGATTGGAACTATGAAAAAGGAGCTGTAACAGTTTACGGTGTTAACTATTTTGCACAACCTGCTAAAATTTATCTTAGAGGCATCAGTATGAAGGAGGAACGAATGCACCTGTACTACCTTAGTCCGGAGGTCGTCAACGAGGGAGACTGGCACCCAATGTAAGTCCACGAAATCGGCTTAATGCTAAAGTTGAATTCATTTCAAATTAATCATATAGAACAGGCCTTTTTAAACTATTGGTCACGGCGCAAAATTCTGGTGTCGCGAGAGATTTTAATGTCAAATATTTAAATGCACAATTTTATAACATCTGGATATGTATTTGTGCAGTCACACCACGGGAGTAATACTTCATATAAAAAAAAATTGAACAAGATAGCTGACAAACAAATATTTGAATTTTGTATTGTAACCCATGATTTCGATTGCAACTATGTTAATCTTCATGAGAAATGTGCTTTTTTTTCGCATTCAGTTCAGTATGAAGACGAACATAGTAACCATTGAAATCATCTGTTTCAATGCAAAAAAATATTTTTTTTCAGCAATATTGGACCATTTATGTGTTACATTTAGAACTGAATTTTCTAAAATCGCTGATATGGCGTTAAATGTTCTTCTGCTATTCAACACCACATATTTATGTGACGTTACTTTCGCAGCTTTAACACATTAAATCCCAATTATAGATTTGTTAGTTTTTTTATCTATGCAAAGTCAAATTTTCCAAAATTTTACATTTGCCTTTCCAAATTAGATTTTATATATCATAGGCGGCCCATAGATGATAAGATATCTCTCATTAGTTCCAGAGCAATGTTCTGGAGTTTGCCCTGTTCTGGAGGAACAGATGATTACTAATTCAACTTTATACTGTAAATTGAGTAATTTATGGTATAAATCACCTAATTTATGGTACTTATTCAAGTCACGTATTTGGATAAAAAAATATTCGATCTACCACATTATTAACCAGTAACCGAGATAAAATTGAATTGTAGTTACAATTACATGATAATTATTATTATCCCAAGGTACAGTGCTATCGATGGTTACAAAATCAATATTAGATCCTGTTACATATTAACGTTTTACCTACATTTTTTTTAAAAAAAGATTCATTAATTACTTTCTTAGGCTAGATTTATTTTAAATTTCGCATCAACCAAATTGCGTTTAATATCATATTAAACTCTTCGTCTTTTAATTAAATGGCCTTTCTTTAATAGAAAATTTATGCTTAAGACAGATAACTAATAATAACTTTAATTAAATTTATAATTAAAGTTTTGTTTGTTAAATATTTTGTGAATACATTTTGCCTAATATGATTATTCTATTGTTCTACATTGTTTATAATAACATGTATATTGTTTTCAGAACTACTTTGTTTAATGGACAGAAGTTAGTAATGTCTCCAAGAGAAGAGCTACCAATTTTATCTCCAATTGTACGTACACCAAGCAGAGTTCTTTCTATAACTGTTCCAGCTAATTCAATATTTTTTATAGTTTTACCAGATGCTAAAGCGAGATCTTGTATGGTTAATCCATTTTTACAAAATGCTGATAGGCTTGATACTGTTTCAAAAATATCTACACAAAAATTAGGTAAATTAGGATTAATGGCAAAACCAGAACGCGAAGAGTTGCCTGCTAATGGTGTTTATATTAGCTATTCAAAGAGACCGGTTATTACAGAGTCGCAACAACATGATGGAAGTAATAGTCGAGGGCATATATTTGATGGGCTTAATAATGTATTAGAAAAAATAACACCTCAAAAAGAACGCAAAGAAGACCATGTTACCTATAATTTTTATAATGACAATTCATGGCTTACAAAACTAGCGGAAGGGAGAGATGTTAAAGAAAATGAATCAAGTGAAGAAATGATATATAATAATAGAAATAAAATTCATAAAAAAGATGAGGATAATGATGATATGAATAAATTAGAAAAATATGCCCTTTTGACTAATGCGATTTATGGAAAAAATGGGGAACCTCGTGAATTATTAAACACCATGAAAACTGTTCCTTCAAATTCATATTACAGTAGACCGAAAAGGAATGACGATATTTATTATCCTTCTTTAGGTACCAATCAGTATCAACCATCTCAAAGGGATATTATTTCAAATCTAAACGGAAATATGCAAGTAGGTAGTATAGTTAAAGAACCTGCAACTAATGGTTATGCAAAAATTCAAAACGCACTTTTAAATGAACTTCAAAAAGCTGGATTTAAAGTTGATTCATCAATTCTTAATGGCCCAATGAAAAATATACCATTTCAATCATTAATTAATGGTCTCAAAGAAATAGAAATATCTGTAAAGAATAGTCCTGAAAAGACAATTGTGGAAGAAGAGATTCCACCAATAACATATGAAGAACCAGTTTTGCAATTTACGGATTTATCATCTGATGAATTAATTTGCGCTGAAAGGAACGATAGATATAAGAGAAGTGTTGTTACTTCAAACGATTCAGAAGAAAAAGAAAGATTAGTGCCAAATAATGAAAATGAAGAATCTGAACATTATTGGGATGATTTAATCGATAAAAATCCTGTTAAGTATAAGGGGATTAATTTAGATAATCAAGGTTCATCAGAAATTGTTAATAAATCACCTATTATAACTCAATTTCGGTATGGAGGAGACGATGAAAGTTTACCAGACAAACTAAGTGGATCGTTTGTGAAACGAAGTGAAGCTGAAAAAAAATACGATTTAGAATCTCCGAGCAAACTGAAAGCGTTAAAAGAAGAGAGAAATGATTTTAACTCTAAACTTGACTATAAAAATACTGGTGAGCCTTCAAATGAGAGTGAAGACAGCACTGGTGAAAGACATGTTAATTTATACCCCAGAATAAGAGAAAATATACTAAAAGAAAAAAATATTAATGAAAATTTATTTCAAGATGATCATGATGTAAGTAAATCTGAAAGGATAGATAAAAATATGAATGATGAAGTAAAACTCAAGCCATATTTTATACAAACTTCTAGCGAGTTAGATGGGAAAGAAAATTTGATGAATGTAAATGAAATGACACCTACTGAAAATGGGCTAACAAATCGAGAAATTTTAAATAATGCTGAACCAAAGTCATTAAAAAATGAAAGGAAAAATGAAGAAGAGTTATCTGACGATGATGGGCTTAAAAAACTGTTAAAAAGAGAGGACACCAATTCTATACCTGGAAATAAATACATACCAAATAAAGTATCTTTAGTATCTAGATTTAAAGATAAAGTTAACGAAATGATCCCGACTTATAAAGACAAGTTTAACTACAACAATCAATTAAAAAGTAAATTGGAACAAGTTGAAGCGAAAAATATTGATCTAACAACAACGAAAATTGAAGAAAGTAAACAATTTTTAGAAAATCTCAAAATAAAATTACTAGAAGCGAAGGAAAAATTGAAAGAAGTTGTTTCAAAAGCAAGACCAAATGAAATTAGAAAAGAAACAATTGATTTAAATGATGATCCATTTAAAAGAAGCATTAGTGAAACACATGAAAAAATATCTAATTTCTTAGAGAAATTGAATAATGATTACATGACGAAGATTCATCCACAGTTAAGACATAGGAGATCTATGGAAGGAGAATCAGCATCAGTTGACAATTTGTTCAATGAAGATAAAAATATTGAAGAAGATTTGTTAAATCTGGGAGATTCAATTGAAAAGCTGACTCAATATCTAGGAGATAATACTGAAACTATCAAACATAATGATGATGAAGAATATCAATCTGTTAATCGTTATTTAGTTCCTTTTTCTAAAGGTGTTCACAGGTTACAGATAAATGATCGTGTTTTTCCTGCGCGCTTATTTCATTTAATGACGGATGATGATGAACTAGATTTTGAAAGAAGTCCTGTTGGAAGATATTTGGAAGGATATACAGATAAATATAAACACCCTGCAAAACAATACCGAAGTTCATCAGATTTAAAGTCGATCCCTAAACTTCATATCATTAGCGATGATTACGGTTCCACAGATTATAACAGTTATGTACCTGAAAAAGTTAGTTATAATTGGAAAGGAAGCCAAGGTTATGTAAATGATTATTTAGATTTCCCATTTTTAATTATTCCTGCTGGAAGCACTAATAAAAGAAGGATGAAACGAGAAGCACCTGTTGATGATGAACTAGAAAATAAATTGTATAATGTTGATATGTCACTTTCAAAACTAAAAAATGAAAGGCAATATCAAAAACTAGAGAAAACTGAACCTTATATTGATCCACTTAAGGAACTTGTTGATAACAAATATAAAGATAGTAACAAAATAGACCTACTTACACTGGCATCAGAATATACAAAACTTTCAAAAAACGAAAAAAAGGAAATCAATCACCAATTGATAAAATCATTCCCTGAGCTTGAAGCTTCACAAAAGGAAGGAAACGTTAAACGAAATACAGTTACAATTAAAACCGATGAACCTGAATCTAACGAAAATAACTTTAAAAAAGTTTGTGAAGAGAATGATGAGAGTTGGTTAAGGCCATCAAACAGTTCTGAAGACAATAATAAAAAAAAAGATTATAAATTTAATCTAATTGGAAGTTTAAGTTCTAAGATTAAAAGTTTGATTACTATGTTAAGAAATATCACCAAGTCTAGTAGTAAGTAACTATTTATACATACAATAAAATTAATGTAAATATGTTTTGTAAATTTTTTAAATAAATATTTTATAACTCTTGATTTATTTTTTAATTTAATATTAACTACACAAGTGCTATGAACACGTGAAATCAATAATCAACTACATAAGAAACTAAATAGTCTTCGTTTAACATGAGATTATTTTTTAATAGAAGAATTGTGTAATGAAAATCCGAAAAATATATGAACGCATGAACAACCCAATGAAATAGTAAAAAAGAACTCCTATATTTCTTATATAATTACCACAGTTTTCTTAAGAATCTGTGAAGTGGTTTTATTCATAAAATATCTCTATATTTTTTCTTGGGCTGTATAGGTGATACCGTGACAATTAATAGAGATTACTGTGTGACCAACAATTAAAATAACTGTTGTCACCAACAGACAATTATAAAAAAAATGATTATAAATTGAATTTAATTGGAAGTTTAAATGTGACCTGAAAGCTGCTTAGCCTTATTAGTTAACTTAATCACAGGTGATAACGAAAAAATTATCTTCTATTATTTATAAGGTTGCTCCTGTTACCATACTTATATTATTAGAATATTAACTCACCACTCCTGTGAGTTTTTTTCTCAACTCGATCGGTCTCAGAAAATGACATTTCAGAAATTAGTAGGAATCTGAAAAGTTCCGAAAGCAGTTGGGTAGAAAAGAAAATGTATAAGGATCGATGAGTTTATATTCTAATAATAGGTCTTTTATCAGTATGATTCAAACTTTTTGAAGCTGCTGACCTCTCAAGAATCGACGACAGCTTTTACGTAAACTCATTCTTTGCCACTCAAGATGTTATCATCATTATTATTATTTTCATTAAATTAGTCATAATATTGATATTACTTCTTGTTTTAGACTAGTAAATATACACAAACAAACAAAAGCTTATTCATTATTAGCTATAATTTAATCATATCGTTATACATTTGAAAATATAGCATTGGTAATTACATTTCTTGCTCTTAGTTCTTATTAACAAAAAATTCAATTATAAATTGTATAAACATTATGCAGTATTTAATTGTTATATAGTTAAATTGAAAATAATTAATTTACAGCATACCTCGTATATCCTTAGATGTTTTCGACTTCATCCATCTTACAGGACAAACAGGTTGTTCAACATACAAACGTGTAGAGAGTGATATTTAAAAAAAAATCGATTTTAATTCACACTTTTTGAAATCACCCGAATTCATTTTTTGAGATATTTTTAGCAGGATATCTTTGTGCCGTTGAACATGAATAATACAACATATCATTATGTTAAAGGTACTATATATAAAAACAAGAACTCATTTTTTCCTACTCTTATTATTATTCAAAAGAATTGAAACGTAATACTCGCTTTAGCAGTGTATGATGAAAATTTCATGAATTTTGAAATATAGCAAAAAGAAAATGAATTTACTACCAATAAAGACAACTATTGGTAATAAGTTTACTTATACTTATTGGCATAGGTTCAACACTGTTGTTAATGTTTACCTCAATCTTGTTAATCTGATCAAAGTTCATAAACAATTTAAAAGAACCAAACTTTGATAACGAACTATGAATTAAAATAATTCATATTTCAATCTATTTATGACCTTTCAACATTACATAATCACATATAGCGTTTAATATAAAACATACTATGAAAAATTTAATTATTATAAATGAAATGTTTTACATTTTATTCTAAAATTTCCTCAATTTTTGTTTGTTTATACTTTCAAATATTACATAAATTTTTAAATAACAATGTTAGTTGTATTTAAAAAAAATATATTAAACAATTAAATTAAATATATTTCTAAAACAAACATTTTACATTTATAGCATAAAATTAATTTATTAATTAGAAAAAGGAAAAAAACACATTTGTGTTATAAAGTTCCGTTTAGTTAAACATATTAAAAAGGAAAGCAGAATATTACATGAAACATGAAAAGATAACAGAGTTTCATTTTTATACATCACGCCCAATATGTCGGGAAATATTATGTTATGTTCATTAATAGGGGATTTATTTTGGTTAATTTATTCAAGTTTACTAAATTATATTTATTTACTGTTAGAAAGCATTCTATTTAACGTTGTACTATGTCAGTGTACAAATGTACAAAGTGTATAATGAGCAAAATTTAAACTTCAATATTCAGTACTAAATAACTAAATTGAGTAACAGCAAGCACGTTGCCACTGGACCACATACGAGCTCAAACAAGGAAATGTATTTGTCATGTTTTATTTAAATAGACGTCGTATATATTTATTTACCACTACTCTTAATTACCACAGGCTACAAAATATTTACTCGACAGAGGACATAGTTTTTTATGGACCAACTTTATTCCCACTACCCTAGGCAGCTCCTAATATAAATGCTACAATAACGATAACTATTTAATTGTATTCGTTTTCTATTTTCAGTGTTTTGTTGCACTTAATATTACTAGTTATCTAAACTTTCAGAATGAAATTGCGCTAAAATAACTAAATAAGTACCACCTGCTGCAATGGCCTGAAAAATAAAAAAAAACAACATAAGTTTATGTAAATCTATAAACAGAAGTTAAATATAATCAAGAATTACTTACTGAAGTAATAAGTTTCATATTTAGATTAAATAATCCAAAGGCATGAAACTTGGCATTATTAGATGATGTGCTTAAATAGAAACAGGAAATCTGAAACAAAAAAAATAAAGTTAAAAACATACGAAATATGTATTTTAGTTTTTAATAAAACAAATCATACCTCTTCCTTTAAGGCTGAATTAAGACGACTATTATTCATATTTGAAAGAATAACCTTGGTGTATTTGGCCTAAAACACAAAGTAATTTAGAAAAAGTAAATTGTAGAATTAAAAACATGTACCGTATTTTTCGGACTATAAGTCGCAGTTTTTTTCATAGTTTGGGCTGGGGTGCGACTTATACTCTGGAGCGACTTATGTGTGAAATTATTAACACATTATTACCGGCAGATCATTTCATGCGTCATTTTCACACTAAAGAGGGCACTCTAGGCTTGTGCTGATAATTTCAACTTTGGCGGTAAACAACTGATAAGGGCTCAATAAAAATGGCACAGAAAAGAAAATCATACTCTGCAGATTACAAGCTCTAGATAATAAAATATGCATCAGAAAACGGTAATCGAGCAACAGAAAGAAAGTTTGGAGTTAGTGAGAAACTTGTAAGAGACTGGGGGAAAAGCCGAGGTTACACTTACTGGAATGAAGAAAACAAAAAAAGCCAATCGCAGGCTAAAAGCTAGGTGGAGTTGTTTAAAAGTGACACCGAGGATGAAGATTTCATCGGGTTTTAGTTATTGGGAGTGACAGTGATAGTTTGCAAATTTTCTTAACATGTTATTTATGCTAAAGTTATCTGACTAACTCTTAATATGTTATGTTAACATGCCAGGCACGTTATCAGTTGTGCCATGTAACATAAGCATACCGTACAATTATTCATCCTGTTGTTCTTTCTATTCTATTTTTATTTTAAACTTACCTTTCAAGATGGCATGTATGTTCTTGTGTTGGATATTATTGAATAAATTTCTCTCAAAATGCGACTTATATATGTTCTTTTCTTCTTTATTAAGCATTTTATAACTGGTGCAACTTTTACTCCGGAGCGATGACTTATAGTCCGGAAAATACGGTAATCATTTTATTTTTTTATCATTAGAATCATTTTCATTATAAATCCATAATAATAATACTATAATTATAAATTACAACAGAGTTTATTTACTGTATAATTGATATCAAAATGTTAAGATTTAAAATTAATTTTTTTTAAAAAAAACTTAATTCTGTAACAGGTTAGATTATATTAAACAAGTTAATACATACTTCAGACTCCACCCAGGAAGCAGGTAACACAAAGAAGATAAATCTGAAGGTATAGAAGGGAATCCATAGTATTCTTTTAATTTTTAATAAAAGTATTGACATTTCCGATCCTGGTGAAATTATTGCAAAATAAGTGCTGAATAGTATCTTTACAAAACAAGAAAACAGCGATACAACAAATTGAAGTTGATAGGCTTGATTAACATCTTCAACAAGTGATGACAACAGTACATAAATGTTTCTGCAAAACTTGATCTCATTTGAAGTGAATTTATCTCGACAAGTAATTGTAAATACTTCCATAAAAGGCTGTACTCTATGTTGCCTAAAACAATTAATATCATCAAGCTTGTAAATGATTTATAGTAAGAAATCTTAAATGTAAAAACTAACCAACCTTCTATTGGATTTTATTTTCTTACGACTGCTTGATAACCGATCTTGAAAACATGTTAAAAATAGATTAACGTGCTTATATCTAAAGAATAACATTGAACAAATCGTTATAAATTGAATTTCTACTGAATAAGATGCCATTATATCTAGTACAAAAGAAAACCCTTCTAACAGGCCAATTACAGAATATGAATTAGTGTATAAATATAATCCATTAGGAACTAATGATGTAACGAGAAATAGTACTATGACATAATTCGAATAACTTTTATTATTCCAATCTTGTTTCAATAAACTAAATAATATGTCTGTTTCAATTAATTTTTGTATCTTTGTGCTGAAAAATATTGGTAGAGAAAATAGTGAAACGATTCTTCCAGAGATACTCATTATGCGTATAAATAATGCATTTAAATTCCTTATGATAATTGATTGTAAATCGACATCAAGAAAACTTATAGAGTTCACTATTTGTTGTGTTTCATTTAATGAAGAGTTTGTTATAACTGGTTTTTGCAACAAATCAAATGAAGAAAAATTAATTGGACTGAAAATAAATATACAAAGATCATGGAACAACAATATGTAAGAATAATATATCATTAGTTTGTTTTTAATAAATGTATCTTTACTATATTTCACGGAACAAGTTCCAAAAAATATAGAAAGAGTTAAAACTGGTAGTAGTGGTTTATATGTTGGAAAAGTCATATTAGAACGATATAGAACCAACGAGAAAAATGAATGAAAGGTAAGCACTCAAGACCTACTGAATTCAAATCCACATTTCTAGTCAATTACTGAGTGATAAAAGGAAATTACATTAAGTGGGCTTATTACCACAACAGCCATCAATTGGAACTCTTTCAATCAAACGTAGAAAATATTTAATAACCAAATATACAATTTACTACGTAATGTGTCATATATTAAAAATGTAGAATTATTTGGAAAAAAATTGTCTGTAAAAAAGTATAAATAATAATAATAATGAAAATTATATTTCTTTTGAAGTCCTGTTGGGTAAACGATTTGTTAACCCAACACAATATATAGAACACAATATAAGAACATGCCTCAGGTATGGCCTATCAGCATTGGAACACCTCCAGTTCCAATAAATAATATTACTAAATTCACAGAAGGGGTTCTTGAGGATTTTGGTCATAAAAATTCAACTCCGATTATATGCCGACGTTTCGCCAAAAGTTGTTTGGCATTTTCAAGGCTAAAAAACAATTTATTGACGACATAAGTAAGCAAGACAAATACATCCACGGAATACCAACCAACAGAAAACAAAAAAAAACAAACATGTATTCTGTTGATTGGTACTCCGTGGATATATTTGTCTTGCTCTACTTATGTCGTCAATAAATTTTTTCTTTTAGTCTTGAAAATACCAAACAACTTTTGGCGAAACGTCGGCATATTCAGGAGTTGAATTTTTATGATCAAAATCCTCAAGAACCCCTTCTGTGAACTTGAAAAATCAGTGGTCGAGAAGCAATATCAATATTATTAAACATTTATGTAATTGGTCCAATTTGTCTTTCTTTTTACTCCACGTATTAGTACTTAAAAAGTTTAAAATGGGTTAAAAGTGCTTGATTGTGTACAGCTTACGATTTAATCCAGTTAATACATATATTTTATAATGTATGGTGGATTTCTTCTAAGCACAATTAAAATGAACCGTCAACATCCATCCACAGCTGCTTCGAGTGTTCTTACCAGTATGCCCACTAAGAAAGCTCTCGGGGTTTAGCGGTTTCCCTCACATATCCAGCCAACTACAGTTTCATTCACCCAGGCCGCAAAAACAGAATAATAACTATCTATAAGTAATATCAGATAATAACAAATGATCCCCAATTTGCATACTCAGAACATTACTCCGCACTTAAGTTGAATATCTATAAGTATGAGCGTTGAAAACTAATAGATTTCCTTTAATGTAGGTTCACGTTAAACTGAAAAGATCAACTTTAAGAAAGTACCATAACCACATAAGTCTGATTATGTGTAACCTTCAGGTAAAAAAAAAAAGTAAAATATACATACATCCGTAAAACAAACATCTTATAAGCAATCAAATCTATATATATATATAAAGATTCACATAAACACGTGAAACAACAATCAATGATTAAACCACAATAAGAATGGGAAAACAAGACTAAGATCTTTCAACCGTAACAAGCGGTCTTCGTCAGAGTCAAAAACCCAACTGAACACTAGATGCAGAAAACATCTGGTGAGGAGTTGAGAAGAGTGGGAGGGATTTTAAAATTTTAAAAAAAGAGTGGTATTTTAAAATACCACTCTTCCCAACTCCTCACCAGATGTTTTCTGCATCTAGTGTTCAGTTGGGTTTTTGACTCTGACGAAGACCGCTTGTTACGGTTGAAAGATCTTAGTCTTGTTTTCCCATTCTTATTGTGGTTTAATCATATATATATATATATATATATATATATATATATATATAACAGATTCAACATTATATCGACCGTTTGATAGAATAGGTGTTACCTAATCGGTATTCGGTCAAATATTCTAGGTTCGAAAATCAAGCTCTCATTGCCGACGTTTCGGTTTTATTTTAAAACCTTTTTCATAGGCAGAAGTAAGAATTTTTTGACCAAGAAATGAAATATGCATTATTTAAAGGAACCACAATCTTAACCGGACAAAACCTTCGACTAGACTATTTCATTTTAGTCAAAAAATTCTTACTTCTGTCTATGAAAAAGGTTTTAAAATAAAACCAAAACGTCGGCAATCAGAGTTTTGATTTTTGAACCTAGAAAATTTGACCGAATCCCGATTAGATAACACACCTAATAGAATATAGTTCAATAATTGATTATTTTAAAGATTCTTTAGAATTTACATATATTTATGTTGGAGAACTTTAAAAGAAATCGTATTTAGATAATTCTCATTTTGACTATACAGTTTTAATTTTAACTCAGAATCTGTCCTTTCAATTGCTTAACCCAAATCAAAAATGGACAAACTACTATCAAAAAACACCATTCCAAGGTAAATAACCAACACAATGAAAAAATCATTATTTATTAATAAAATTATTAAAATTAAAGAAACATCTAAAATTTATCTAAAAGATATTCCAAAATATATGAGAACGGGAATACAGTTTCAAGAATTGGAAAGATTTTTTTTTGCAGAGTTTTATATATATTGTAATAAATGAAAGGTCAGCGACTTCGCCAGTACAAATTTACAGAAAAATATACATCTGAGAGTTAAAGTAAAGACAATAACAGTTTTGAATGAAGATGAAAATAAAGACTACTTGGTGACTCTAAAAGGACCAAAGTACTGATATTCAGTAAATTTATATAAAAAAAAGAGAGGTGTTTTGTAGAAGGTTTTTAAATGGTGGTTTGTTTTTCATTTTATCTCCTCTAGTTATTATGAAGAGTGGTGATTTCTTCTTTATTTTGTAGGAGATTTTTCTTTTCTTTAAAACAAATGATTCATTCTTTTAATTACTTCTGAAAACAATTGAACATAGATTAATATTAAAACCAGTTCAGAAAATAAAGAGACAATAAAACATTTCATGATCTTACATCATCTACTTTTTGTTTTTTCCCCTTGTTCTTCTGGTTTGTGTTCGATTGGGATACTTTACGTTTCTTTTCTTCAATCTAGAATCAAAATGAAGAAATAAAGATCTTAAAACTACAAAAATATCAAATTTGATAAACCTAGCAAATTATTCTCTAGTTTCATAGATACAAACGTTATGAATTTGGTTTGAAACAGTCATCAAGGTATGAAAACTTCGTAATAATCAATTTTACCAAATAATGATGTAGGTTTCAATAACCATACATTTCCATTTTGTGAACTGTTATACCTTTACATATAATTAATTATGAGTAACGCAAATATATTAGATTTAAGTAAACATTAATGATAAAGTTATTCTACTAATCTTAACTCTGGTGCAGTCTTAATCTAGTATTAAACTTATCAATCGAAACAGTTATTACATTTTTATTATGTGAAGATAATTTAGTTTACTATTAAGACCAATTATAAAACATGAAGACAATCAAAACTTAATTATCGAACTTTACTTTGTAATCAAAATAACTTATTATCAATACAACTATTAACAACTGAGAGCCAAATTAACGTTTCACTAACTGAAATTCCTCAAAATAACTAAGTATAATATAAAAAAAATCATTTGTGTAACTCAGTTAAATGCATGTAATCATGGAATTTTCAGACGCAAATTACCCAAAATAAAATCATCATTGTTACACAGAATGAAGTATTGTATATACACTAACTTGATAGGAAAACTATTCTTCATTCATAATCAAGCATTTGATATTAACAACAAATCAGCTTCTTTTACGGTACAAAAAAAGATAACTAATAATACTGTTTGATTTCTGTTTAAATTGGAATTCATTAATATACAACTATATTAAAATACAAACTAAACAAATGGAACCATTAAAAAAAAAAGAAAAACGTACATTATTTCTCGTTGGACTTTCATCTAGGTCTTCCATATCCTCATCATCGAGTTCATCATCAATATCTTCATCTTCATCATCTTCTCCCACTAGTTCACCTGTTCCAACAGTATGATTTCCCAACAAGGTAATTGGACCAGATCCTCGAACTAGCCTGAACGTTACAGGAGGATCAGGGAAGAGAAGATCTAAAGTGGCTTGATGGTTTCCTCCGCCAGTCATTACGGCAACTGGGAAATTCACGTCTGATCTATAGCCCATAGCGTCTACTTCAACAACACTAACTTCTCCAGGTTTTGCATCAGGACTAAGTACGACCTGTATTCAACAAAGACAATGATTTACATTTTAAACAAAAGTAACAATAAAATCGTCAGTTTTAAGAAAATAATATAAACTCATTCATTCATATAGGTTTCTATTGCAATTTTTAGAAATAATTTTGAATGACGAAAAAAATGAAAAATCATTAATCACTTGCATTACATAAATTATTACGCATTACATCTAGCAGAACATGTTACTTACTTGTTTGACAAGTAAGGTGTGCTCCCCTCGTAAGCCTTGTGATTCATTCACATCTCCACCAGACTTAATTTCAGGATCCCATACTTCTTTACTCTTGTCTTTATCAAGAGTTAATCCTAAAACAGTTCAAATATAAAAGATATGAACACACCAAACATGAAAATAATTAGGATTAGGGAAGTTGAAATTTATTTAGGTATTGCATTAATGATTCTTAAAGATTGTAAAAGCATTATGAAGAAAACAGGTATCTATCAAACATTTCTAGAAACTTTTGATGGTTCCATGCTTCCACATCACTCAAATATTAGCAAAGTAGTTCTCATAATAAGTCTGAATACAACGACTCATGACATCTAAATGAACCATAACCTTATGAATAGTTATGTTGACTGTTTTTATTCGCTGAAATATTTAATTGACATTAGATAACTCATTTACAATGTCAAATTAAGTATAGATCGTTAGTTGCGTTGACGCCGGCAACCTAGGGGCCTTGACAAAACATAGCATGGCGGCATAACTAGGAAATAATACAACTCACAAAAATTAACTACCACTCAAAAAAATGAACACAATTTATAACCAAATTTTCTTAATGACTTGAACGTTTATAAGTTTAAGTAATCAATAAAATAAGTTACAGCCTTTTAACAGCCGGCCTACGTGAAATATATTCCTTCCTAGTAAAATTATGCAAAAAACATCTTAAAGCAATTATTGTAGTTATAAAACAGGAAAAACATACCCCAAAAGTAATCTTCAGTCATGATGCAAGAGAAAAATTTGGATTAAACAACTAAATAACGTCCAACAAACACTCTAGATATGGCGGACGAGTGAGGGACCAGGTAGAAGGGTGGGGGAACAAATGCTGCGCACGCATTTCCCCGCGCAAACGTAAAATTCTTTATATTAAAGGATCACCATTAAGGGAACTATTTCTTTAATTATTCTGTTAATAAGAATAATAAGTATTTTGTAATATTGGAATACGTATTAGTGCTAATGACAGTTAGTTATCGCAAGATTTTTGAGCTGTTGTTACTAAAGAATTTTGGATGTAAATTAATTTTTGAAGAGCCGTTTGTAGAACTATTTAAAGTTCTCTCATCCTTATGGATCTATATATCTGACCTAATAATTCAAATGTCCATTCATAATTAAATTATATATTGATTCCAATACATTATTAAAAGAAAACATGAAGAGTAGAATAATAACATAAACATTTTTACAAATAAATTTAAAATTTCGAGTTCAATAAAATTGTAATACCACAAACAACTCCAAGGTACGTAACAATTTAATAACAAACATTATGAAAAGGTTATATTACTTGTTATAATTTAGTTCTTTTTAGATTAAGAAGTTATAAGGTTATGTTAATCATTCTGAACTTCAAATGCTGTTACTATTAGAAACGAACAGTTAGTTTGATAAGACATCAGAAAAGCAAATGTTTATCGCGGAATCAAAAAAACAATCAAGAATTGATAAACAATTGTGTTTCCATAAACAAAATAATTTAGTGAACGATAGAGATCGTTATTTTTGTTTAACTAACCTGAAGGAATTTTTATTTTGAAAAAGAAAATTTGTAATCAGTAGATATTAAAACTCAATATTTACAAAAGGAGTTTTAACTGCAACTAAATTAGCTTAATGATTCTATTAAAGTTTTTACCGTTTTATATGGATCACAATTTACTTAAATAACAAAGGCAAACAGTGGGATTAGTGGAGTAAAAGCTGTCAAACTGAATAACAAAAAAGCAAATATGATAAGGTAAATTATCACATTTTTGTAGGGTAAAAAGCTAATGAAATGGTCTCCACGTATAAAAATTTAATGGTATAAACAACGCGTTTAGAACACGTGTTCGAAACGCGTTGTTTATACCATTAAATTTTTATACGTGGAGACCATTTCATTAACTGTTATCCTTCAATGAGTAAATACTACATAATAATTGATTGCACTACGTTAGTATCACGTTTTGTTGTTACTATTTTATACAATCAGACTTATAGACCTTAGTGGTCAAAAGAAACCTAAACATCGGTTTTCTTATTTTATTTATTTACATTTTTACTTTCAATTAAATGAGCTGAATTAAATTGTTACATGTCTGCAGCATTGTCATAAGAAGGATGAGAACATTAAAAAAAAATTGGAAAAAGCAGATTCCTTTGCTCAGGTTTTTCTTTTGACAAATATGAATGATTGAAATATGTATGAGGCATCTACGTGTAGGTCAGTATTTTAAAAGACGTAAGTTCTAGGGCATAGACATTTACATGTAAGTGAGTATTTTAAAAGACGTAAGTTCTAGGGCATAGACATTTACATGTAAGTCAGTATTTGAAAAGGCGTAAGTTCTAGGGCATTGACATTTACATGTAAGTCAGTATTTGAAAAGGTGTAAGTTCTAAGGCATAGACATTTACATGTAAGTCAGTATTTTAAAAGGCGTAAGTTCTAGGGCATAGTTCCTTCAGTCATTACGAAAAATAAGAAGGAAAAATTGAAGATAAAGTACGAGTATATCTTACATATGTTTATTCCAGGAATTCACTTCTATCTGACGTTTACCACAGTTGCCATATTTGAGTTTATTAGCACTGTTCGTCGTTGGAGCCTACATAATGCTGCGTTGGTTAGTTTGAAATAACCAACATCTTTATGGCAGCATCTTTATGGCATCAAAGAAGTCAACTAGAAAGATTTACCTATGGAAGCAGGAGAGTACGGAAGCCAAAGCGATGTCTATTTAAAAATAGAGGCCACGATCTTTGAGTGTTAATCACTGTACCCTCATTATGACACTAGGTTTCACTCCCAGTAAGGTTGAATCATGTCTTTATTGGTAATATGGTAATAAAGGAAAAACTTATTGGTGTTCATTTACTCGTAAGTTAAATAGCAGGAACTTGAATGTAATTAAGTCCTTTGTCAACAGTTCAAAGAAAGCTCGCTAAAGTCTATTTCTGCTTGAGTTTTTGAAATAAACAACTTAAAGGTAATTCTGGTTGCTAATTCAAACAGCTTATGTTGACAAAATACTGGGTGAGTAGTAATGTACTATGTTAACCAGTTGTAGGGGTAGTAATGGAGTGATTAAGCGTCTCTAATATCCTCTAACATTCACCTCCGACTTTCGGCCTTCACGAGGCTACCCTGTTAACCTGCTATATGCAGGGACAAACGAAAGAGGAGGAGAAGGTGATCAGGGGCTGGGCCTGACCACCTTCGTTTCACATCCTTCCTAATCCCCAAATCCCCTCCTTTTATCTCAGCCCCAATCTAAGGTGTTATGCTATCTGTGTCGAAGGATGGATGATAAAGGGGTTACTGTATTATGAATGGAGCCTCAAGGGTACAAGGCGACCCCCTTGAGTAAATAGCCTTACTCCAGTATGTGGCGCTCTGCCGGAGCAGACAAAACACCACCGATAGAGCTTCAGGGATTTTCCCCTGTATGGTACTAAGAAGAAATAAGTCCGGAGGCCATCCTGCTGTAGCGCAAAAGGGTCGAAAAGCGCTAACTAGAGGGAGCCAACCTCCCACAAGTGCATCTAAGGACCCGAAGAAGACTGTCCCGAAGATGAAGAAAGGAAGTTACTTTCTCCCGAAACGTAGGGAGCCTGAATGGACATTATCAATGATAGTTTATGCAGATTCTGCAAAGAAGAGGAAGAAATACCGTTGCACCTGCTGACTGACTGTAAGGCAACTTTGCTGTACAGAAGTAGGTGCTTCAGGACACTCAACAAAACCATAGAAAAACTTTTACCGCTGGAACCAGCAAAAGTGCTGAGCTTCTTGGAGGCGTTGAAGCTAACTGCTGGAGTACTTTAGTTCAGATGAGGGGAAGTACAATAGTTTTTAAGACGCAGTGCAATAGTCACCCTCAAATAATAATAATAAGCAGTTATAACTCCATCTGACATTAGCACTTTAGAAGAAAAGAAGTGCTGTGAGTGTGCACAAGGAGACATACATGTGTACATGTTATACATATCCTCAGGCCCCGTTCCTTTTTTCCCTTTTTTCCTTTATATGTATTTATAACCTAAATTCACAGAACTTACAAGAAATCAAAAAACTCACCGATATTTTTAAAACTCGACGTCATCAGGTAAAAACATGTAAGTCTGTCCAAAGATAGAGAGAGTCGAAATAGAGTAGTAATATTTTTGTGATCTCTTATATGTTTTCTTTATAATTTAATTAAATAAATCCACAACTTTAATTTATTTAGTTCGTGCATTAATTTAACATCATTGTTCATATACTATATATAGCAGATTCAATAACATATCGACCGTTTGATAGAATAGGTATGCTCTCTAATCGGGATTTGGTCAATTTTCTAGGATAAAAAATCAAACTCTCTGTGCCAACGTTTCGGTTTTACTTAAAACCTTTTTCATAGGCAGAAGTAAGAATTTTTTAACTAAGAACATGATATTTACATTATTTAAAGGAACAACAATGTAAACCGGACAAAAACTTGGTCTAGACTTGGCTTCAATAATGACATTTTTGAACATTCAGAAGAAACAGAATATTATAATTTGTACCATATAAGTTAATCAAAGGATGTATTTTTGTTTCGGAATTTTGGATCGAGCATAATTTCTTAGTAAAGTATATGTTTTATAATAGAAATAGGTAAAACCGTCATACATCGTAAGATGATCTTAGAGTCGTTGGAGCGCCTTGGGACGTTGTCCATCTTCGATCGTAACATTCGTTTAAGATCATTTTAAGTGGTATCACGGTTTTACCTATTTCTAATATAAAACATACTAACCTCAGTAGTATAAACAATATGCATGTATTTAAAGTATATGTTAACAAAAATTGCAGGCGGTCGTTATAGTACTTGTTTTTTCTTTTCATCACGAAATGTAACACATATGTAATCTTTGGAGTAATCAATAACTTTTAAAAACCTCCTACATACATTTTATTGCTCGATACTGGCGTAAAAAATAATACAGTTTCCACACAAAAGAAGTTTTTTTTTTATTTCAACTAAGCGTTTTTAATATCAGTGCCTCAACTCTTCTGTAGATCAATTGAAAAATTTTTGTGAAGTAATAACTCTTTTTTTTTGAGGATATCTTCACAATGTGATAAAATCGTAGAAGTAATAATAAACCATATAAGTTAAACTAAAAATAAACTTACTTTCTAATCTAAAGCCTTTACTGAGAAAGATTACTTGAACAATGATTACGATCGTATTAATAACCTTCCTGGAAGGAACATTCTCCCCTATGAATGGTAGAATGTTCTTTCTTAGGTAGTGCGCACAAATATTTAGATCTTTCTTTTCAAATTAAATATTATTTTTATATATTTAAATAATAATATACACATTGATATTGTGTAAATTTATACACTTAAGTATTTCTTGACTATTACATTGTTTCAAAAAGTGTTGAGTAGTTAATTTCTAGACAACGACTGGAAGCTATGCTATCTGACACCAATAAGTGGAACTTAAGTAGTTATGTTCTAGCTCGCTAGATAGCAGACGATAGCAAAATATTTTTCTCTTATATATATATATATATATATATATATATATATATATATATATATATATAAAGATTTCACATAAACACGTGAAATAACAATCAATGATCAAACGACAATATGAAAATGGGAAAAAAAGACTATCTTTCAACTGTAACAAGCGGTCTTCGTCAGAGTCAAAAACCCAACAGTTGGGTTTTTTTTTTCAGACACCCAGTACTCTACTGGGGCATATGAATGCCTCCTTGGGGCTCGTTCTCCTCCTGGTCTTAACCTGTACCGTTAATTATTTATTATTTATTATTTTTTTTATTTTTTATTTTATTATTATTTATTATTATTATTTTTATTATTATTTCGTATTTTTTATATACTTTTTTTTAGATACTTTTTATCTTGTTTTCTAAATAAATATTGGAGGGATTTCTGTTTTTCCTCTCCTCCGCTGGGGGGCAGCATTGCGGTGGTTCCACGAGTTACTCTGGAGGCCAGTAGCAGTTTGCTTCTCAACGCGAGTACTTCGCACTTCTTCCCGATGACGATGGATGTCGAAATATCGAAGTGTTCTGTAGTGTCTTTCTGTGTTCTTTTCTATGTGTTAAAGTATATATATATATATATATATATACCAGTCAATAATATATATGCATATCCATTTTTATATTTAATATTTATATTGTTTCACAAGCTATGCAAGCACTTATTGAGTGCTATTTCCTCATGATAGTGAGGAAAAATATATTGTTTCGTTACTTTTGAGCATTTTAAGATTTCATTATTAGGTAATAATTAGATTAGTGTTTTTGCTAATACCGTTAAGACAATAAATTTTTAAAAAAAGAACATTTCATATTATCTTACTAGTACTTGAACTCTAACAACCTTAAAGTCATATTAAATAATATTTAGAATATCTGAAGTAATACAAGCAACTAATGGTTGAGAAATTCGACTTTCACTACCTGTCGTCAAGGTAATGATCCTACCGCTGAATTTATTTTAGTTGCTGAGGTGACTTCCAGTCGGCTGCACCCTCCCTCCGCCCCACCCCACCCAATCGTCAATTATGAAATTAGTTTTATTAATAATCATAAGGAGTAATAATATGGATATGTTACAGTAGTTACTTAACAGTCTATTTGCAATGCATGTCTAAGTGCCTTATTAATATTGATTGAATTTTATATTTTACTTTAAGTTTAGGGAGGTTTTAGATTTTAGGTGGAAAGTTTAACGTCACAGTGAAAATACACTATTTTTTTGCCTTTACCTGAAGTTTGTTTATATTATAGTACTTTAGGTTTGCTTCATTGGCAAGAGCTAGGAGAGTCTTAACATCACAAGGAACCATCGGACAAAAACCCGCCGAGAGCAGTAAGTGCGACTATCTTCAATATGAAAACTGGATACGACTACCTCGGGAAACATCTGCACCGCTTAGGTGTTCCACCAACCTCAGAGTATCCTCTCGGCCACTACGAGTCAATAAATGCCCAACACTTGAAAGCCTGCCCGGTTTTGATAAGCAGAATTTCATCTTTGGCTAGGCAAGCAAAGAAGAAAAATTTTAATATAAAAAGAATAATTTATTTGAAACAAAAATGGTCTCAGACTCATTTCATTTAAATAACAATATACTTATATTGCCTTCCTTTATTTCTCAAATAATGAAAATTATCAAGTAGAAAGTATGTGTCACAAAAAACAAAAAAAGCTTTTAGAAAAATTCTTTTCTAAGTCTTTTAAGATAAAAAAAGGGGCATCTTAAATGAAACTTTGAAAACAGAGAACTCAGGCTAGCAGTTAATAGCGCAAGAAAAATTAATATAAAAGTTAATAATATCAAGAAAAGGAACTTAAAAAACTATTTAGGATAGAGTTGTCCGAATAGAAAATTAGAACTAAAAAAGAGCAGTGAACTTTAATTACACGTCATGAACTAAATCACTTTTAACACCCATGTCATTCTTGGTCCATTTGACTTACTAAAATGGTTTTCAACAAATTTACAGAAAAAAATACTATTATATATCCAATAATATTTTCCAGAAACTTCTTTTTCTATGACTCATGCTTACAGGTTTACGTGTTTTGTGCTATCCATGAGGTGATATCCCTCCGTCAATTCACTTCTTCTCCTGAGGACGACCACCATAACCGTCGAAATATTGCAAAGTCAGTCCTATTGTTACGTTTCTTTCTATGGCACAGTTTATTTGAAATATATATAAATAATATCTGTTTAAATTGATTTAATAGTTTTTCATTTAAAAATATAATATTGAAAAGTTGATAATATTTTGTAGCTAATTGCTTTTAATAAGTTCTCCATCTGTACGAATAGCATACTGCCTGCATCGTAGAGTGTTTGGATAGAGTGGACCAGGGGTGTCAAACATACGGCCCGCGGGCTGAATCCGGCCCACCGAGGGGTTTGGTACGGCCAGGAGGTTAAATCTCCATTATTGTAAAAAAAAATGAGCTCACTATAATTTTCTTTAAACATATGGTTCTTATATTGTCCCCTAAGCTCAAAGATGGTCCTGAATTGCAAAAATAAACTCAATCTCCTGGGTATGAGGAACAGGATCTCTCTCTATTGGGTGCCGGGACATGCAGGAGTAGAGGGAAATAAACGAGCAGACGAATCAGAAACCGCATATAGGTCCAGAACCATACTGTGATATAGGACAACACACTATACAAGAACTTCTTAGGAAAGAGGGTAGAGAAAACAGGAAGCAATACTGGGATTCTCTTCAAGAACACAGACGATCAAAAGATACTTCTCAATAACTTTGAGAATAGGCTAATCTTTGATTGTATGGAAAAGGAGCAGGAATAATCTAAGGATTTTAACCGGTTTTC
This sequence comes from Hermatobates lingyangjiaoensis, assembly GCA_026182355.1. Classification (NCBI taxonomy): domain Eukaryota; kingdom Metazoa; phylum Arthropoda; class Insecta; order Hemiptera; family Hermatobatidae; genus Hermatobates; species Hermatobates lingyangjiaoensis. The sequence goes on along the minus strand of JAPFBL010000051.1, from coordinate 851,675 downwards.
TAACGGGTCACTGCAAACGTAATGGCCATCTCCGGAAAATGGGCATTAGCAATGATGGTTTGTGCAGGTTCTGCAAGGTTGAGGAAGAAACACCGCTGCATCTGCTGGCTGATTGTCAAGCCACTGTGTTACACAGAGGCAGGTGCTTCGGGACATTTAACAAAACCATAGAAGAGCTTTTACCGTTGGACCCAGGAAAAGTGCTGAGCTTCTTGGAGGCGTTAAAGCTAACTGGGGTACTATAGTACAGAAGGGGGGAAGTACAATAGTTCTTAGGACGCAGTACTACAATCACCCTCAACAAATAAATAGATAAATATATTGTCCCCTAGGGTCCCGAGTATTTGCAGTTCAGATAACATGAATGCAACACTGTAAGTTATATCAGTAAAAGTGACTTATTGTTAGCTCTATACAATTTTGGAATGAATTAATGGTCCGGCCCGATTGAAACTAGATTAAGCTGCACTCGGCCCCCAATCCAAAATGAGTTTGACACACCTAGTGTCGACGATGGTTCAAACTTATCAGGATTTTTAAAGTTTTATATTAAATTAAAAAAAAAACCATTTTTATGAGGGAATTACGAGTATAATATACATAGTACTTTGAGATTGAAAGTAATAATAATAATAATAAAGTTTTTTGAAATACACTCAAAATATCACAGTGTAGTCAAGTGTAGCCATATAAACTATTTACTTTAAGTTTGAGGTAATTTAAGTTTGTGGGTATCTCCTCAGTTACCATCAATCTGTGGTTGTTATTGTGACTCCTAGACGTGAGGAGTTTAAGAACACGGTTAATATAAACTGTTTACATGTTTGTTCAAGTTTTTTTTCTCATGTATAATAATTCAGACAGATGTAGGTAACTACTAAATGTTATGGTAATATTCTGACATTCTAAACGATGTAATATAATTAATCTGTAATCAGAGTGATGTAGTAAAGAGAGGTCGGCTAAATGGGTTGTTGTTTACGCAGCAGCTGACGAGGTTTTTGAGTTATTAGACTGTTTTTGCGAATGCTGGCAGTTTTTTTTAAGAGACAGTGGGAGGAAGGCCAGTTGGCACATCTTAACGAATATATTCCACTGATAGTACGCCTTTGGTTGACTTATCTCATTCAAAGAGAGAAAAAAATACCAAGCAGCCTCGGTTCAACGGATTGTTAACTTTTAATTGCAATTGAAAATAAAATTCTGTAATAATAAATAAAATTTTGTAATAAAAAATAAAATAAAATTCTGTACGAAAAAATGTACATGTTTGAATTTTCTTATATGACATATATAATTATATATAGTATCGAACATAGAGTAGAAACAAAATATAAGTTTATACAACTCGGTCATTTCAGAACAGACCGAGTCCTGATAAACTTTTATTTTGTATATGATGTATATAAATAACAAGATTTCACAACAAACACGTGAAAGAAAACCAACGCCCAAATCACTGTAAGAAATAAGAAAAAAGACTGCATTAGTTATTCTTTTTTCTCATTTCTTATTGTATTTTGGATGTTGATATATATATATATATATATATATATATATATATATATATCTCGATATGATCAAACCGCAGGTCCTTTCCTGCGCTTTCACCCTTTTGAAATACCACTCTTCCCTCCCACTCTTCTCAACTCCTCACCAGATGTTTTCTGCATCTAGTGTTCAGTTGGGTTTTTGACTCTGACGAAGACCGCTTGTTACGGTTGAAAGATCTTAGTCTTGTTTTCTCATTTCTTATTGTGGTTTGATCATTAATTGTTATTTCACGTGTTTATGTGAAATCTTTTTATATATTGATATATAACATAAAATGGATATGTTTCATAACATAAAAACAATATGGAAGGTTATAATGTATGGTTTTAGTAATGTAATTTGTAATAGTTTGCTCATTTTCAAATATTCCTACTTTTGTCTTTGAAAAAGATTTTGAATAAAATTGAAACGTCAGGAATGAGAGTTTGATTGGAAGTGGAAGAAACTGACCGCATCCAGATTTATCCTTTTTATGTTATATATCTCTCCCACGGTCGACAATTCAATACTGTTTTGTATATATATATATTAATATAAGATTTCACATAAACACGTGGAATACTCGTAACAATCAATGATCAAACCACAATATGAAATGGGGAAAAAACTAAGATCTTTCAGCTATAACAAGTGGTCTTCATCAGAGTCAAAAACCTAAGAGTTAGAAAATCTAAAGGAATACTATGTACAGTTCAGATGGTAAGGTGGTTAAGGAGACATGTTAACAGGCCTTTCGAGATGGTTTGTTATCCAGGAACTAAGTTGGCATTACCTCATCATTCAGCCATAAGTCGAATGCAGTAATGTTTTAATTAGATACGAATACGTTTCCTGACAAAGATACTGATTCTTTTAAGTTTATTGAAAAATGGAAGAAAGACTGAGTTAAAATGATTATTAAATTAAAATAATGTGAAGTACTCTTTAAAATGCCTTCTAATTAACTTCTTGAATAGAGGTTAATCATTTTACATAGTGAGTACACTAGTGGGATGAACTGAGTTACATATTTAACTAATTGATTTATTAAACTATATTTCATTCTTGTTAGTAGGTATAATAGAATCATTAATGAAACCAGAACTATTTGGCCACCATCCAATGAATATCAAATAAACACCTAGTTCTCTCCATGACATATAAAAAAATTTGGCATTGTCTATACTTAACTTTACTATAAGTAAATATATTTGCTACTCACTGACTTAATTTAATTATTTGATTTATTTTAAAGGACTGTACCTCTATTTTTCCAATTGTAACAACAATATATTAATAATCAACTAGAACAGATAACGATTACTAGTAACTACAATTAGTGATACAAATTAAAATACATTATTAAACCTATCATTAAAACGAATCAAAGGAATAACCTATTTACTTTGATGTGTTATCAATGAAGTGTACTTAGAGAGTGAATTATATATTTAGTTCATTTAAAAACTTATGTATTAACATAGACAACATTAAATATATTATAAAATATCTGAAGTGGACTACACTCAACTTTACATATAATATATATAGCTAACTCATTAACAATAATTTGATTTGGGTTTTATTTTAATGTTGCTGTCGTGTAGACGTAAAAGCAAACTCATAAATAAGCTAACATATAGATAAGAAGCTTGAAACAATTGACCAATCTGACATGATACTATTATTACTGAAATGAAGGCATACATCTCGTACTCCTGCGTTCTGCCATTATCTGCATTCTGCCTCCATTGTTGATTATCTAAATTCAACTTCAGGTTTCAAATTCTTTAGTGAACTTCATAATTGTTTGAACTTTATAATTGTTTGAACTTCGTAATTGTTTGAACTGCATTCATAATTTTACTTTAATTTCAGTTTGATAAAAAAGCTTACTTAATACTTAATTATGAATAATGTATTTATGTAGTGAAAAAAATACAAGTTCGCTAAATGTATTATATAGATCAGAACAATTAATTTAGATAAAGTAGAAAATACTAAAATATTGGTTGTTAGGGACAAAATGTATCAAACAAGTGGTTCACTTGACTTCAGTAGCGAAGATTGAAGATTGGAATCGTGCTCGTGACCTTGGTTTTTAATATAGAAGGTAGGATATCTGTAAACGTAGTCCTTTTCCAGACTCTGTTAAGGGCTCTGAGATCTTTCTCTGTTTGGAATGGTTTTTCTTCTTCTCGTGAAAAGTGTAGCGGGGGGGGGGGGCTGTTTCCCATGTCTATGCGTCCTCACCGTGAGAGTCAGTACAGGTTATGACAGGCGGAAGGTTTCTTGGTTACTGAACTCACTTACAGACAAGGCAGGTTCAGTAGGACCAGGGTCCGGAGTTCCATCTGAGAGCTCTTAAACGTACTGAAAGTACGACTGTAACGGGGGTAGCCCGTACGTGTTTCCTTAGGTGTATCCGCTGCCATGATCCGCTGTTGGAGTTGGATTTGTGGTGGATGCGGTTCCTCACCAAGAAAGGGTAGTCTCTTTAAGGAGTCACTGTGTGAGAAGCAGTATCATATCCCTACGAAGCTACCAGTTTAGCAATAAGAAAGATCCTCGACCCTTTGTTCTTTTTTATTGTTTAAACAGTTCCCCTAGCGAGCGATATGTCAGCCGTTTACCGGATTTTTGTTTGATCAGTGATTCTACAGATTCTACATTGGGGCTCTTCAATTTTGCCTAACTCAATTGCATTTCGAGTAGGGTTTTTTAACCAGTACCTGACATCGTACAGGCTCGTGACTGATAGCTTAACGTCCTCTCCGAAGGACGACGTACTCAAATTTATTCACCTCTCGCGTGAATAAATCGAGGGCCAGGTGGAGATCAAACCCCGACTACTAGCCCAGAGGCGAGTACGTTAACCACTGAGCTAACCTGGCCTTCTCCTCGAACCTTACCATTGAGTAAAGTCCACCAGTTGCACGTGGACTTGAAAACAAGAAACGCTCTTGAAGCGAGGTTTACCCAAGTTAAAGGGCACTTCCTCTTACGGAAAGAGGGAGGGGGGGGACAAAATCTTTATTGATACAAGGATAGTCCTAAAATTGATGACTTAATAGGAGTCAGTTATCTGCACGTCATCCCTCAGAGAGGGCATAAAGACGTACGTCCAGAACTTGTTCAATATGGGGCACTCATTACTCCACTGTAATAAAATTGATGTAATATTTATGCTTTTATGTTGAATCAACTCAGTAATTTGGCTCACCCATAACTATATAGACGGAAATAACAAATGAACTCCCAAGTCGACCTTAAAATAGCACTAAGTTGAAACCGTTGGAAACAAACGTAATATTTGTTGAAAACATAGACGTTGATGTTGTTTTCATGTCAACTGTGAACTCTGAGTTGCTTCACGTTTATCAACTTGATTTTTGGTTGTAAATAAATTATTTTAAGTTTTCTTTTAGAATTATAAAGATACTAGGATTATAAAATTTGTTATTTTAAGGAAAACACTGCACATAAACATAACAACAATTATTTGAGGGTATGATTATCTTCTTATAATTTTTTTTAAAATCATCAGCATTTAAAAATGTGTTAAATTTTTAAAATTTACTTCAGTATTTTAAAAATTTCTATTTATTAAAAATACTCTTTGCTGTACACAAATACCAATTTAAGTTGTTCAGTTCTATTATGCCCTATTTACTTATTTTATGAAAATAAATAAAAATCCACACAGAAAGTCTTTTAGTGTTTTTTTCAGGGTAATAAGTTCTTTCAATGGTGAGACACAGGTTGAGTATAAATTTCCATTTCTGAGTTAACCCGAAGAAGAACACATGCGTTCGAAACTAGGTGTTTTTATAAAATATTTATATGTGAAAACCTTTGTTTAATTTGACAACACATCATTTTAATATTAAGAAAGTAAAAAAAAAACCTTATTTTTAAGCCACAAAGTAAGATTAAAAGTAAAATATAAATTAATTGAAGTCAAAATGTTAGAACAATAGAGCAAAAACGATAAAAGATTACATTGATCGGAACTTTCAATTACATTTAAAACTACAAATTTGAAAAGAGCATCATAACTTAACCAGACTGTTTGCTCCATCAAATAATAGATAGCGCTACAATGCAAAACGAAGACGTTATTGTGTCAATCGCCAGTCAGTAACACTAAATAATTTAAACAGAAACTTTAACTTATTGTTTGTATATTTCTAAATAATGTAAATTATTGGGACTCGAGTATGTAAAAGCACATTTAAAGGAAATAATATTAAACAATGGTGTAGTGGCACTCCTATAATAATGATTCTAAATATTTTTGTATTTTCAGAGGATTATTTTATGTTGAAGAGGCTAAAAATATAGGATTAACAACAAGTGGAATCAATCTGTTGATAAATGTTGTGAAGGTATTGAAAACTGTTGTTAAAAGAGATCCAATTACTGTTTCTAATCACACAATAATTGGTGGTTCTTACTTACGTAAAAGGGAGGACATTGACCCTACAGGCAATGAACCAAGGAACTACAGTCTATATCAGGGTTTCTCAGCCTGGTCCACATAGACACCCAGGGGTACACATAGACCCACAGGGGTCTACATAGGCACCCAGGGGTCCACATAGACCTCCAGGAGTCCACATAGACTCCCAGGAGTCCACATAGACTCCCAGGAGTCCACATAGACTCTCAGTGGTCCACATAGCCTCCCAGGGGTTCACATAGACCCCCAGGAGTTCATATGGACCCCCAGGGGTCCACATGAACTCCTGGGGGTCTATCTCAAGACAAGTCTGTCTCACGGCTGCTGATCCTAAAGTAGACATTATGAAACCGCATTTTAAGCAGTTAGCATTCTTTTTATTTACAAATGAATGTTTACTATTTAGTTAATTAAATTAGTAATACCTATCGTATCTATACATATCATATTAAATACATTATTTCATATTTTTACATTAGAAAGCTGATTTTAATTCATTAAGTTTCTTCCGTTGAACCGAGTTTTACCAATTCTCCGTCATCATCAGTTCAACAATGTTCACAAATTATTCCAGCTCCAGGATCCCCTGGAGATCCCTGTTCCGCAACATATGGATCCTGCGGAGTCACCAAAACAGACTCAGTTTTTATAGTTTCTGGAATAAGCACTGAAGGCTTGGCCAAAACAGTCTAGGAATTCTTGGGCCTTATGTACCCTCCCTACAGTGGCCAGGTTAGCTCAGTGGTTAACATACACGCCTCTGCGCTGGTTCGATACCCACCTGGCCCTCGATTTATTCATGCGGAAGGTGAAGAAATCTCAGTACGTCGTCCCTTGGAGAGGACGTTAAGCCGTCAGTTCGGAACCTGTAGGATGTCAGGTACTCGTTAAAGATCCCTATTCAAAATGCACTTGAGTTAAGCAAAATTTAGGTCTCCCAATGTAGAATCTGTAGAATCACCTATCAAACAAAAAGCCGGTGAACGGCTGTCATGATCACCCGCTAGGGCATCGGTTTAAATAATAATAAAAATACCCTAATGCTCTCCAATCACTGAGTGCTCACTTTTATTGTATTCCGAAGCGTCTGTCTGTTAGGTACAATTTGACTATTTTTATAAACCGTAAAAATACGACCTTATATCTTCTGCCGCATAAAACAAATTTCCCGGACTGTTTTCAAGATATTCTAGTGCAGTTCGTCAAGTTTTGAGAGCTTTTAAATTTTCCAAATATCGAAATTCCTCCTAGCGTTTCATTCTGAAGTTGACTGAACCATCTTATTTCTCTGTAACCAGTAATATCAGTTCTTAACTGTTTAGTACAACAGTAAAGTTTCTTTCTGAACTCTAAACGTCAAGTTCTGTTGTGAATTATTTGTGGTGAATGTATAAAAAATTCTTAATATTCATCTTTAAAGGATGGTAGAATGGTGGCTGAAAGTTTAGTATTTATTCCTATGCGTCAGGTAAGCACAGTTTGGGAGATTACGGTCGGGTGGTTGTCCTCATCTTCTACCTGCTTAATCCGGGTGGACCTACTTGTAAACAACGTAAGACGCTGTTTGTACTAGCAATGTTAATATTTATTTCTGATTTATTTTCGTCTTCTGAGATCACATACATACCTACAAAATTACTTAATAAAATTACTAAATAAATAAATGGTTTTGCTACGTTGACGACGTTATGCTTTTGGCTAAATGGAGAAAGTGTTAGCTTTTTTTAGATACCCTCAACTTTAAATAAATAGACAGTTTACAATTGAAATATATGTAAAATAATCAAGGACTTCCTTTTCTGGATACTCTTTTACATTGGATTAGTATCAAATTAAAGTATAGTATTTATAGGAAATTTACAAATGTATCGTCTTACGTTAATTTATTCCCAGCGCAAATACTCAATGCTAAAAAATATGTTTTTAATAGTATGTTCCTGAGATAATTTAAAGTTTGCATTGAAAAGTTTTTATAAAGAGAAATCAAACATATTTACAAAATCTCGTCCAAAAAAGCTAAGTGAGAGCATTATGAGACAAGTCAAGCAATTTTAACATCATCTGAAAATGACGAACGTTTTTTATTAGATTGATATTGGTATGAACTCAAACAAATTTCAACATTTTTTAGCAATATTGTTAAGATTATTAATTTAAGATTAATAACTAAATGCGAAAATTGAAATGATTGTAAGTTGGATCATTGATATTACTAATTTATTTATTTTGCGACTACCTGTTGGTGATGAATCCGTTGAAGTAGTGGTTGACACGTGGGAAGCCCAAGGAATGACTATGCGATGCCAACGTGACTCATGCTGACACAAGGCCCTTGAGATCAACACTTTTTCTAATCGTTCCAAGTCAATCAATCAATAATAATGGCGTAACACTTATAGAATAACTTTATGTTTACTTTACTATAAGTAAAGTATAGTGATCATGAAAAAATTCTATCTCGAGATTTTGACGAAATTACATGTTTCAGGTCTCAGAAGTCGTTTTATCAAGTTTTTTCGATGATGTCTATGTGTCTATGGATGGTGTGTGGGTGGGTGATTATGTATCCAATGTTTGTATTCACTCTACGGTCCAGAATCTTTGATGGATCAAGTTGTTATTGTACACCAAAATGAGCCTCATAGTGTAGATGAGCTCTATTTTTTGGGAGCAATCATGCATGATGGGAATAATGAGAATAGCTCAAAGTATAGTATTTATAGGAAATTTACAAATATATCGTCTTATTCATGCATTTCATCATTACCACAGAGGTTAGTTTTATTAATATTAAACACAAAATCTACCGTCTTACCTCGTACATTACTGCCGTAGCTCTCGGACCGGTTTCGGGTGTCACCCATCTTCAACACGAACTCGTTCGTTCAACACGAACTCGTTCGTTTGAAGATGGGTGACACCCGAAACCGGTCCGAGAGCTACGGCAGTAATGTACGAGGTAAGACGGTAGATTATGTGTTTAATATTAATATCGTCTTATGTTAATTTATTCCCAGCGCAAATACTCAATGCTAAAAAATATGTGAATAGAAATATATATTGATCTTTTGTTTTATAGCAAAAGATCTATATATATTTGAATTACTCTTTTTCGATTTTGAACTTATATATACATCAGCTCCAAAACGAAGAAAAGTAACACACAGAGAAAGAGACACACTTACAAACTCAATTTTTCAGATGATCCGTCTTCAGGAGGAAATAGAAGGGGCGACCCAAGACGGAGTCCCAAAATTTTCTCCTGAAGACGAATCAGCCGAAAATTTGAGTTTGTAAGTGTGTCTCTTTCTCTGTGTGTTACTTTTCTTCGTTTTGGAGCTGATTTGCGTCCAGTCTGGATTGTTTTTTTCGAATTTTGAGTGAAATATATATATATATATATTGGTATACTTTGGGAGCAGACCTTCTTTTAAACATACCTCATTAAAGATCTTGCCAACATTAAGTTTAGTATGTTTCCTACATACCTTTTCAAGGTTTCGAATGCTACCTTTCCATCTCTGTGGTATCATATAAATTAACTCACCGATTTTTTTATCTTTAATTGTATTTTTCATATTACATGTCCGACGTTTCGGTCTACGTTGACCATTCTCAAGGATTCTATATACAAGGTTTTTTTAACAATTCTAATAAATACTTATTTACAATGACAATTACATCACTTCTATCAAACATAACTAATAATAAAATATACTTTTAAAAAACACTACCTTAATAAACATGAGTAACAGGTTTCCTACAAAATTCCCTACATGAACATTTACACAACATTATTTAAATCACTATATAGTTATTTTTCACGAATGTAACTTTAAAATTCTGGAAAAACAACAGGACTGATCATTAATGTTCGGCTTCTTTTATTATTTTTTTTATTATTATTTTTACTATTTTTTTTCTCTAACTCCTCCTCCCTTTTCAAGAGTAATTCTGGAAAGTTTACTTCGTAGTTGCACTACTAAAAATCCTTTTACACATATTGATGGGAGCTTATATTATCAAATAGATGGCGTTGCCATGGGTTCTCCCCTTGGAGTAACATTTGCAAACTTTTACATGTGCCATGTAGAGAATAGTGTGTTAGCACAAGAATCTATAGTCAAGCCCCATGTGTACTGCCGTTACGTTGATGACTGCTTCTTAGTGGTGAATAACGAACAAGAAATTGAGTGTTTAAAAAAAGCACTTGAAGAGGCATCAGTTTTAAAATTCACAAAGGAATTCAGTGTCAACAATAATATCAACTTTCTGGATGTAAGAATAAACCAGAATTACAGGAAATATGAAACATCAGTATATGTTAAACCAACGCATGCAGGAGTTTATTTAAAGGCACAAAGTGAGTGCCCAGAAAGATATAAAGATGGAACAATTAAGGCACTTATACATAGAGCATTCAAGACATCGTCTGACTGGCCTCTCTTCGACCAAGCAGTAGAAAGGATTAAACAAGTATTGGTCAACAAAGGTTATAGTAACCAACACTTCGACAATATTTTAAGGAAATTTATGAAGAATATAAATTCAAACAATAATCAAGAGCATCAGCTGGGTGAAGAAGGAAGAATACAAACGGTGTATTATAAGAATCAATTCTCTAATGAATATAAAAAGGATGAAAGAATTTTGAAGGCTATAATTAAAAGAAATACAACATGTGTTAACTCGGCAGACAAGCTAAATATTAGTATTTACTACAACAGTTCCTGCACAGCAAATATGATAATTAGGAACAACCTACAACAAAAAACACAACTACAAAAAACCAATGTAGTGTACAGATATAATTGCACTATAGGAGACTGTGAGCTCCTAAAATCGAGCTACATTGGTTCTACGACGACAACACTTTCACGCAGACTTACGATGCATCTCGCAGCCGGAGGACCGAAAGAACACACAATGAACATACATAAAAGCAGGCTAAGTAGAAAAATGCTGGAAGACAACATTGAAGTATTATATGCAGAAAATAATCACACGAGGCTGCATATAATTGAATCATTATGCATAAAGGAAAAGAAGCCGAACATTAATGATCAGTCCTGTTGTTTTTCCAGAATTTTAAAGTTACATTCGTGAAAAATAACTATATAGTGATTTAAATAATGTTGTGTAAATGTTCATGTAGGGAATTTTGTAGGAAACCTGTTACTCATGTTTATTAAGGTAGTGTTTTTTAAAAGTATATTTTATTATTAGTTATGTTTGATAGAAGTGATGTAATTGTCATTGTAAATAAGTATTTATTAGAATTGTTAAAAAAACCTTGTATATAGAATCCTTGAGAATGGTCAACGTAGACCGAAACGTCGGACATGTAATATGAAAAATACAATTAAAGATAAAAAAATCGGTGAGTTAATTTATATGATACCACAGAGATGGAAAGGTAGCATTCGAAACCTTGAAAAGGTATGTAGGAAACATACTAAACTTAATGTTGGCAAGATCTTTAATGAGGTATATATATATATATCATTAAAATTAACCGCAGTCTCGGCATTCACGATCTTAAGACTGAGAGATTCGATCCTACGAACTAACCTCCTGCTAACAGGGTTCAACTGGGAAAGGAGTTGGCCAAGTGACATGTTAAATTAAAATCGATGACTCATGCTTAGTCATTGCTATAAATAGATTAAAAGGATAGCACAAGTTAAAATAAAGAGAAGGTTAAAGGTCCTTTTAATCCTTTTAATCCTTTTAATCTATTTATAGCAATGACTAAGCATGAGTCATCGATTTTAATTTAACATGTCACTTGGCCAACTCCTTTTCCGGTTGAACCCTGTTAGCAGGAGGTTAGTTCGTAGGATCGAATCTCTCAGTCTTAAGATCGTGAATGCCGAGACTGCGGTTAATTTTAATGATACTTGTTTAAAAGAAGATCTGCTGCCTATTTATACCAATATATATATATATATATATATATATATATGAATGATCAAACACAACAAGAAATGGGAAAACAAGACTAAGATCTTTTAACCATAACAAGCGGTCTTCGTCAGAGTCAAAAACTCAACTGACTCTGACGAAGATCACTTGTTACGGTTGAAAGATCTTAGTCTTGTTTTCCCATTTCTTATTGTGGTTTGATCATTGATTGTTATTTCACGTGTTTATGTGAAATCTTTATATATATATCATACAAAGAGTTAACGTAGCATTAACAGGTCATATGGCCACTAGGTACCTATATGGAGCAAACATTGCAAATATATTTATGGCCAACACAAAAGCCCAACTAGAATATATACAACCCTAAAATAATTTTCAAATGTGAGGGAGGAGGTAGAGGGATAAAGGAGGAGTGATAGAGGGATTAAGGAAGAAGAGAATTTGAAGGGAGGTATATGGAGTGATAGTGATCTCAGGGAGGGGGAGGTAGATTGATGAGGTAGAGGGATGAAGGAAGGGTGATAAAGGTTAGAGGGGATGAAGCTAGTGTAATGGGAAGTGAGGGTGGAAAGAGAGGCAATGAAGAAAGCTGAGACATATATTTTGTATGTCTATAATTAAACCTCCGTCCCGTGAGCTGGCTGACAGAAGGTGATACGGCCCACAGGTGAACAAAGATTGCCATGCCTGACTTAATGTAAGCTTGAGTTGGGCCTATTCCATATTTTAGACAAATATAGATCGTTTATTTTATTTTAATTCGTTTAAATAAAAATGAACTGTGTTAAAAAAAAAATCAAAATTGTAAATGAATAAATTTATTATCGGTAGTATCAACGTTATCTATCCGATCTAATCCATGTGACCTTCATTGATGTTTAATGCTTAATCACGTAGCATAAGTAATGCACAACCGCATTCTGAACTGTAAGTCGCTAATTCCAGCTACTATTTACTTGTCTTTTGATTTGAGAAAATATTTAGCAAGTTAGTTTCAATGACATCTTAAGAAAATATTTTTATCTTATATTATCCTATATGATTTCTGGTAAGTACACTTATTACTGTTACAGCCTAGTTTATTTAAAAAAAATTGAATAAAAGCCCAAATGATAAAAAAAGAAACCGAAATCAAGGTAAAAAACAGATTTGTAAGGTAGTTGAATATTCAAATGAACTCACCCAAGCAATATCTCTGTGCAAACAGATATGAAAAGAACAACCCCAATGAAACTTTTCATTTATATATCTTGTTTAAAATCACAGTTTTTGAATTTTCTTTTAAATGATTATCATCTATATTTATCAAAATCAAATGCACGTCCGTTTGTTTGTTTGTCAGTGCATCTGTTCTTACTAAATAAATGGCTAAATCACATTCGATTTAAACGAAAAATGACTCATTCTTAAAAATTATCCCGGTCGACCATTTGTGGAAGAAAAAATAATTAATTAGTTAATGTATAACCAAGAAAGTGTAATTTTTAAAAGATTAACTTTTTATGTTTTCAAAAGTTTGCGAATATGGAATGAGTCATTGGTTTTACAGTATCATAAAAGTTTTACCGTATCAACAATCATTGGACCCTCTCCCTAGGCTTGTGCGTAAACTTGATTTTAATATAGTGTTTTCTAATCGTAATAACGTGGGCAGTATGTTAAATAAAAACTCACCCAGGGAACTGGAGTCCGCTGGTATTGATAAGATTCCGTGGAAAAATTGCCATAAAATTTATATTGGTCAAACAGGTATATCTTTAAAGACACGTGTAAAACAACACCAATACAACGTAAGTATACAGGAAAAAAGCAGCGCCTTGTCAATATATTGAAAATCATCATATTGATTGAGCCGGAACTAAATTTATTACCTATGAAAAATCGATTTTAAGAAATATTATTGAGTGCTCGTTGATTAAATTTAATAGATGAAATATTATAAAAATTAGTACCGGGTTGTTCCGGCTTGACTCAGTGTTGAGGGCAATAGCCTCTTCGAAGAGGGTTGACAGATATCGGATAGTTGCTTACTCTTTCTTACTGTACTCCTTTGTTTCCCTAAACATGCCTCTCTGGACATTTGTCCTTTCCTGTACTTTCACCCTTTTAAAATACCACTCTTCCCTTCCACTATTCTCAACCCCTCACCAGATGTTTCTGAATCTACTGTTTCAGTTGGGTTTTTGACTCTGACGAAGACGAATTTAATTTTGTTGTTTGATCATTCATATATATATATAAAGATTTCACATAAACATGTAAAATAACAATCAATGATCAAACCACAATAAGAATGGGAAAACAAGACTAAGATCTTTCAACCGTAACAAGCAATCTTCGTCAGAATCAAAACCCCAGAGTCAAATTGTGGTTTGATCATTGATATATATATATACGAATTCAAAATTCAAGAAGAGTAACACACAGAGTAAGGAAACACACTTACAGACTCAAATTTTTGGGTAATCCGTCTTCAGGAGAAAAGAGAAAGGGAGTAAGTGTGTTTCCTTACTCTGTGTGCTACTCTTCTTGAATTTTGAACTCGTACTGTGTCCAGTTTGGATCGTCTTTCGTTTAATATATATATATATATTGTGTTAAATTGAACTGCCTTAATGAAACGTACCTTTCTTTTAGGCAGTTTTTCAAATCTTCTGGCTGACTTCAATTCTTTTGGATTCAACTGGTGAATTATATCAGTAAAACTCCGGTTGGACATCACTATTTATTTAATAACATTTTACATTAGATTTTACAACTAAATTAAACTAAACATGACATGTTTCGGCTGCCTCCAACCATCTTCAGAATTAAATTTGTTATCAGTCAAATAAATATGTAAACATAACAGTAAGATAAATGAAGATTTTGACTAAAAATAAATAGTGATGTCCAACCGGAGTTTTTGCTGATATAATTCACCAGCTAAATTCAGAAGAATTGAAATTAGCCAGAAGATTTGAAAAACTGCTTAGAAGAAAGGTACGTTTGATTAAGGTAATTCATTTTAACACAATTTGTATAAAAGAAGGTCTGCTCCCTATTTATACTTATATATATCAGTACAGATTTGCAGCAGATTTTCTTGCAGGCAAATTTTATTAAAATATCCAGCAGCTTCTGCGTTCACGACTTTTTTGCTGATCTATTGTAGTTTTGCATGATTGCAGGATTGTCGTGAATGAGGAAGCTGCGATATATTTTAATAAAAATTATATAACTAAAAATAATACAGAACATATAGTTCAACAAAACATTTACTACGTTCGATGTTTATCAGCAGTTTTTTTTTTTCAGGTAAAAATCAAAGTAAAGATGAAGTGAGTGAGATGTACTCAGTCCGGCAAATACAATCTTGGCTTCGATATGCTGAGTGAATACATCTCTTCTGCTGATAATAAATTGTTGTTCGAGATTTTGATCATAGTTAATTTAAGCTCAATGTGCCCAGTAATTTTGAGTTTCATTTAGTTTGTTTGGACTATTGTTTTGGTATTTTTAAAAATATATATCTGTATGAAATTAGGTGTTTATCCGTTCTTAGCATAAAGCGCCACTAATACTGGCATAGTTTCAAATCAAGATGCAAGGAAGGACACATACAAATATAATTTTTCATACAATTTCGACCAACATTATTTTTTTTAAAACAATTGATTTGATAAATTATTCTTTAATAAAAACTGTTAACGTTCAATTAGCCTTTCTTTTATTTAGTACTCATGCATGCACCACAAATGTATTACATAACTTCAATTACAAATTGTTAACTTCCAAATAATTATAATTAATTTTTAGTTAAAAAACCACAAATATATATATAATGTATAAAAATAAAATTAACTGAAAACGGATTTTACAAAATCAATATTAATTAATTGTAATTATTTTTTTAAGGCATATTATGAAAATAAATTCTACTTTGAATAAAAACTATTTTCAAATTAAAATTAAAATTTTACAGAATTACAAGTCTTCTATATATATAAAGTTCGTGAGTTTGTTTGTTCACCAATTTTCCATGGAGATAGAGACCTGAAATTGTTATAGTCTTTACTTTTGTTGTGATTGGCTTTGTTGTAGTTGAATTACATAATAACAAATCGTATTAGGGGGTCAGGGTAGCCCAGTAGCTTACGTACTCGCCTCGACTTTCTACAATATTATTAAATAATATTTCTTATTAGGGGGTCAGGGTAGCCTATAATATATAATAAACTATTACATTAGAAGTTAAAAATGAATAATTTTAGTAACAAAGTTGAACAAAATACGAATGTTATAAGGTAATATTACAAAGACACATTCCTTTCATTGATATTATTTTATGTTGGGTAAATAAATTGAATAAAGATGTTTTGTTTGTTTTAAACATATTTGATTGTGCATATAACTTGAATTGATGTTTTATTTATTTAAGTCATAAAATAAATCATTATCTTTGAGGCTACAAATGCAATAAAAGATAACTATATATAGATATTTAAAACAACGGGAAATAATTTTTTTTCAATAAAATGTAAAAATGTTGACTTATAATTCAATTTGAAAGCTGGTGAAAGTGATACAAGCCATACTGTTTGACGGATCAAAATAAAACAATACATAGAAATAGAACTTTATGTGGAGAATGAGTTGAGATAATTTTTTTCAAAATCAAATTCACGAAAACGGCGTTACGGTATATTTTCTGTTTTCTAATCCCTTGCATGCATATGCTTTTTAGGTGTCCCAGCTATCAAGTTCATCGTGACCCCTCTTAACAACAAATTGTTTGACATACATATGTACGACTGGTTTTGGGTTTCACACTCCACCTGAGTGTATCTCTACTCATACGCTAGATTTGTTTCTTTTAATGGTGAGTCTTAACTTGGTTATTGTTTTTGATAAATATACCTCTTACTGTAAGAGTATAAGGAAAGTTTTTTTAGTACTTATATATAGATCTTTTGCTTTTCGACAACATTACAGCATAAGCTCAAATGCAGTACTACAAAACATTACTCTTCTAATAATAATAAGGTCATCTCCACATTCTTGCATATCAAAACCTTGATTATTTAGATTATCCATGAACTTTGCACAAAGTGCAAAAAATATAAAATAACATGTTTATGATCAAATGGGTAAAAAAGACCGTTCTTTAATCTAATTCGTGTCAAATAATCATTAAAAGGACTATTTCCTGCGAGAAAATATACTATTTTAAAAATATTTCGAAAAACGTTTAAGTTTAATCTGCCACGTACACAAAGAAAATATTTTGTCGACAAAAGGTCTTGTTTATATTTTAGTACTGTTTCTAAACAATAACGCAATATGTAATAATGTATTTTTTTAAATTTACACAGTGGAATATATGTTGTAAACTTGTTCAATACTGTCATACAAAAGTGCTTCACTTGCGTCGACTAAGTTGTTCTCACTGATATGAGATTTAACCTTCTTTATCATTCGTCGAGGATATTTCCAACAATTGTCATGTCACTCCACTTTCGGTTTTTCAATTTTTGTCGTCACCTCAATTTTTACATAACTATTACCATAAAATGCCGTGTATAATTTTTTCTACTCTATAATTAAATACATTTTTCAAAATGTAGTTAGAACTAAAACTCAATTATTAATATTTATTATACCATATATATCATATAAACACGTGAAATAACAATCAATGATCAAACCACAATATGAAAATTGGAAAACAAGACTAAGATCTTTCAACCGTAACAAGAGGTCTTCGTCAGAGTCAAAAACCCAGTAGAGTCCAAAACCCAGATGGGTTTTTGACTCTGACAAAGACCCAGTTGCGTTTTTGACTCTGACGAAGACCTCTTGTTACGGTTGAAAGATCTTAGTCTTGTTTTCCCATTGTGGTTTGATCATATATCTCATAAAGGATAGAATTTTTTATATGATTAATAACATTTAAAAAAAAATTGTGTTAAACCGAACTCTCCAGATACTTCTTGTAGATAAAAATATAACAATTCTCGTCTTTAGCCATTCATTTTGGGTTTATTCTAATAGCTTTCAATAAAATGTACCATTCGTGCAATAAAGTTGACACTATGGATCACTCTTCTTTGGATTGTGCCAATTTGTTGCATGCTCCTGTATGCAGCCCATCCTTCGCTGCCCACTACAGTCACTGAAAGTATTACATTTTGAATAATATAGTTTTTGAGTCCCTTCTGGGAACAATTTCCATCAATTTTTTAGGTGGTTTTGTTAGTATTTATAATAACACCCATACATGGTCACTTGGACCTCAATCCTCAGTGATTATTTACTTTATGGGTAAAACAACTGTTCCAGGTCCACCAAGAGTAATCAGTTTCTCTGCAACCAGTGAGAACATACCTCTACAATTCAATAATATTTCCATCTGATCGTAGCCATTGTTTAAGGAATCTTCAATAATGAAGACATGTTGTGTATCCATTTCTTTAAAACGATGTTTTCATTTTGAAACCAACCCTCTTTCCTTATACAGACTTATAGAAACAACAGGTTTTATTCTGGCTTTTCCAATACCACCATCTTTGGTTATCTCGAATACTACAGTTTTTACAACCTATGTTGCTGTGATAGTAGTAAAGTTTCTGAATTTCATCCTATTAGAGCCAAAATTATTTCTTGAAAAAAATTGTGGTGAATCATGGGCAAAATTGTTTTTTCAAAAATTTTGTATTTCGCTCCAGAAAACCAGGTAAAAGTGAAAGAAGCCTATCAGGTGAGTTATTTTTATGAAGCAGTATCTTGTGCTAGCATATCATTATACAATCATTGAATTAAAAACTAATTTAATGATTAGTTTTGAGAATAATTGTTGATTAATGTTGAGAATAATATCATATTTGTTGACTGATACATATATAAAGTGATAATAAACTGTAATATATTAGCAGCTGATAGTATGAAATGATAGTAATAATAATAACATAAACTGATAATACATTTCCCAAACATTGTCAACATATTGATATAGCTTGTCGACCACTGATATTTCAAATTCACAAAAGGGGTTCTTGAGGATTTCGGTCGGCATATAATCAGGAGTTGTATGTTTGTGACGAAAATCCTCAAGAACACCTTCTGTGAAATTGTCAACATATTTTGAGCTTTCCAACTTACCAAGTTTTTACCTTTTAAACTTTTTTCGCTTCAATTTTTACCTTTTAAATTTCTGTCACACCAAATTTTTGACCTTTTAAACTTTTATTAATAAAATTTATTTCTTTCAAACTTTTGTCAGCTAAATTTTTACATTTTAAAATTTTCTCGCTCTATTTTTGAGCTCTTCAACTTTTGTCACACCAATTATTACCTTTTAAACTTTGCAACCACAAATTTTATCAGTATAAACTTTTAAAGCCTTCAAATAAACTTTTATGAAGAAACAAAATTGTTTCTTGAAAAAAATTGTGGTGATTTATAGGTCACTTCGTTTTTTGAAAAGTTTATAATTTCTTTGCAGTAATTTAATTTCTTTTTTGAATAATTATCAAACATTACTATTTTTAGTAACTTTTATCCCTATAAATTTTAAATGTTTAACTTTTGTCACCCAATTTTGTTTTCTTTTTAAACTACTATCATCTCGGAAACTAATTGATGTGATAATTGTCAGAAAGACTCGTAATGGATCTTTCAAAATTTGATATGTTCATTCATTAGTTTTATCAAAGAAGAGAATTAATTATAAATCTTTTTTTATCCCTTGTGTAATTTCTATACCCAATCAGTTGATTTCAAAATCACATTGATTGTTAATTGAACTAAATAATCTATTTGGCTTGTTAATTGAAGAGTGCGAGGAGCCTATCCAACTACGTACTAACCTTCTGACACTACCAATTATTTATCACTCACTCAAAAATCGCTGACCCTACCTTATTACTAATTGTACTCGTTAAGTTATGGTTTAATAATATTTTTGAAACAAATTTTGTTTCCATTTCCTTCAGTAATAATTTTGAATTTGATAAGTTTTGATGCAAAAAAAATTTCGTAGTATAGATGTGTCTGAAATGAACCTGTAAACCACAGTAACAAAATCAAAAAAAAAATACTTAGACGACAGAGTCAAAACTGAAACAAATGACGTGATTTTTATTTTATATCTTAAAGTTGAATGAATGGTTGGAAAGAATAAATGTAAGGAATTTTTGTTGGTGTTAGAAACCTGAAATAAGAATCAGGTAATTCTTGAAAGAGCTAAGGGGAACTAACAAAAAAACTTGAACCTACCTGCAGTCAAAACCAGCTGGTTACGGGCCCGTTCACATCCTAAATCTTCCGTAGGACCCATAGAGTTTTATAATAGAAAACTCTCAACACCATCCATTTAGTGCAAGGAACTCGCTAAATTTGCCAAAATTTTGGCTAAATACGAATCAAATATTGCCAAAATACTAGCTAAACTTAGGTGATTATTAAAATAATCAGAATTAATTTGAAAAGTTTTGTGTTAAAAATACTACATTTCTCAATTGTAGACTTTTTATACTAATTTTAAGTGAAATATAATTTGTTAGAATTTAACTATCAAATAAAAATAAGCATGATTCATTCTAATAGATCAAATTTGACCTATTAATTAATACTTACAATCATAAATTTGCAAAAAAAAATACATTTATAGCAATTGCTATTAATTTACTTTTGATTAAATTTGCTGTTGATTTCACCTATATATGTTATAACAGTGCTTCCGACTGGAATATTATCTGACTTTAAAGTGATAACAATCAATATAGAATGCTCAATAAGAATTCCAAACATATAGGATTGACAGGGCTGTCAAAACGTAAATAAATGGCAACGTCATTTATAAACATCATTTATAGATAAATGGCAACAGTTTTTTTAAGAGTTCAAGGTCATATATGAACGAAATAAGGGCTGTATAGAATAAAATTTGAATTCGCCAAGTGTTTTTACGTAGATTTTCTCTAATTTTTTTAAAAATTTTTTGATTTAAATAATTTGCTATACTCATATTTATGATTTATAATTTTACAATTTACCTAGATACAACCTACGAGTATAATGGTTGTACTAAGGAGTATAATAGCTTTCATATTCAGAGTGTACTTAACAAGTTAGTTTCTTTATCTCTTTCTTCTTCATGTTTCAATTTTCTTTAATTTCTAGCTGTTGCATATACTTGTCTTTATGCCAACGACGAACGACCAACGAGATTTTCCGTGTAATGCTGCACGTTTGAGTCAGGCAGTTTCAAGCCAGAGCCTTTTCCCTGCTTGTCTGTTTGTACTACTTTAATTGTTCAGTTCTGCCGGGTAAGTCGATATGTTAGTTTAGTCCTGTCTATGGTGAGTATGATTCGTGGTCGTATGGTCTTTGAGTCTAAAGTCGTCAGTTATCGTGAATTTGGTGATCTGATTAGTCGAAGGAGGATTGATTTCAGGGAATTTGAGGTAAAAGTGTTCTTACTAGCAGGTTAGAGTGTACGGGAACTTTTCTGTCTTTATTGATGGTCAGACGCCTAATGTTAGTTTCTGTTGATTCCATTCTTAGATCACGCTGGGTATCGATATTTCTCGCATAAAAAGGGGCATTTGCTATAAAACGAGCACACTTGGTCTAGACCAGGCATGGGCAACCTTTTGTGAACTGAGGGCCGCATTGTATAATGTACAAGTGACCGCGGGCCGCATGGTAATTTCTGTGGTATTTCGATATATACATCTTATATGTATAATTTATTTTTATAAATATATAGAAATACATACTGCTCGCTTTATTAATGTGTCAATAATTATTTAACTTTTTATTGTCCCTATAATGAAAATTAATACTCATATCTCATTATTTCCTTATGATAAACAATAATCACAAACAATCTCCAAAAGATTAGTGCGTCATATATGAAAAAACTAAAACATTTGTTGCAATAGAGCTCTCTCTCTCTCTCATGTTGTAATTTCCTTCCAAAACTCACGGTGAGCTTTCTTTAATAACCAAAAAGCAAAGAAACTTTTAATATTAAGGTAAAATTTCAGATAATCTCCGAGGGCCACACAAATACACGTGCTGGGCCGCATGTGGCCCGCGGGCCGCAGGTTGCTCATGCCTGGTCTAGACAATCTGGAGTCAGAATTTGTTAGTTATCGCAGAGTTATACCAGACAGAACATCCATAGGTCATGGTACTTCTTATAACCGCCTTATAGACAACTTCCTTCACCGCGTGAGGAGTATGACTTGATTTAAGGATAGGGTACAAATGACACAGCAACGCTGTGCCCAGTTTGTGCTTTATTGCCAAATGGAATTTGAATGTTAGTCTGCTATTCAGAATAACTCCCGGATAGCGCACTTCTCTTGAAATTGGGATCATAATTCCAACAATGAAGACAGAGGGAATCACTGGACAATATAGTAGGGACAACAAGCCTAATTTAAATGACAAAGTAGTGATTTAAATGTAATTCTTAGTTTTATGAACTTTGAAATAGTATTAAGCTGGTCAGAGAGGCATGAAGATAGGTCCAGGTAGCTAGCCGGTCAGTGCTCTATTCACCCACCGCCAATACCGGCTTACTCCATCCCTTCTAAATACCATTCTAGCTTTAGTACACTTCCAGTCAGTATTTACACCTTGTTAGGATAGTATTGCAATCATTTTAAGCTAACCTAATGTGGCAAATGTTAGTCGAAAGTTTCTTTATTTTTAGTTCATAGTTCGTTAGTATCTGTTTATAATAGTGTTAGGTCTAGTTTCACTAAATTGTTTAAACTAGACGAGCATGTAGTTTCAGTTTAGTGTAATACCTCATGAACTTCATCTTACATCTCTTCCTTCACTTCTTTGACAAATAGCTATTACTCAACGTAAACTAGTCAGGTGAATAGAAAACCTCAGGAGAAAAAGTAGTTAATACAGAATTTCCTGCTAACTATAACACAATATACAGTAGCGTACAAGGGGGCGGCATTTTGAGAGGGTAAAAACAGAAAATATAAAAAATTATAAAAAGCTAAGAAAAAATATGTAATTTTATACCAAAATTAGTTTTTAAGATCGATATTATTTTTTTGAGTGTGGTTTTATCTCCTTTACAAAGGATTCTCTCCCAATGTAAAATCAAGAGGTAATGTGGATCGCCCATTACTAAAATGGGGGCCAAATAATAAATGAATCACAATTTCCGCCTCTAAAACAGCACAAAAAGATGAAAGCCTTATAAGTGTGGGCGTTGGAAAACAAACAAGCAACCTACACATATCACGTACCATTATCATAATATCAAAAATTGACTCAATTTTCTTTATTACTCTCACACTTAACCTATACTGAATTAAAAAAAAAATATCAAAGGGCAATACAAAAATGTTAATGAATATGTACTAATGTATCAAGTATAAAACAACAAGGAAAAATCTGGAGTGGCCTACACTCAACTTTACTATAAGTAAACTTAATATCAAACTTCTTGGGTATATACTATATAATGCCTTATTTAATCATAATATAATCGTCTAAATGGGAAATGTTTATTAGTCTTTCATTCCTGAGGTAGTACAGATAGTGGTTGATCCACTTATCAATAGATAAACCTTTTTTGTATGTCACACAATCAATAGATATACAATCATTAGTATAACTACAGCTGTAGTAACATTATGAAAAGCTAAAGTGAAAATTTGCTTATACGAAATAATTTCCAACAAGAAAGCATAGCATGGCTTTTGCTCCAATAGCCAGTGGATCTCTTACATAGTTTATCTGACCTCCTTCTACATTTAATACTTAAAACAAATTATCCCATTTATAACTTGAAAATATTTTTAGTATTTTAAAAACATTATCAAGTTTTTGTCTCAAATGTCAAAACATGTATGAAAAAATGTCGTTTTCAGATAATTTTTAATTTAAGATGTAGGATAATTTCATTTATTATTTTTAACAGAATTTTTTTTAATTCTAAATAATGTTCTACATTTTTCGCCTTTTATCAAATTATTATATTGGGAATTTCATGACATACTAGAATTTTTTTAAAAATTTACTTTTCCTTCCCTTAGTCAAAAATCATAAAAAACCAATTTACTCTGAGGGAATGTTATTTTTTCCCACGTGCTGTACTCTGTTATAAGTTTGCTGTAAATGTATATTGAGAAAAAATATATTGGTAATTAGCCACCTTTGTATTCGTAAATCAAGTTCAAAGCCAATTTTTCTGTATAATTTTACATTTAATAACTGGAAGCTTCAAATTTTTAAAAATAATGGTATGAACAATTAGACTAGAACAGTGAAAAAACTGGAAATTAGACAGAAACATAGAAACCCTTCTATAGGACGAAAAAGTTCATTCCAAAAACTTGAATATTACCCAATAATAATGTTATTGATAAACATAAAAAAATCAGCATCTGATATTAACCTTTGTACTCGTAGAATGGTGCAACATATAGATTGATTAGAACATTTTGTTAGACAAACTCATCATACCATAAAAAGAATCAGAAATTATATGTTTCATATGCTCTATTGTTGTTCATTTTCTACATATAAGAATTTTATTCTTCTTACAACGCATATAAGTCGTTAAACATTTATAAATTTTCATTATACCTCTAGATATTATATTATTTTTCGGTAAATTCACTGAAAATAAATGTTAAGTCAATGTAAACAATGTAAAAAAATATCAAAAATTCGACAAGAATACAGGTGATCCCTTAGTCTAGGATAAACAAACAGTTTTTATAGCTTTATTGCTCTTTGCCGTAATTGAAATTTCATGAATTTTTTTTTATAAATTCTAATTTTTTGTTCCATTTTTGGTCCAATTTTCATGATTTTCTAATGAGGTGTTTAGCGTCAAAAAAACATTTTCTGAAAACAGAAATAATACTTTAACGCCTCATTGGTGAAAGTAATTTCGAAACAAAATATCTCATCTCATTCTCCATATAATGGTTTATATTTTGGTATAGTTTCATTTTGATCCGTCAAACGGTATGGCTTGTATCGTTGTCACAACCTTCAAAGATTTAATTATAAGTAAAAATTTTTACATTTTATTAAAAAAAATATTTCCCTTGTTTTATAATTCTGAATATATTTTTCGTTTATTGCATTTGTAACCCCAAAGATAATGTCAAAATATCACAACTCTAAAATTAGCAGTCTAGTAGAAAAAAATGTTTTCTATAAAACCGTTTTTGGCAAAAAAAGTGACTTTCCTGTCATGCATAATTCTTCCCAAACAATAGGGATCATCTACACTATAGAGCCCATTTTTGTGTAAAATATCAACTTGATCAATCAAAGATTCTGGACCGTAGCATGGTAACAAGCTATGCTAACACATTCACCCACCCACACACACACACACACACACACAGACATCATCGAGAAAACATCATAAAACGAATTTTGGGACCTCAAAACATATAATTGCGTCAAAATCTCGAGATCAAATTTTTTTCACGATCACTATACTTTAATTATAGTAAAGTTAAAAGGAAAAGGAGGAAATAAATTCTCTGGGGCCTTTCACTTTATGTCATCAGAGAGCAATCACACAAATTGGTTTGTTCTCCGATGACATAATGTGAAAGGTCTAAAAGCATTTATTTCTATCGTTTCCTTTTTCCTTGTGGTTTTATGCTTTATTGATTGCATCACATGTCTTTTGTGATTCTTTTGTTTAGTAATATGTATGTCAAAAATGTAGATTTATTTATATATATATATAACCAGATTTCAGATATACACGTGAAATAACAATCAATGATGAAACCACTATATGAAATGGGAAAAAAAGACTAAGATCTTTCAACTTTTAGTTGAAAGTTTTCGACTCTGACGAAGGCCGCTTGTTACGGTTGACCACAATTACTAACAAATACTTTTCTTCTTTTCGGACTTTGGTCAGGGTTAATTATTTGAAATCATTTTTTGCTAACGTTTCGTCTTTATTTTTAGATATCCTCAGGGCTACAACTCAAAAACAATGAACATTTATATTATCTACATCATATTCAGTAAGTCACTATATTACATCATTAAGTAAGATTTTTGAATTTTTATGATGAATGTGATGTAGATAAGATAATGGATAAGACATTTGCCCATTGTTTTTGTGTTCTATCCCTGAAGAGATCTTAAAATGAAGACGAAACGTTGGTAGAAAGGTGATTTCAAATAATTAACCCTGGCCAAATTCCGAGTAGATGAAAAGTATGTATATAAATATTGATAAAAGTATCGACCGTGGAATAGAAACAAATCTAAAGTTTATCGGGACTCGGTCAGTTCTTTAGGTTCAAATTAAACTCTCATTGCCAACGTTTCGGTTTTTATTTAAAACCTTTTCCATAGGCAGAAGTATAAATTTTAAAACAATAAAACTAAGTATTACATTAGAGATTATTTTACAAAGAAAAATAATTTGTAATGTAATACTTAGTTTTTCTGTTTCAAAATTTATATTTCTGCCTATGAAAAAGGTTTTAAATAAAAACTGAAACGTTGGCAATGAGAGTTTAATTTGAACCTGAAGAACTGACCGAGTCCCAATAAACTTTAGTTATATATATATATATATATAATATATATATAGTAAATGAAACCGAAAAATAATAACTGAGAGACTTCATGATGTCAATTTATAATATAATTTCTTTACAATATTATAAAGAGAAGGAAAAAAAATACAATTATTTTATTTTTTTAAATTTTTTTCTTAGATACTAAGTGGTTGGAGTTAAACTCCAATAAACATTTAGACTCAGGCAATGATAAGTGATAATGCTGACTACCAACATGTAGTCATCAACGTGACGATTGATATGTATTTGCTGATTTGGTAGATCTGCCTTTAGACAATAGGAAAGTATCATCGTTCAATACACAATTCTCTCTCTCTCTTCCTCCCTACATACCCGTTCTTTCTCCCTCTCTCTCTCTCTCTCTCCCTCCCCCTCTCTCCCTCCCCCTCTCTCACTTCTTCCCTCTTCTCTCTCCCTCCATCCCCTCCTCTCTCTCCCTTCATCCCCTCTCTCTTTCCCTCCCGCCCCTCTCTCTCTCCTCCCTCATGCTCTCTCCCTCCCTCACGCTCTCTCTCTCCCCCTCTCTCCCCCTCTCTCCCCTCTCTCTCCCTCCCTCCATACCTCCCTTTCTCTCCCTCCCGATATTTAAGATATCCTGCTCTAATAAAACCACAGTATCATCGTTCAATACACAATTCTCTCAAAGTATAAGTATAAATATACAAAAGATGATTCTAATTGATATTGTAAAAAGAGAATCAGTGTTTATTATTGATATTCCTATTGAATAAACTTCCTTATCTGATTAGAGTTGCAAACCTAATTCTTGTTAACTTTCCTATTGTGACTAGATGATAGTGAAACGAGGACAATCAACTATTGTT
Organism: Hermatobates lingyangjiaoensis; assembly: GCA_026182355.1. Taxonomy (NCBI): domain Eukaryota; kingdom Metazoa; phylum Arthropoda; class Insecta; order Hemiptera; family Hermatobatidae; genus Hermatobates; species Hermatobates lingyangjiaoensis. The sequence continues at coordinate 824,334 of JAPFBL010000051.1, read as the reverse complement.
TGGTAAACAAAGAATCTATTCAAAACTGCCTCAAGTTAAGCAGAATCTGTAACAATACGATTCGCAATACACATTCTGTCACTATCAGCGCCAGCACAGTTATTATAGAGCAAAACCTGCTTATAATTTGATTTATTCTGCAAAAAAAAAATCAACATCTAGAAATCCTATAAAGAACAAAATAAAACATTTATCACTTACTATTTTAAATATTTGCAGTTTAAGATGATTCATTCCGAAATAAAATCTATTTTACTTGTTTTAATTTCCTAACAGAAAAACAAGAAAGTTTTCTCTTTAATTTATTAATGATAATTGAGAATTTTTACAATCTATATAAAAGTATTTCATTCGGGTCAAAATTTCACAATCGAGTAGTCAGCAGAAATATACGTATTAAGGTCCCCTTCAGTCCAAAAAAAGTAATTTTGCAAATTGGACGCTCTGTGTGTGTGTGTGTGTGTGTGTGTGTGTGTGTGTTTGTGTTTTTATTAGAGCAGGATATCTTAAATATCGGGAGGGAGAGAAAGGGAGGTATGGAGGGAGGGAGAGAGAGCGTGAGGGAGGGAGAGAGAGAGGGGAGGGAGAGAAGGAGTGTGGAAGGGGGAGAGTGAAGAAGGTATGGAGGGAGGAGAGAGAGAGAGAGAGAGAGAGAGTGAGAGGGAGAGAGCTCAACATATTTATGTTTCTGCTACCCCTGAGATTGTCCTTCAGGGTGAAAAGTTAAAAAAAAAGCTGTTCTCTAACGGCTATATACAAAACTTTTTAAAAAAATGTTGTTTGTATTGATATGGATAGTAAACGAAAAACAGTAAATTGTAATATCTTTCAATATTATACACATCAATATAAAATTATATCAAAATTGATTAAACTCAGAGGGAGAAAGAGCGAGAAATCAAAGAAAGGATATTTGTTTAGAAAATAACAAGTACCAAAAGCAGCAACAGCTATCTTCATAACCAGGGCTACCGGGACAAATCCAGTTTATAGCAGCGATACTATAACAGGCATATCAGTGTTGAACGCACGCAACCTAAATTATAGTGACACGCATCTTCAACGATAAAAAAATCGATAATTTAAATATTTGTCTCTCATTACATCCAAAATGTTTATTTTTAATTCTGTAAATAATAATTAATATCTTATTTCTGAAACCAAACGTGTATGTACAAATACAATATTATCTAACAAATATATATATTAAAAACATTAAAACATATTATTTTAATATTGATATTAATATAAAAATGATAAATTTTGAAAACTTGCTAAATTATAAATGATAAATTCTAGTTTAATAATTTTGGTTCTGGTATTTTAAATGGCATAACAAAAAAATAAATTAACATTGAAATATACTGTTTTAATATTGATATTTATATGAAATTCAAAATTCTGAAAGTATACTGATTTCTAAATGCTAAAATGTTAAATTTTGGTTTTTGTATTTTAAATGGCATTTAACAAATAATGAACTTACAAAAATTATAAGTATTTCTATTTTCTTTTTATTCTTTACTTTTGCGATGTGTGACACGCCGCGGAAATTATGTCAGGACTTTTCAGAATTTTGACACGCTGAACTCAAAAGGTTTGCTATCACTGGTTTATAAGTAGGCAAATGAAAGGCGTGTAGGGTCTCAAACAAGATTTCTTTAGTTCAGGCATAGGCAACATGCGGCCCGCAGGCAGCATTCAGCCCAACACGTGTATTGTGCGGCTCTCGGAGATTTTGTGGAATTCTATCTTAATATTAACAAATGGCTTTGCTTTTGGCTTATTAACAAAAGCTCACCAAGACTTTTAGAAGAAAATTAAATCATTGGAGAGAAAGAGACAGACAGAGAGAGAGAGAGAAAGAAAGATAGATAGGGAGAGAGAGAAATAGAGGATGGAGAGAGAGAGAGAGAGAGAGAGAGAGAGAGAGAGAGAGAGAGAGAGAGATTGAGAGAGAGAGAAAGAGAGAAATAAAGAGAGGGAGAGAGAGAGAGAGAGAGAGAGATTGAGAGAGAGAGAGAAATAAAGAGATGGAGAGAGGGAGAGAGAGAGGAAGTGAGGGATGGAGGGGGAGAGAGAGAGAAATAGAGGGATGGAGAGAGAGAGAGAGAGAGAGAGAGAGAGAGAGAGAAATAAAGAGATGGAGAGAGGGAGAGAGAGAGGAAGTGAGGGATGGAGGGGGGGAGAGAGAGAAATAGATGGATGGAGAGAGAGAGAGAGATTGAGAGAGAGAGAGAGAGAGAGAGAGAGAGAGATTGAGAGAGAGATTGAGAGAGAGAGAGAGAGAGAGAGAGAGAGAATAAAGAGATGGAGAGAGGGAGAGAGAGAGGAAGTGAGGGATGGAGGGGGAGAGAGAGAGAAATAGAGGGATGGAGAGAGAGAGAGAGAGAGAAATAAAGGGATGGAGAGAGGGAGAGAGAGAGGAAGTGAGGGATGGAGGGAGAGAGAGAGAGAGAGAGAGAGAGAGAGAGAGAGAGAGAGAGGAGAGAGCTCAACAGCAACAAATGCTTTAGCCTTTTTTTTATATATACGACGCTACTAATCTTTTGGGGATTGCGATGTGATAATGCTTCATTATCATTATAAAATAATGAACTAGTATGAATAATACTTTTCATTATAAGAATAATAAACATTATAAAATAATGAAATATGAAAAATACTTTTCATTATAAGAATAATAAACATTATAAGAATAAATAACATTATAAAATAATGAACTAGTATGAATAATACTTTTCATTATAAGAATAATAAACATTATAAAATAATGAAATATGAGAAATACTTTTCATTATAAGAATAATAAACATTATAAAATAATGAACTAGTATGAATAATACTTTTCATTATAAGAATAACAAAAAGTTAGAGAATTATTGACATATTTAAATAGCTCACAGTTTTATATATGTATGCATTATATATGAAGTCTGTATATATCCAAATACCACAGAAATTACCATCCGGCCCGGGGTCACTTGAAAATTATAAAATGCAGCCCCCGGTTTACAAATGGTTGCCCATCCCTGCTTTGGTTGAAGCACCGTTTTTTTTCGTTAAACATGTTTTGTATTAATAAAAACATTAGCTTTTCAGAATGTATAGCGCTTCTTACTTTTACAAAGTACTTATTCTATATCTGATGTGGATAAGGGATTGTCAAGTTAGTGCTTATCCTGCTTATAGTGCAGTTTCCTATCTTGGAAATGTGTTCTTCACTGGGTAGTCAAACATCTTGTCAGTAGAACTGTAGCATACAGTTGTACTCAATATTTTTTTATATTTCTTACGAGAACTAGGGAGGAATGTATATTGATATAATAAAAAAAAAAGAATTATATAATGTTCACTAGAGGGCTCATTACACTGATTATTAGGTCTCCGGGTTATTAAGGTCGTTTGTTTCGACCACAAAGACGTGTTTTTAATTACCTTAACCGTAAAAATTAAGGTTAACAAAACTAAAAAAAAGTTTGGTCTTCCCATCCACTATTGTTACCGAAGCTCGTGAGTAAGATCTATCTACCCTGTAATATCAACTTTGCAGTTCTGCAAAGTCAACATTGATTATGTAAAAGCCTAATGTAACCTCCCAATTTGTAATGTTTCCTGTTTTGTATTATCTTATCTATTGTTAATTTTAAACTCTTATATAGTATGTAGGATATAATTTTTATTTTTGTGTAGTGAGTTGTTTTTATTTGGTAATTTTATAAATTATTACACCCTGAGGATGGTCAATGATGACTGAAACGTTGGTTTTATATTTTTAAATTGTAAGGTACCTATCAATTTAATGGAATTTACAAGCAAATCTTTTGGAAATTCATTGCACTTAGTATCTAACAAATGGAAGTGTCAGATCAGAAAACTCGAGAAGCTATACCGAAAAATCATTCATCGAGAAATTGGCAAGAAATTTAACTATGCATGTATTAACGAAGGTCTGCTACCTAAATACACTAATGCATATAAAAATATATATTAAGTTCGTGAGTTTGTTTTGTTTGTTTTTTCACCCATTTTCCTTAAATAGAGACTTGAAATTATAATACCTATTATTTATTATCTGAATAATGTTAAATAAAAGAAAATTATGATAGAATTCCAAAAATTGGCGCCAGGGTAGCCAGTGGTTGACGTACTTGCCGATGACATTAGTGCAAATGTATATTATATATAAATGTAAAACTTTTTTTTTAATTTAATATTTGCGTAATATAAACACTGGTAATGAATTAAGGTATGGAACCAGAGTGGCCCAGTGGCTTGCATGCTCGCCTCTGACAGTAGCACAATATATTATAAATAACGGGGGTCAGGGAAGCATACAATAAATAATAAACCAATTACATTAGAGGTTAAAAATAAATAATTTTAGAAACAAATTGAACACAGCTGTCAGATAACATACGAAAAGTTCAAAGGTAATATTACAAAGACACATTCCTTTCATTAATGTTATTTTATGTTGGGTTAATAAATTGAATAAAACTGAATAAACAAGTTTTGTTTGTTTTAAATATATTTTATTGTGTATATAACTTGAATTGATGTTTTATTTATTTATGCCATAAAATAAATGGTTTTTTTTCTTTAAAATTATTTTTATTTTGCTAAATATACTTACTGGGTATATATCTTGAATCATATAAAGAATACTATATCAAAAGTTTGGGTCATATAAGAATCTGTTTCCGTGCCTTAATAACAAGAAACACCAATTAGAATTGTCCCTGTCAATCATGTTCAGTAAATTAATGTCAATTAACATTAATTGTCACTAGACTATCGTGACAGAAAGGGTCACGGATAGTCTAGTATATATGTATATATATATATATATATATATTCACTGTTTCGTTATTGAGGGCTAGGTCAAATAAAAGAAAATAAACTCCTTTCTAGGCCGACGTTTCGATGTATTTGTACATCATCTTCAGGGCTAAAATTGAACTCTCGTTGCCAACGTTTCGAGGCATATAAATATATATTTTATATATTTATTCTATCAAACGGTCGATATATTATTGAATCTGTTTTATATATATATATATATATATTATATATTTATATATATATATATATATATATATAAAAACAGATTCAATAATATATCGACCGTTTGATAGAATAAATATATAAAATATATATTTATATGCCTCGAAACGTTGGCAACGAGAGTTTAATTTTTTATCCTGGAAAATTGACCGAACCCCGATTAGAGAATACACCTATATATATATTGTTAATTACATATTTAAAAGAAATTATTCACACATAATTAAACAAACACTCAATGATTCATAAGCTTATATGAAATAAATAACTAATTACAAACCTATTATTTCAAACATAACTTTATTTAATTTTTACATTAGTTAATTTAATAAATAGATTCATAAATACATTTAAAATCCTTGAAGGAAAACTTTACTGAATTCTTTTTTTTTATTTCTTAAACAGAAAAACTAAGGTAAACATTTTTTTGTTCTTGCAAGGTGAATTGGGCAAGATTTAAACTGGTTGGACTTTAAGAATAGAAGGTTATATGTTGACCTACTTGCATTAATTGGACTATTTGGAATATCAATTATCCCTGTATCGACTGTAAAATATCTAAGTAGTTTATGAAACGAATACTCAAATATTTTGAGAAAAACTAAACAATCAAACCACTTAAATACAGTACCAGTTGATATATTTATGCTAAATATCCACGGTTCTACTTTAAAAGTACATTTGGCAATATAATAAATTGAAGGATTGCCGTCTATAAATGAAAAAAAATATTAATATTTAATATTAAATACTGATATAGCTCAAATAATTTAACTAATATATTTAAGCCTACTTATTTTCTCACATATTTCTTATAAGAAGGATATAATTATTGCAAAACTGACGATTTAACATTTTGAAACAATAAAAACTTTATTTGAGTGTTTTTATAATTGTTTAATTATTTTATTTTCTATTTTTGAAAATTAAATCAAAATCATCCCCCCCCCCTGGTCTGTGAGATTAAACCCTTCGACGTCGTTTAAACGAATTTTCAACAATTGAATGAACTTGTTCGAACCATATGTTTGCAAAGAAGTTTGGTAATTTTGAGTAGATTTTATGGACAGAGACAACAAATGTGAATAAAATGTCCAAAATAAGCTAGATATTTTATAAGCTAGATAAACTTATACAGAGATTTGGTCTCTGTAAGAAAAACTTACTAATATTTATATGCCTCGAAACGTTGGCAACGAGAGTTTAATTTTTTATCCTGGAAAATTGACCGAACCCCGATTAGAGAATACACCTATATATATATTGTTAATTACATATTTAAAAGAAATTATTCACACATAATTAAACAAACACTTATTACACCAAACAGAGATTTGGTCTCTGTAAGTTTACCTTACTTCGTAAATATGTAGATACGTATCTTTAACACCAAATTTTAAAAAAAAGAAATATAACGCGCTAAGAACGCGCCAGGGCCAAAAGAGGTTGAAAAGGGCTGAATTTATCTAGTTTCGGAGTGAATCGGCAACACTGCTAATTGAGCTGTTGTCGGGGGACTCTATACCTAAAGCAACTGATCTCTTTCGATGATCGGAAATTAATGAAATTGACCCTAACAGGAAGATAGCGATCCAAATAACTAAATTGCTAAAAGTAATATGACAATCCGTCTGAGGTCTATAATTTTGCAGTTATTTGTTCTTTCATGTCCGATATATGAATGCCGGGGTTAAAGTTAGGTTAGGTTAGGTTGTGGCAGTCCTACGAGAGAACATACATAGGCCAAAAATTGGCTCATTGCGATACCACATAATGAATTCTACATTGGGAGTCCAAAATTTTGCCTACCTCAAGGGTATTTAGAGTAGGGATCTTTAACGAGTACCTGACATCGCACATGCTCGGAACCGATGGCTTGGCGCCTTCTCCGAGTGAGTGACAGCTATACGTTTCACCTCCTACGTGAGTAAATCAAGGATCAGAGTGAGTATTGAACCGAGGATCTACCAGTCCAGAGACGAACACGTTACCTCTCGGTTAAGCTGACACCTTATGAATGCCATACTTGGCAAAAAATTAAGGACCACACAAATACTCATGGAACGAAGTATGTTTTCCTAAAAAGAAGCGATCTGATAAATATCATCCATATAAGGATAAGAATAACTGTAAAAGACGTGGTCTATCTGGTGGCTGAATTAAAGTGGAAATGAGCAGGTTACATAGGCAGAACGGATTTATCAAGATGAGATAAAATAACAACAAACTGGAATCCTGTAAATATATTCTATAGATGAGGTTAGCCAGCCCATATGTAGAGAGATGATCTCTTTCATTATATTTCATTTTGCTAGCAGAAGCCAACTGCAGCTGAACTTGTTGCCAATCGATAGAAGCTTATGCCCTTGAAATGAGCCAATTATCATTAATTTAAATTTCACTTCTCTCTGCTTCACGATTTAGTTATGATTTCTATTTATTTTACTGTTAAAACCACAGCGGTATTATATTTATTTACTTATGTAAGAGTTGACTTAAGTAAATAAAGTATTATGGAGATTAAAGCTTACTTCATTATTATTACTGATATTTCAATACACTTAGTTTATGACGTTATCTCAAGCTTGCAACAGAATATCTCAAACGTAACTGACAGCGAAACATTAAGGAATTGAAACCTTTCTATGAAAGCGAGTTATTATCATGTTTGACAGTTAATGATATCATTCATATGACAATATCATTGATTTTGCAAATTTCTTTTTCTGTTTAAATATTAACTAAAACACATAAATCCGCTCTTGATTGATTTAAAGTTTCCTCATTTTCCTTTAACTGGTACCTGGCATCGTAAAGCTCAGGACAGACGGCTTAACGCCGGATGACATGCTCAGATTTATTCACCTCCCACGTGAATAAATCGAGGGTCAGAGTGGATATTGAACCCCGGACCTACCAGTCCAGAGACAACTGGGCTAACCTGGCCTCTACAACAAAAGTCACACTATGTTCAGCTTCCAAATTTTAAGAAAATAATTGCCGATTAATTTAAAGATGGAAAAACAAATCCTTTGAGAGACGGCGTACTCAGATTTATTCAAATCGCCGTGGATGAATCAAGAGCCAGAGTGGATATTATACCCAAGACCTTACAGTTCAGATCCTCTGTGCTACTTATAAACAATATTTCATTTAATTGATTTTTATTGAACATTAAAAGACAAATAAAATTATTAAAAAAAAACCTACATACGGCTAAGTTTGAAAATTATGAAACTGATTAAACATCAAAAAATAATTCAACCATGATACTGTAAGGAAAAATGTCTATAAATACATGTTGGTAGCACTACCAAAGAGGGTATGTTTCGAAATGCATTCAATTATTTCGGTTTTACAAGATAATATTTGTTTTTATTTTAGTTTCATAAACAATGTCTCAAAGATTTGTGTTGAGATCATAATGAAGTATCCTTGTAATGCTGGAATGTGAAACGAGAGAAAGACGCTACATAGGCAATTCTATTATAGTTTCTCTTTCATACTTTCTTCACCTGTGGCCTTCTTTTTACCACTTTTAAAGAAACATATATATTTCAATTTATATTATTGTGAATTTTAAAACTCTACAATAATTTACATTATACCAGCTTAAAAATATTTTCTAATTTAATTACCTAGAGACATATTCTAAAAAGACTATCCTTCATTGGAAATTTCTTTTTTCTCAATAGGTTTAATGGTGTTGCCTTTTTCTGGTTAGCGAATTCTTACACATTTGTCAGATCAATCTACCTTTGAAATAAATTTTGAATTAATTTCGTTAATATGTGAAGCAGTATACTTTCATGATCTATAAAGGTAATTTAGATTTTTCTATTCAAAATGTTCGTAATGATCTGTTACTCAATGATCTGTTACGCATTGTTCAAATAGGATATAAAATCCTCAGGATTTAGTCCTATAGGATAGGACTGATGCTTATTGAACACTGGAAGGTAGTTCTTTTCCTTTCTTTGAGAATAAAATGAAAGGTGATATACTAAACTATCAAGACTAAAAGGCTTTAAAAATAGATCAGAAATCCGATCATAGTAATAATTCAAAAAAAGGTAAAAAAAAAAACCTTTACAGATAATTGAAATTCAATCTATTAGATTAAATTGTTTGACGGCGTCAGTCTGGTCTATTTTAGAGAACGTGAGGGGAACGAACACCCGCGGCACGAATACGATGAATGTTGACATGATCTCAGCCAATCAACATCGAGCAGTACCCCCACCAACTCCTTCCCTTCTATATAGACTTGGACTCTGCCCTTAGTCACCATTTGGCATTGCTTCCCTACTCGTGATTGGTGCTAATTCAACTTGCAATCTTATCAACTAATTGTTTTATTTTATTTAACCAGTTTATACCTGATTATAAAAAAAAGGCTTTAAATTTGAAGTTTAAAATTGTTATGGAAGCTGTTATTGATTTGAATAGCGAGATTGAATTTCAGAAGTTTTGGTCAAGGCGTATTTCGGGAGCACATGCTGAAAATGAAACTACTGCTGAATATCTTTTAGAACATCAAGAAGTCTTTCCTCCCGCTCAAGTTGAAGTGAGTCATTCATTTTATTTGAATATATATTTTTTTTAATGAACTAAAAACTTTAACAGTAGTATTACCATGCTTTATGTTAAAATAATAAATAGTTCAAAGTATTAATAAACATTTAAATTATGTTTTCATTCTTTTAAAGCGTTAATAAAAAACGCTTCTTCAAATTTATTTATACTTATCATTGTGACAGCTTAATTTTAAATGTTATTTGCTTTCATTGTATTTCCAAAGAAGCTTATTTCATTAAATTTAAATGACTTTAATGAGAAATGTTTACATATTGATTGAGATATGCTCGTGGAGGGCTTTCCTTATTCCCGGCTCAGTGATAACAGAACGTTTATTTGTCCAAATATTAATGCAAGTGTGTTGGTGACTTGGGAAGAATAAAATACACCTAACTTATTCCTAATTGTAGTTATATTTGAATAATCAAGATTAAGTGAATTTAGACTTTTAAAGATAAGTTATTTACTGATACTTCTTAAATACTAAAAAGCATTGATTTTTTAAGTCATTCAAGAGAAAGTAAATGACAATTTTTGATTATTTTTTATGACCTAGTTATGTATTTAGAATAAAGTTATAATCTTTCCTTTCAATATGGAATATATTCCAAAGTTTTTTGTGTGATTTGTTTCAAAATTAGTGGCAGATTTGGAAATGAGCCAATATTCCTCCTTGAGTCTGTTGCCTTTCTACTTATATACACTAATTAATGAAGTGCATGGCCACGCTCAAAGTATTTATGTGAAGAATTCATTAATTACAATATTATTATTCTACCTTTTTCAAGGGTTGCGGCTCCTTTTGTACATCTAATAATATAACCGAAATTTTACTTAATTATATTTTCCTTATATTTAAAGCACTATATTAAATACTTAAATATTTCAAGTTGTACTTCTTCACAGTGGTTTGTCTTCGCATTCATTCACTGTTTATTGCATTTTTAATTCCTGGTAAAATGTGTACTCATTTAATTAGATAAGTAACTGTAATATAGTTGCAATTTAAACATGCACAACGAAATTATGAGAAAACAGGAAGCAAATATTTGAATGAAATGCTTTAAACTGACACCTTCATCTGAGCTGTCATTTCTAATTACTGTTTTATTATTTTTTTCTACTTAATTCACTTCAGTAACCGCAAATATGAGGGATGTATAATTCCTGAAGAATTTTAATTCTTATAACTGGTATATAATACTTTTAGAATAACAAGGGAAATAAAAAACGGTCTCAGGAATGGTATTATGATGTCTCGGCATCTGTTCGACCTGTGATTAATATTTTGGAAATGACTTCATAGAAGTTAAGTTTTGTGAAGGTCTCATCAGGGCGTCACCTAACCTTCCTCATTGTTATAATGTTTAAATAAAAATGTTTCAGAAGTATTATAAGGTGTAATTAAATAAAAGACATGTAAAATGATTATATATCAATTGAAAAGAAGTGTATGATGAATAATGAGGAAATAGATGAGGAGAAAGTAATATGTTGATTATTAAAAAAAAAAAATAATGAAATTATAGCTAAAGCAGTTCAAAAAATAAAAAGAAAGGACTATAACAATGAAAGAAGTTTTGATGGAATTTCAAAAAGTTATAAGAAAAACCATTGAAAAACAAGTATTATTTAGGAAATTGTTTAAAAATGCTTTGTAGTGGCCAATGCTTAAAGATGCATAGAATAATCGGGAGGTGCCGGAGGGTTGTAAGCTATATTAAGCCGGAGGCTGTATAGCCAAAGGATAATACGTAGTACCGTTTAACATTTTCAAATCATTTCAAAATAATAATTATATATCGGATCCAAATATCTAGGCAACTTAAATTAAACTATTAATTACCAAGTAAGGGATATTGAAACAAAATATGATTGACTTTTTATTATATATCAAACCTTATCGACAAACTAATTTTACAAATAAATTTGAAAATTATTTGATTCCGTCCAAAAAGAAAAAAATCATTCATTTAAGGGTTAATCAAATGTTGGTGACCATTTTTATTAAACTATTAATGTCTTTATTTACCTACAAGTGACCTGATTTACAATTTCTTTTTTATTTTATGAAACAATATTTCATTATAAACACGTGAAATAATATGTTACTAGTAACGAATAACGTAGAATTGAAGTTCTAATCGATTTTTTGAAGAGTTCGTCATTTAGAGGAAATGAGAAACTGAAGATTAACTGCGGTTTAAAAATCGATTGTAAACAAAAAGTTTTCCAATTTCCAATTGATTTGTTTCAATTTTTGAATATATATAGCAATATTTTTTTTCTTTGTCGAGGTTTGCTCCAGTGTCATACAATATAACACCTTTAATCCAATGTTTCGTCTATATTCGTAGACATCTTTAGGACTACATCAATACAGAAGTTAATTACAATAACGTGAAAAATAAACGACAAGTTGACTTAAAGATGTTTTATTGTGTGATGCTGGACCAAACTTCAATAAACAACAATAGTGTTGTTTATAAGTGAATAAATGTGATAGAGAGAAAAAACATTGATATACATATATATTGATATAGCTTCTCAACCATTGATTTTAAAGTTTAAAGATGGGTTTCTTGAGATTTTTGGTCTAAAGAAATTACACTCCTGTTTATACGCCGACATTTTGCCAAAAATTGTTTGACATTTTCAAGTCTCGTTTTTGAGTAAGAAACTATTTATGGTTCCATGCTTCCATTTACCAGCATCTATCAGGTTTTAAATAGGAGTGTAATTTCTTTAGGCCAAAAATCCTCCAGAAACCCATCATTGAACTATACATATATAAGTTGAACGAAACAATACACTGTCTGACTTTAATCTTTTGACCCTATTCGTTATCAGGAGAGGAAGCGCAAAGCTGATTGGACATGAGTCAACTTTATGCGATATTAATATGGACATTGGACTCCTATATACATAAAAATACTTCTTAGTAGATTATTTTGAAAAACATATTTTAGCTCCAAGCTTTCGATCAGGAGTTGGTAATCTTCAGAGTTTTACATATAAAAAAAAACAATAAACAGAAATACTAAAACTCAAAAGTTTACAAAATGCTTTTTAAAACATGGTCCAGTACAAACACTTACTGATTGAAGCATGTGTTTGTTGAACTTTTAAGTTTTAGTCCTTCTTTTATGGTCTTTTTATTGTTTTTTTTTTTGTAAAACCATATACTTGATCAATCAACTCTAGGTCAAAAACTGAAGTTATATAAAACGACTATTTTGTGATTAAAAAATGTTATTTTTTAAGAGGTCATATTTAACTATCTTTAATGAATGCAATCGAAATTATGATAAAAAAACAGGGGTGTGGAATTCATGGGTATGGATTTACGAGTAGATTTTATATTGATCTGAACTTAGGCGCAACACGTCCCTATCCGGCAGCGATCAGATTGGTAAGCGAAGACAGTTGCTATAGAAACGAAGGGTTCAAGGTTATGCTAATCAGCTCTGAGTCCACAATATTACGTCTAATCAGCATTGGTTAGCTTTGGCAGATTAATGTTTGTCCTAGGTTTACTTAGGAGGAAGTTCAGAGGGTTTCCTTCCCTTCCTAAAGGTTCTAAAATTTAGGAATTTCCACCTTTGGAAACAATCTCTTTCTTTTCTCTCTCTTTCTCTCTCTCCCTCCATCTCTCTCTCCCTCTCCCTCTCTCCCTCTCCCTCTCTCTCTTGTCAACTAAAAGTGACACAGAGCAAAACAGTAAATGGGATCTAATTTTTCACACAACAGTTCGTCATCAAAGATGTTCGAAATAGACGTAATAGTAACTATTTTCTGTCATTGTTGTAATATTTAGCTTTAATATAAAGCTCAGTGGTTGCCCATCTCTGAACTGGACTGTTGGAAAACCTTTAAAACTAGTCAGAATAACGAGAGGCCACTATCCCGGTCCTCTGAGACCGGCTGTTAACGCTTAATGTTGCTAATATAGTAGTCAGTCAAGACTGCAGTTATTTTTTTAATGTTACATCTAGAACTGAAATAAGTTTCAATAATTAAAGTAAGATTTTTTTTCTATGTCCACACATAAGGGTTCTTAGCCTTATAGGTTACCTAAGATATTAAGTGTGTATCGTTTCTAATTTAGGACGCATTTAACTCTAAACCAGCCATATACTGAAGGTGCCAAAGGCACTATGTGTCACCCATGCAAGCTGTAACCACGCCCCGTTTGGCTTTACTAGGTTAATTTAATAATCTAATGGAAACTGGTTCATTCAACATGGCTATGACCGTTGGCGAAATAAGATCGTGATAATACTGCTTATCACAAATTTTATAATAATTAATTTATAATATTTATAATAATATTTATTATAATATTAATAATAATTAATTTATAATAATTGGTTAAATTATTTGGACTAATCCAGTATTGCCAACCTTATTGTGGTCGTAACCTCCTTTTTTTAACTTAAGGGCCCTGCATATCCCTCACTATATCAAAACTACAGGTGAAAACTGTTTTATTCTTTTTAAAGAACTAAGCCAGTGATTAGTTTCACGATGCCTATAACCTTCTAACTTTTTTGTGCCGTGTAGATAAGGTGATGGGTGGGGGGATGACCGCAAGCATTTTTTTGTAGATTCATGGGTAGGTAAAAACTTACAGGTAGTATAGTAGGGGAGCTGCAAGTGTATTGTGTTGAACTGCTCTGAGACGACAGTTCTTTTCTAAAACGATTTAGGGATTTTCACTGTGCATTTCGTATGAGCATATCTGTAATTTGTTCCATTGTTCTTCACAATGGTTTCATTAATGATCCATTTGTTTACTTGTTCACGTCTACTTTTAATTTATACTTCATAGTAAGACATTAACAACATAAAATAACTTCATAAACAACACAGTACGTTAGGTTGCAGTGGCCGCCCTATAAGAGAATACACAAATATTTGGTCATAAGAGGGCCAAAGGTTCTCCCTTTGTGGTACCATACAATGAACATTCTATATTGGGAGTTCTAAATTTTGCCTAACTCAAGTGTATTTAGAGTAAGAATTCAACGAGTACTTGATATCATACAGCCTCGGGATCAATGGCTTGACGTCCTCTACGAGAGGTGACGTGCTGAGATTTTTTCACCTCCAGCGTTCGAGAAGAATTAAAATGCCCCAGTGGGTATTGAACCCCGAATCTACCAGTCCAGATGGAAACACGTTCCCACTGGGCTACGCTGGTTCATTCATTTTAAGTAATGTGTAGTGATAATTAATATATAGATTGGCATAAGTGAGGGTGAAAAGTGCATAAAGTTTGATATTGTCTACTGGTGCTGTACGCTTATCTCAGATCTTCTAGACGATAGGATTTGAGATGCGAGTTCATTGATCACTCCATTACTAACTCTTAGCACCAATATAGGCTAAAACTTAACCTCCCTATCTTCCTTACTTCAAGCACCAATCTTCCCTAACCTACTTAATCTCTCTAAGACCTTATCTAACCTCGTGACACCCTTTCATAGTATCTCTCAATTCTATGAGCATGCAACATTTTCTTACCATTGACTTATACGACCACGTATACGGTTCTTTCATGGAACAGATTAATGTACCAACGGTACTTCCCCACATATAGTAGCACAATAATTCAGCAGAAGCGACCCTCTGGTCTGGTACTACTAATTACAACATGAAGTATAATAGTAGAATACTTTTTGTGGTAAGAAATTATAGATTTGTGATTTTTTATCTCTTTCTATAGAAGCAGAATAATGTAATTTTGATGGTGTTGTTAAACTAATAGTAAAGTTTAGTAGTAGACTCTCTAGATTTGTTCACTTTGTGATTATTTTACACTTTTTTATTCAGTATAATTCAGTGCAGCCAGTGAGTAAAAGTTGATTTTGACGTTTTAGATTTTTTTATACCCGTCCTCTCATATTACGTCTTCTATGATATCTAAGGGGTGATACGTGTCTTATTCGTGGCGCCTGCTAACAACGGCTGAGCCACTAAACGGTTTTAAATATAATTATAGTATTTTTTTTAACGGTGGAAGTAATTTACGTTATACAATTGTATCTAAAAGCTGCCTCAAATAAGTCAATAATGTAACAAAGTATACAGTTTAATGAAACATTCATACATGCAAGGTTGTATAAATGTGATTATCATATTGTTATACAAATTCATCGTCCCTCGTAAATCGTTGTTGTAGACAGAAGTAAATTCAAACTAAACTGCAGGGTCATTCAATTAAAATCGTGTTTATCGATCTTTTCGATGTTGAGATCGTGTTCACAGGCAGAAAAACGGACCAATTTTGCAAACTTATTCTGTTGGTCTCGGGAGACCTCAAAATGTATATTTCGTTGAAAACGGAAATTTTTGCCAAAATAAATTACTTTCATATATTTTTATGAAATAAAATTAAATGTAAAATGGAAACTACATGAAAGTAAAATTTTATCCCCGAATCGACATTTCTCTATATGAAACAAAGTGAAGTGTAAAACGACAGCAAACATATAATTTACTTTTTTCCGTTACTCCTAGTTAACAGTGCTTTGGTTCATGGTTATTTTTGACCGTTTTATATTGTTCTCGCTCACTGAATTGGACATATTTAGGTCAGGTTCGACCCCACTTGGCATATGTTTGACACAACTGTTTTATGATAATAAACAGCTTTTTTTTCATGCTATTAACAATCGCTTTAGCGTTTAATTTTTACTAAACTGTAATTTAACATGTAAGTGAATATGAAAACAATTTGATTTGGAAATTTAACGGATTCAAACGTTTTAATCTCTTCTAGTTTCATTTTTGACTTGTCATGCTGTTTGGTATGGTATATGGAATTTTCTAAATACATTGTAGGTCTAACGATTCTCGGTACATGGCTTATACTGACAAATCCTTTAAATATTTGAATAATAATGTTATTCAATGAAGATATCTAATAGTAATTATTACTTCTCTCTTCCTCCAAGTGCTGAAACATACATTACAATCAAGGAAATTAAATCTTTGGATTGATTGTAACTAAGTTAATACGTTTACTTTTAATAAAGTTGTGTGTAGACAGCTCCATACTCTTTTCCCTTAAGTTGTATTTATCTGATTGATACCTATTATTTAATATTTTAAATGAGATACATTAGATTAAAACCCTGTGTTTACGTACCATTCCAAACCTGTTTTTGACTTATTATTGACCATTTCATACATAAAAATGATTTGTATTCGTTTACGATGAAAAACAGACAAATAAAGTTCAATATAGATAAAGAAACCAAAATAAATAAAAAAAATTCAATTACAGTTTCTAATTGAACTATCATGATGAGAGATAAGCGAGGGAAACCCGAGCGCACTGGTGCAAAGGCTGTTGGCATCCATGCTTAATAATACATTTGTCAACACTATTGACTATCTCATCCGGCAAATCCTTATCAGGTTTCTTGAAATAATGAATAAAAAAGAAGTAAAATTAATTCTCAATTTTGTTTCTAGTGGAAGAGTTTTATTATTTTTTTCTTTATTATGAACGATTGTTTTTCAAAAGAAGCCAATAAAGTCCTACTTGGGCTGATTGCTTTGAAGGAAGCCTGTAGAATGGCCCAGTCATTTAATTGGCAAATGAAATCAAACATCATTTCAGTTATCTGTTGCCCGCGAATTGATTCCATTCTATAGAATTAGAACGCTTTCATCTCTTACCCATCATAGTGTCTTTATTGATAATCGTTTATTGGAACGATATTCTGTTTGTATTACTCATGCGAAGAATACATTTTTATGGTAAATCTGTTTAAGAATTATTAAGTGTGAATGAACTCAAGAATGAACATTCATTGTTGTTATTGATGTTGTATTGTTTTGAGCGCCCACATTATATGCTTTCACCTTTAGTGTTTCTCTAAAGAGGGAAAGTGTGACTCTTTTATTATTTTGGTATCACATTTTTTTTTAGTTCTGCATAAATGACATTACCGCGTTCATTTTTCATTGGTCATGCCTACATTTACCTCAATCAAATTTATTAGAAAGTGTTCTTTTGCGAGTATCTGACATCGTAGAGGCTCGGGACCGACAGTTATAACTCTTTGAGGAATAGTTTTAAAAGATTTTTCATCCTTGTCATGAAAATTGTAGGACCATGAGCAAGATTCGAACCTTGAATCTACAGTACAAAGGCAAGCACACAGTCATGGAAGATTAACAATTCAGTCTAATGGCCCTATAGTGTTCAACTAATTGAAGTAATGAAGTAATAACGCCCGATATTATACAATATAATTATAAAAAAATAAATTAATTGATAGAATTCATTTTTTATTTGAGGATAAATTATTACTTCCTTATAATTTAGCTTAAATTATAATCTATTACAATTTATAATATTATTTAGTTATCTGTTATTACTTATGGTTGATTAATACATTATTTTTGCTCACAGGTTGATGATGAAGAAGAATTATTGAGTAAAGTTGCTCAAAACTGCGCTCCTTGCAACAAAGTCTTCTCTGAGGTATAGTTGTTAATATAGTTAATATAATAAATATTTTCACATAGCTGCATACATACATTCAGGCTCATACTTTGCGCTTAGTTACACGTACTTATAGATTTACACATTCCCTTATAGTTGCATATTAGGTTCAGACTCAAATATTTGCGCTTAGCTATGCATATGCAAGATTCGCTCAGTCACTTTGTCGTAGAATTAATCATAGATAATATGAAAGCATTTAATCATTATATATATGTATTAATACATTATATATATGTATCAGTGGCGATTTCTCAGGGAATGCAACACATGCATTGCATGCATAGAATTCATCTTTAAAGAAACCAAAATGTTCGAGACTCGAAATATTTAAAGGAACCCCTTTTTTTTATTCCACTACACGCTAAGGAACCATTTTCTATGATTGCGCTAAGCTTCCCAATGCAGGGGTTTACTCTTATCATTTCTGGTTAATGAAAATGGTCTTAATTGCCAAGAGAAACAAGAACGAAGTTTGCATTAACTGCAACTCAGGCTTGCTGAGCTCCTCAAATACATACTTGAAAGTGATTTGCACACAGGTCTTCCGGAAATTTATAAACTCATGAATTTGGTTATGACTATTCCCATAACAACAGCAAGTGTTGATAGATCGTTTTCTGCCCTCAAAAGAATTAAAAGTTATTTACGAAGCTCCCAAAGTGAAGAGCTATTGTCTAATTTATCCCTAATTTCAATTGAAAGACCTTTACTTAAAGATCTCATGGCAGATAGAGAGAAGTTTTATGGTTTTGTTATCGAAGAATTTTGCAAGAAGTTTTTATTCAAATGATGTATTGTGAGTCTCTTTCTTTAATAAAAACATTTTTTGCCTATTTTTATTGTATTGGTTAATAAAAGTTAATGTTAAAAGTATTTCCAAATAAAACCTGATTCAAATCCCCATAAAATGTTTTTAATACATCACTATCCTTTTGTGCAACATTAAAAGACTGAACTTGAGAATTAGAAGGGTATTTCTCTGTATTTCTTTTATTCTTTGAAAATTGCATGCCTAAAGAAAAAGGTCAGGAGTCGCCACTGATATGTATTAACACTTAAAATAAACTGTAACAGATATAACAAACTACTGAAACATAACAAAGACTCACTTTTCAATATTTCAACTAAAACTTAGTTGACTGTCGTCCCTCCGTCAATTCACTTCTTCTCCTGAGGACGACCGCCATTACGGTCGAAGTATTGAAAAGTGAATCTTTGTTATGTTTCAGTCTATGTGTCACAGTTTTTTTTAAGTGTTATCTGTCCTGCCGGACAGTTTTTCGTTTATCATGGTATATATATATATATATATATATATATATATATAAAGATTTCACATAAACACGTGAAACAACAATCAATGATCAAACCACAATAAGAAATGGGAAAACAAGACTAAGATCTTTCAACCGTAACAAGCGGTCTTCGTCAGAGTCAAAAACCCAACTCAGTTGGGTTTTTGACTCTGACGAAGACCGCTTGTTACGGTTGAAAGATCTTAGTCTTGTTTTCCCATTTCTTATTGTGGTTTGATCATATATTATATATATATATAAACTAGAATTTAAAAAAAAACACATAGAAAGGAAACCACTGAACTCACTACTATATTTCGATGTCCTCGTCTTCAGGAAAAGAAGTGAATCGCTCCAAAGGCTGATAACGACTCATATATATATATATATATATATATATATATATATATATATATATATATATATTTATATTACTCATATATATTTATATATATATATATATATATATAAACTTTTTCTTCTTCTTGGAGTTTGGTCAGGGTTAATATTAATGGTAACTGTACCCTAAAGTTTATTTTATACTTTTATTATATTGCAATTTTTATTATTTATTTTCCAAATTGAAGAGAGATCAAACAATGAAATAAATTAAGGTCAATGAAAAATAAATAAAGGAATGAAATAAGAATATAAAGTAAAATTTACTCTCTAGTTATAATGAAAATTTGTAAACTAGAAGATGCAAAAGGGATAGTCTTGAAAATGAACAGATATCAAACGAAACCAGCAACAGTAAACGAGATAAGAAGGTAACCGACCTTTCTTAATTTGACTGACCTCTGTAGAACTGACAACACTGCCTGCCTAATGAGTATACTTGTATACTCTTGAATGTTTACAAACCGACAAAAACTGATTATTTGTGGATTATATTCGAAAATATATTTGCTTCCTTTCCTTTTTTTTTGTTTCGTGTAACTAGATCATTTATGCAAATATATTCAAATAAAATACCAAAGTTTTGATATATTTATTACGATAACCTAAAACTAATTATGTTAAATCTATTCCCTTCTTTGGTTCAACTTTCTAGAAATATTTTTTCAACGGACTTACAATCCTATTTCACTGATTACCATACTGGTATATTTCGCTCGCTCTCTCTTCTTAAACATTAGTTCCGTTATTTTCAAAGAAAACAATAACATTTTCTAACTTTGTATTAAATTTATCCATATTTGGCATGGATTTTAGAATAAAAAGAAAAGTAATAGAATTTTATGTTATTTAAATAAAAATGTATGTTAACGTTACAGGAAAGTGTTTGTGAATGCCAGCCAAAAGGAGAAGAACTTGATGCGTCAAAGCTCCGTGATATCCCCTGTTCCTATCAAGTACGCAAACTAGAGCGTCACGAACTACCAGCTGTTGGCGTTTACGTTGATCCTAGAATTGTTCCTGGTTTCAAATACAAGATTAAAACTCTCTCCTCACCTGTAAGTTAATTATTTTTAAGAATATACTGTGATAATTTTCCTTTAAACAGTTTAGATTTATTTATTAAGGAGTAAATTTAGTTATCATTTTGCTAACTCTTGTATAAATTATAGCAATATATATATATATATATTTTCAAAACAATCTTTGAGGACATTGAAAATGTCCAGGTTAAACAGAAATCCTGCGTAGTTTACATTCAACTATTCTATTAAGTTGACCTTATCAGAAATAATCAGTAAATTTATTAATTAATATCTGCACCATATTTTGCCAGTTGCAATGAAAATAGTTGGCATATTGTACAAGTGGTAAACGATCGGAAAATATATTTCTATTGATTTTTTAAGATTTAACACTGAAAATATAAAGGTGACATCAGTATAGTATTTAAATCTTATGATTTCACAAATAGTTGAGATTTAGAATCTAGTTCAAGTTGACACAGAAGGTATTTATAATAAGGGTAACTTAAATAAAATCACTACATAGGGGACGTACTGCTTTTAAGGTAATGACATAGATATTTTAAAGAATTTGTTTTAATAGAACTAAATTTTCTAAATAGAATTATTTCTATCTAACACAATACTTGAGGTTAGAGTCAAATTATTACATCCAATTAGTGTATCGTCACTATAAAACTGTGGGTGAGTCAAATCATCTGATTTATTTCAACATTATAAAATTTGACGTTACTTATGTTTATTAAAATTAATTAGGCTCATCAAGGATTAGGTGGCATCATTCAAATTCGAAATTAACTGTTTTACTCCTTCTTTGTTAGATGACGTTCACAAGTTTTTGCATCTCACATAAACAAATATGGAGTCACAAACAAGATTTTAATTTTGAACTGGCGGCAATCTACAACTTTGACTATACCTTACCCATATACTACTCAAGTAGTATATCGAAATTGGGAATAAAGTATACTTTTAGCCGTATAGTAACATATTTGAATTCTCATATATAGGTTAGGTTGAAGTGGTAGTCCCACAAGGGAGCACACGTAGGTCGAGCATTGGCCCTTTATGATACCACACACTGAAGATTGCTTCTACAGTGGTTGTCCTAAATTTTGCCTAATTAAAGTGTATTTAGAGTAGGGTTCTTTAACGAGTACCTGACATCGTACAGGCTCGTGACCGACGGTTTAACGTCTTTCTCCGAGGGACGATGTGCTCAAATTTATTCACCTCCGCGTGAATAAATCGAGGACCAGGTGGGGTTAGAACCCCAGTCCTATTAGTTCAAAGGCGAGTACCTTAACGACTGAGCTAACCTGGCCCCCATACTCATATATAAGTTAAAGTTTACATCAGCTGGTATATAGTTAATTCAAATTTTTAAATTGAGTATCTATTTTTAGGGTGAAAGAAGAGAGAGATGGTTGTTTGGAGGTGAGAGCAGAGAGTTGGAGAGTATTGGGCGTGGTTATGCAAGAAGAATTACTTTACGCCCTCCAAAAGGGTGTCTCAATGATAATCCTGATATTTTCTGGACAGATTCTAATGATTCAGGATACAGCTTTCAAATTGAAGTTATTTCTCCCGGCGACAAATTTACTGTTCTTGATGCCAGCTCAATTCCAGTTGGACAGCTAGAACTGCTTGAAAATCAGGTAAAACATCTAAATTTTGCTTTTTTTCATTCAACTAAAAGGTAATTTTTCCTATTATTTTGCTTTTATGTTGTTTTTATTGTTATTTGGCTGTTGTTGTTACACTATGCTTGAAAAAGGGGGGAAAAAGAGTTTTTCAAAATCGGACCAACTTTCATCCGTAAATATTCTGATATTATTTTTCAAATCTTTTATGCTTGTTTGTTGATATTTTTTTTTTACAAAACATTTTTTGAAATAGTTTTGTAGTATCATGTATTTCGGCATAGAAAGACCCTTCATCAGGTAGCAAGTAAATTAGATAATAAAATGTAAAAGATATTATTTATAAGTATAAAATAAATGAAACGATTCCACGTTCTAAATAAACTAGATTCACAGAAAGAACACACTTAAAAGAAGTCACAGAAATACACTACTATATTTCGACCTCGTCGTAATCAGATAGAGAGATAAAAATGAGAGAGAGAAGTTCTGAAAGACGACTCAACAAGAGTAGTCAGCTGCCTTCGGTGCGACTTCTTTTTCTCTCTACCTGATGACGGTGCGGTCGAAATAAGGTTGTGAGTCTCAATTAATGATTAATGAATACATTAAAATTCACTATGTGATTACATATATATATTTCACGATGAATCACAAACACAGAACTAAGGAACAAACACACTTACTGTCTCTAATTTTCGGTTGAACTGTCATCAGGAGAGTTGAGATAGGGAAACCAAGCGCACTTGTGAAGTGACGGTTGGAGACCCTGATGACCGTCATCTCCTGATGACGGTTCAACCGGAAATTAGAGACACTAAGTGTGTTTGTTCCTTAGTTCTGTGTTGGATATATATATATATAAATTTATTACCTGATGAATAAGTATGAATTCGTATAAAACGTTTGTGTAAAAGAGAAGTGTTGATTATAGACCAATCTTTCATAAACGCCTACTAATTTACAGGAATTTAAAATACATTTAAATGAAAGGAGGTCATCAATATGTTGCTAATATTTAATTTCAAAAAAACTCGATGTTACAAAATATATTTAGCAAGACTTCAATTCTTTTAAACTAAATTAATAAAATTTTAATAGACTTATTACTCATACTTGCATAGATTATAAAAAAAAAGTGAAGTTAAACATTTCGTCAGGAAAAGAAAGTTTCATTTGAATAACTCAGAAATAGCTATCAATTCATGAAACAATTGTTCAGATTATTACTCCCAATATCATGAGTGTATTTTTTTTAAAATTAATGAAAAAAGCATGAGTTTTTGTTATTTATTGTTTTTGGTTTTTATGTGTAATTTTTATTTTAAAATTTAGTTTGAAGAAAAAAAAGCTATATTTATCCAATATTCCTAATAGCATTTAATCATAATTAGATAAAATTGTTTGAATTTAATTAAAATTGAGATTAGAGAACAAACATTTGTGAAAATATTGTTCGCCAAATATTTTTTTCTAGTATTATCACAATGTTAAAACGAAAAAAATTACATTATTTCAAATGTAATTGTTATTAAATATATATATATATTATGATTATCTTTTACCGATGGTAAGCAGAAACCTGAACTCTTTGACTGAGTGTCATGCGTTACAAATATTGCTACCAAAGAGTCTCTAACTGAGAACTGCGGAAAAAAAGTCAGTTTGGAAAGGCATCTATTCAAACATTTGGTTGTTCATATCATTCACTCGAAGATCAGGGCCAATGTGTCGGCTTAACTGCTACTACAAAAACTCCTATTTAAAATCTTTTTAGAAAACATAACTTATCAAGAATGAAATTAAGAGCTAGCACTCAACCTATAGACGGGTTGTATATACATTACTAGGATGAGGATACATTTTAATGTTTCCCAGTAGGTTTATTCACTTTTAGAAGACCAGTGATTATATGATAATCGGTAAAAGATAAAAATTTTTAATTAAATATTAAGTATGTTAAAAATATTAAGGTTGCTGCTAATCATACTTAATATATCATCTTGATAAGATAACATTTGGTTATATTCCAGTCATCGGATGTAGTAAGATCATACGATTAAAGTCTGTTAGATGAACCAATAGACTTCATGTTGTAATTAAGTTAAAATACTCATTTTACATGATACTACAATTGTAATTACTATTTTTTTTTTAATTGGCAGTTATTTTAAAAGCAAAAAAGATTTGAAATTTAATTTCTTAAACGTCAGATATTTCACTGTTGACACAAATGTACTTGGACTGAAAAAAAAAAAAAAAAAAAGGAATTATTTATTTAATGAAAATGAATGGGCTTAGTAACAATATTTTCTCCGTTATGCAAAATATAAGAATTGAAATGAATAATGCATGGAATATCTATTGTAATTGATATTCATGTTTTGAGTTTTCTAAAGCATCAAATAAAGTGTTTATTTCCTGCAGATAGTAAAATATCAAATTTTACTCCTTATCGATTAGTTATTTTTAAATGTTATTCATTTAGTTCATTATCTAAATACTATATCAAAAGAGTCCTGGTTGATTAATAATTAACATTTTTTTTATAAATATGCATTTTTCAAAATAAATTCATAACTAAATTTCTGAACAATCTAAAAAGAGGTGATAGAGAAGCTGACAGAATGACTATACTTCTCTTGAGGCTATCATTCGAGATTCTTTAGCATTATAATTTATAATTGATATAATATAGGTACAAAATGCTTCATAAAGTTTTATGAATTAATATATATTAATTATTATTAATTAATAATATATTAATTAATAATATACAGTCAAATTAATTTATGGTAGTAAATTATTGTAATTGCTCACAAAACGTATGAGTTTCAAATGACACTCTTTTCAAGTTCTGAAATTTTTTTCTGCTGATGTTTAATTTCTGCAAAACGGAAAATATTCTAAGTGCTTATATCTCTATGAAAAACCACAAAAAAAAAAAAAAGCTTATATTAGGTATCCATATTCCAAAAATGAAAAATTTTGTTTGTTTGCAAGCACAAATATAATTGCTTATTACTATATAGTTAAAACTGTTTCTAAATAAAGTATGAAATAGTACAAAGTGCAATAATTTCTTTTTCTAACCAAGTATTTGTTCTTGTAAACAAATTTTTGAAGCAGGCACTAAAGAAAAAAGAATAGCAATAGTTTGAACTTAATCTTTTGTAAGAATTACTATTTTGTAATTTTTGCCAGTAATTATAATTTGTAATTAAAAATATTAAATTTTTTTTTATGTTTTGCTAAAAACAAAAAATTCTATTTTTGTATGTTTACTGAAAACTTTTTGAATGTTTTATTTTTAAAAGAAATCTTTAATATGAGTTGATATCCTTACGAAAGATTATAGTAGTCATATCATTAATTGATAACATGTGCTGGATACAGTTATTTGTCTTTTATATATGATATTCATAATAAAACGAAATTAAATTGATTTATAATTATTCATATTTTGGAATAATTATTTTGTTTAAAATTATATACAATAGATTTTAAAGCTCTGTATCCAGTTCCAGTGCCTGTTTCACGAAATACATTTGTTTCTTTTTTTTTTATTTACCAACAGGAGAGTATATTTGATATATTTTTCTACCAAACAACCTGATAATTATAAAATGTTTACTGTTTATTTACTAACCATCTAACTGTTCATTTTCCTCGATTGCAATGTTTTAATATTTCGTTTCACATCATAA
The DNA here is from genome assembly GCA_026182355.1 of Hermatobates lingyangjiaoensis. NCBI lineage: Eukaryota > Metazoa > Arthropoda > Insecta > Hemiptera > Hermatobatidae > Hermatobates > Hermatobates lingyangjiaoensis. The sequence continues at coordinate 798,096 of JAPFBL010000051.1, read as the reverse complement.
ATTCTACATCATTTCCTTCTTAAGATATTTATTTTCAATTTGGTTTTGTAGTTAATTAAATTTTTAGATCACTAAGAAAATTTACTAAGATTGAAAAATTAAATAAAAATTTCAGGTAACTTAAAGTTCTGGAATTATATTACATTAAAGGGCGAATATATATATTATTTACCACCAGATTTTTTCCTGTTCTCTTTAGTAATGAGTTATTTATATCCCATTCTTGATTAGCTCAAGTAATTAATTTCAGAGCCAAGTGAAAATGTTACATACTCAGTAACAACACTTACTGTGAAAGTTAAAAACTTAGAAGCTTGGTAGTAACAGCATTTACTGTTACAGGTTACTCTTAGAACTTCGTAGTAACAACATTCTAGGACAAGCTATACTTGTTAACTTGGGAGTTACTGTGATAAGTTACACGATGTTTCTTGTTGGTAGTTATTTTTTCTGGTGTTAACACTTCGGACATACGAATTGATTTCATCGACAGAAAGAAATAAACCTTTCAAACATTTTGTTTAGTGTGAAACACTGATTTGTTAAAATTTGCTCGAAAACCTGTTTTGAAGAAGAATTTAAATTTAAACAAATTGTTTCTTTGTTGTATGAAACTTATGCGTAGCAAATGAAACATACGGATCTTTGGAAAAAAATAATTCATTTCATGATTTTTAGAAAAAATTGTGTTTTAGTCTTGCTGAAAACTAACTATTTAGTGAAAATATAGTTTCTGACAGATAACATTTGTCTTAGTGTCTGCCCTTATAAAACTACAAATGTAGCAGTTTGGCATGCTTTTATTAAACTTTACCACAGTATTTTACATTTTGTTATGGTTTTGCAGGCCTATATTTTGTTTTTAAAACAATGCTAACAGGATATTGATGTTATCTGGTTGGTATGAAATTATTTATTCCTGCAATATTATGGTTATAAAAATGTATCAATTATACTCCTCCTGCATATGCACTTTGTTTTTGATTTGAATAAATCAAATTCAAAGTATTTGTTTGATCTTTTTAAAAAGAATAAAAACAACCTTTTGATTCAGTCCAAGTATATTTTGTTAATAGTTGACGGATAACCGGATTGTTTGGTTTAGATTAGTGGGTATTAATGTATTTTTGCGGGGTTTTTTTTTGGGGGGGAGAAGAACAAAAACAAATCTTGTTAAGATGATCAGGAAAGCCGAAGGAAGATTCCGGCAGATGAAATCTCGAGGGATGTACCTTGCGAGATGTAAGCTGGAGCCAACCAAAGGAAGGATCGAGAGCTTTTCCTAGCCCGAATCCAAGGCTGTTTCTTCAGGTCTCTTCAACACAACCTAGTATCTATCGAAACAAATTCATTTATATTATCTATATATATATTTTCAACTATTTAACTAGTTTATTGTTATTTTAAAAACAAGATTGGAATAGATATGTTTTATTTTATGCCAGTGTCCATGAATAACGCAGTTTAGCATGAATTGTTTTTTTTTTATTTTTGGCCTATCAGCATGATGATGTTCAAGTCTGTCTCTAATTGTTGCGGAAATATTGGAAGATTATCTAAAAATATTTTTTTGGTTCAGAAAATGTATTTTTTCTAATGCTAACACCCCTATTAAGTGACAACTTATAAATTAACATGAATTTAATATAAACTTTTAATGTCGGGAGTTTGTTAATTCAAATGTTTACTTTCAGGGGTTATCCCATTATATATATTAGAGCAAGTATTTCAGGTTCTTGGATACTTAAGAAATGATAATACATTTCATTTTACTTTATGTGGTATTTACTCATACTTGGAAATTATGGACAAAGTTTTCACACAAACCATGATTTATTTATGAAATAACGCGTTTCGAAATCATAATTTTCCTGTGAATATCTATCTGCTGTTTTCTGAAGGTAAAAGCATGAATATCGTTTATTCTTATATGTTTTTCATTATTGTATTACCTATTTTTGTTTTTTACTATCTGGGAATCTCATTTATATGATTACGCATTGTGAATATATTATATGTCGTTTGTATTTTCCTATTTCTTCCTTTCCGTGACAAGCAGTTAAACCTACGGAAAGAAGTGTTCAAAATGCATTGTTCATAATTCCAAGTATGAGTACCTATCTTATTTAAAATCGAACCGTCGCGACGGTTTAAACGTTACTGGTTTTCTTTCACCTGATAATAAAGAAAGATTACTAGTATCATATCTTTATATATATATATATATATATATAAAAGATTTCACATAACCACGTGAAACAACAATCAGTGATCAAACCACAATATGAAATGGGGAAAACAAGACTAACATCTTTCAACAAGCTGTCAGAAGGGTTGGGTTTTTGACACTGACGAAGACCGCTTGTTACGGTTGGAAGATCTTGGTCTTTTGTCCCTTTTCATACTGTGGTTTGATCATTGATTGTATATATATATATTATATAATACATAGAGAAAGAGACACACTCATAACTCAAATTTTCGGATAGTCCGTCTCCAGCAGAAAAGACTGATTTTTTCCTTAAAACGGATTAACCGAAAATTTGAGTTAGTGTGTCTCTTTCTCTGTGTGTTACTATTCTTCGTTTTTGAACTTGTTTGTGTCCAGTTTGGATCGATTTTCCGATTTTAAAGCGAATATATATATAACTTGATACAAGTTTCGACCGTGAGGAAGAAATGAAATAAAATTATAGGAAAAATAATATAAAAGTAATATTTGTTTTCAAACCAGGAAATCTGTTACTTGTTTTATTTTGTCATCCTTTCACAAATGAAGCCAATTTAGTTTCTATTTAGTGCTTTTTTGTAATAATATTATTTAGTATTATCATTTCTTAATTGACTTAATGGTTTAAAATTTAGTTGCTTTTAGAAATTCTTTATAGATTTGATTTTCTAGTTACTTCACCCCGTATTATTCAAATTTTTCATGAAGATCAATTTTAAAGAAATGAGTGTAAATCATTTATAATTCAGTCATACTAACCGTCATTCATTAATAATGGTGTGGAGTTTCCGATTCCTGGTTTATTTAATTGCCATTCTGATAACGGTGTGCAATGGTTAACTATTTAATATATTTTAATGAACTTTTTTTTCTATCTTTTTTCTTGATAACCAATTCTGATTCAATATTCAAAGTCAAGTAAAATCTACTGTGCCATTCATATTGTTTTCCGATCCGTACTCTTTTGCTCGATACAGGTCCAAGTAAAATGCATATCACACAGTTTGAAATTTCTTCGTCGGTATTTAGGTTAAAGTTACAGTGGCAATCCCATAAGAGAATACATATGGGCCAAAGATTGTCCCTTTGTGATACCATTCAGTAAACATTCTACATCGGGGGCCCTAAATTCTGCATAACTCAAGCGTATTTATTTAACGATTACTTAACATCGTACAGGCTCGAGACTGACGGCTTAACATTTAAATCCTTGAATTCTAATTGAGTGTAAATCCATTTTACTGGTCTCTCTTATATACCATTTGGCCAACCAAAACTTACTTTTAAATAACCACTTCATTGATGTACTGCATTAAACATTAATGTTACTCAAATGCATGACTTATTTTATATTTATATAAAATATACTATTATTTATGTATTGTATCAACATAAAATAGTATTATATATAGTTATATTTACCATTTGAGAATTTATCCGTGTTTGGTGTTACATTTAAAGCAAAACATGCAAATAGAAATTTAGTCCGATGACAATCTTGGATCTATCAAGATAGGCATATTCCTATTATACAATTACACTATATAATAAAAACTAATTACATGCACTAATATATAGTACAACAAAAGTCATGCTTTGTAAGTACAACTGTGTATGAGTGTTCCAATGTATGAGAAAAGTGGCTCTTGGAAAGGGGTGCCAATTGTACTGGAGGAATAGTTCCATACTAAAACCTCAACTACCTCCAGGATGGGAATAGTAGGATCTACTATTCTCATCTGTACATCTTTGTCCATGAACCAGGGTGGCTGTTTATAGTCTTTTGTGATACTAGATATGTGCTATAGAGGAACTTTAGAAAAACAGCACAGCACATCTTCTGATATCAATCCGAAAAAGAAGGATATTGACTTTAAAACAAGTATTTTTAACGTTTATTTTATAGAAATAAAACACATAAAGTGCTTATTCTAATTATATTTGGATATAACTACATTGAAATTACTTAAAATCAATGATGCAAAGAAAATGTGCTCGCAAAAATTTAGAAACTGTTATAGATAGACAACAGAATATACTGAAAACTTATCTCAAACCAACAAGTTTGACCCAAAGCTTTACTTTAGTTGAAGTATAAATAGGAATATGCTGAACAATAATATACCGTGTTTGTTTCTGGTATGAAATCAGTTTGCCACGACACTCCCGCATTGGTCTGCAATATGAATGGTACCCTATTTTTCATTCTAAAGTTTTGGAAAAGGTTGCATTTTCAAGCCCGAAATTTTACTATAGATACATCTTCCAAATATTGTTGTTTTATTTAGAATCAGCGCATTTATTGTTATATTGATTGCAGTCAATGTTAAAAAATAAAATTGTTTAATTGCTACTTTCATTATTGTTCTGTTCATTGTTCAATTTGAATATACCACATCGTTTATAGTATCATTAAAAAATAAATATTTACTATTGCCATACAGTCTATTGGAATAGCTTTTCATATATACTTGATGGATGAAAAACGCGAATAACTTAAAATGTTTCAATAAATTTTTATTATCTTGTTTTTTTTTTATTTTTTCAAATGTACAGATATATTTATAACAGAATAAATACCTATCGTATAAAATATCTCCTTTATTCGTAGAAATGTATTTATATTGGAATATTATTTACTTGAGTTATCTTAGTGTTTTCTTTTGTCTTTTGTATTATCGTGGTGAAGAAAATATTTCACTAATAAATTCATAGTACACTTCAAATAGTAACCGAATGGCATATATAAAATACAATAACTATAACTTAAGAAATTCTAGCGATAATGTAATACCGTATGATCAAAAACACTTTCGGTTAGAGATTTTAAAAAAATATTTTACAATATTTTGATTAGTTTATAAACCTTTTTCAATTGAGATGTCTTCTTTTTTACAATCTTTAGTAATATACATATAATGCATATATGTTTAAATATATTCTAGTAAAATTAAATAAACTTATGGATTTGAAATAAAGATTTCAAAATATGATTTAAAAACAAAAAAAAAACTTAACTTTCTGTCATCAGAATCATAAACAAATACAGTGTGTTTTCATTCTTTACACCTTTACCTCTCATTTTGACGAAAATGTACAAAAATTCGTTTTTTACAAAATCTAAAAAAAGTAATTAAAATTTGCAATATAAATATATATCATTTCGAGAACTTACGAATGCAGAATTTGTAAAGTTAATTAAGGTTTAGATTTTTATATCAAGAATACGGAATGAATACTATTTTGGATTTATTCATTAGTGAATCTGACTACCAAAAAGTTTGGAAATTAGAATAATATAAATATCATTAAATACCCAAACTTCATCATATTTGAAATATGAATAATTTTTAAAAAAAACTATAAAGAATAAAAATTTTTCCACAATGTAATATATAAGGAACAGTTTTTTAAATTTCTTACTGAAATTCAAAAGTTTTGATTTTTTTAATGTAATTTTAACGTCGTCCGTATTAGTTTTTTTTTTTAAATCTATCTTGATAACACATTTATGAATTATTAAATTAATGTGACAATAATTAAATAAGAAAACTATGCCTTTATTCCCGTGGTAAAGTTTTTTCTATATATCAACGTGAATACGATATAAAAAATGCGATTTTTTTAACTTTCATAAAACATTTACATTATTTTAAGTAAATAAAAATTTTTGTAGTTTGCAAAGAAGGAAGGCTTTGCCACTTATATGATCAACTTAATTCAGAATGACTTAAAAATGTTGATTTAAAGTCAAAAGAAAGAAAGTTGTATTTGTTACAACATTCCTAAAATATTTTCTCTATTCAAATTTTAAAAGTTTTCTCATATTTTAATGAATATTTTGTTTCATTAATAAATACTATTCATTTATATAGTGATTCATCATATTACTCAGATTTTACAATATTCTACAGTTTACTTCCAGAATCAAGTCAATTTAATTTTAATTTTATTTTTTTCAATACAAAAGGTTTATTCTGAGAGTTTAAAAGAATTTATAAGAAACATTTAAATCAAGAAGTTATTTGTTATTGTTGTAACAATGTAGTTTAACTCAATATTTTATCTTTTCCAATTTATTCATTTTATTTAAAAGAAATGTTTTTCTAATGAATTTTATATACTGTATATTTAAATAATAAAGATTATATAATTGTTGACTTATAAAACCGTGTTGGTTTCTATTATTTTTTTTTTTAATTTATTGTTTTAAATCCTAAATATAAATTGTTTTAATGTATTTTTCAGAACTATAATGTGTAGTCAAAACTATAACATGGTTTCTTTTTCAGGGTCCACAGGTTGAAGTTGGGATGCGTTCTTGTTCAAGTCACGAGATTGAAAAAACTGTGAGGGTCAGGGCTTTGTGTAAAGTTGAATGGTTTCACGAAGAAGATTCCCCAACAGTTTTACCTGTAAGTTTTTTTTTTAGAATTGTTTTAATTAAATATCATCATTTCGAGAAGTTAAGAATGCAAAATTTGTTAAAGAAAATTAAGATTTAGATTTTTATATCAGGAATAAGGAATGAATACCATTTTGGATTATTGAATCTATCAAAAAGTTTGGAAATTAGTGTACCAGTAAATTAGTTAGTAGTAAATATCGCTCCTCTAATGAACTTGAGTGGAGTAATATTTAGGACTCCCGATGTAGAATAAACTCGGCATAACTGATTGATTCACTGAAATGGGTGTCAAACAATAAATGAGCTACACTCTCCATCCCTAGAACAGCATTAAATGAACTCCTGGTAATGAAGTCAATCGATCAGAGATTATCTTGAATAATGATATTAAGCCATTAGTTGTAGAATGAAACACAGCTACCTGAGTCCAAATATAATTGTAAAAAAGGAATTAGTTAGCAAGATTAGATGCTATTTTACTTTCACAATTGACTGAAACTTGGTATCTATCGGATGTAATATTCATTCTCCAGTTATTTTGTCTTAATAACTATAAATATGTAGGCACAAAGTTTTCTTAAAGAAAATCGACATTGGCTGTTCGAGAAATGCAACTGACCCGAGAAAAGAGTAAATATATAGATGTTAATATGCATACAGATGTTAAAAATTTTTTGTCGTTATTTAAATAAAATGTCAATTTTATTTAACGACAATAAAATGTCGTTATTTAATGTCATGTAAAAAAAGTTTCATCGATAAATCATTGTTAAAAGTGTTCTTATACTAAAATTTTAAAAATTAAAAAAAAATTATTCAATAAATATGTTTAATATATAAAAATGTGCTGAAACTCTCTCAAGGAAGTTGAGTTATTTTATTTTCAAAATAAAAAACTGTATATAAATATATTAATAATCGTTTCACAGTAAAATATAGATACAGAGTAAAGTGATGAAGACACTTACAGTCTCTAATTTCGTTGAACCGTCATCAGGAGAGTAGAGGGTAGGGACACCAAGCGCACTTGCGAAGGTCTCTTGGACTCTGTCGCTTCGTAAGTGTGCTTGGTGTCCCTATCTCTACTCTCCTGATGACGGTTCAACCGATAATTAAAGACCTGTAAGTGTCTTCATCCTTTTACTCTGTATCTATCTGTGAAACGTTTGCTGTCCGTTGTGGATCGTTTTCCTGTTGATAATGTATTAATAATGTAATATGTAAAACTATAGTATTTATTTTATATATTAAAAACAATAAAAATAATGGTTTACTGTTAGTAGATTTTTCCCCTATTGCAGGGGGTCCAACAAAACAAAAATAGACGATAATCTAAAGATGAATGCATTTTCGTTTGTATTGTTCTTTTCAATAGAACTGGAAAATATAATTTTACTGGATTATATATTATTCTTTTAGACTTCCTATTTGATCAATACAATATAGTATATGAAATACTTTTAAATAAATATTATTAATTTAATGTTAAATTGAATAATTCCAGTTGAATGGTTTGGCGATAAGCGTGCGCCGAAAGGAAGGAGTAGTGACAAAAGTGAAAGACGTTCGATTAGGATGGCATCAAAGAAGAGGATTTACTTTAATTCCTGGAATATGTTCTTCTCTGCGATCTATCCATTTATCTTCCAAACCTCTCACTACATCTTATACAATTGTCGGTCTTGAACCTCACCAGTTACCTGTTATTGGTAAATATTGAATTTTTCTTTTTGATTTCAATATTTATTACAAAAAAAAAATAATACGAATTATTATTTAATTACAGGTTCTTACGTTGATGACAGAATAGTTTCTGGTTTTTACTATAGAGTGTATCGTGCTGGTGGAAAACCTCTGTGGAATGGAAGATCTCTTCGTCTTGATTCTATTGGTAGAGGTTATACGAACAGGCTTACATTTGCCCCTGACAGGTGAAAATTTAAAAAATAACTGACTTTTTATTGGTCAATATTTTTAGGAACTATACTGCTCATATTATCTACGAACGATCCACAAATGATTTAAGTTCTTAATATCATGAGTGGAAGGGGTGAAATGTAAAATCAATGTTCTGGCATGGTATATAAAAATGTTCTTTTTATATTTGACTATTCGTAGAATCATATCCACAGATATTCAGAAAGAATGTGATTTACCATTTGTGCTTATCACTCAACGTGTTACCAGATGACTGCTAGAACATGATCAAAACAAGAGTACAGGAAACTATCAGACCAAGAGTTCTTGCAACTGTGGTTGCCCAATATCTCGGCTCAGGGTTCATCGAAATCAGTACCAGTTTTCTAGAACTGATCCATAAAACAGCTCCATACCTAATTGGAGATGTCAAAAACTCTAACCAGTTCTTGGTACTATGCAGAGACTCGCACGAAGAAATGACTGCTTGGCCCATTTAAAAAAAAAATAATCTGCCAATGCTGTGTGAGAGATCACAGAAACGAGCCCAACTCCAAAATGACAGATGTTTATTATTTTGCAGGCTGTTACTATGTGGTATTTACTCATCCTTGGGAATTATAAGACAGGTTTTATTTATAAAACAACCGTTTCGAACGATTAATGTTCTTCAGGTAAATCTACACTAGTTGACAGATGTCAAGACGGAGCTAAGAAAATTAAAAAAAAATTTCTTAACCGCTAAGAACTAAACCATTAACTTCTTTAGTCCAGTACTTCTGTCTCCTTTCACTGCAGCAGATTTACCTTAAAACACTACATGTTCGTAATGCGTTGTTTAAAACTGGTTAATTTGGGGACTTGTAATTCCCAAGAATTACAAGATCATTCATTCATGCATTGAACCAATCTTATCCTTGACGTCATCATATTTCAGCTCATTGGGTAGTACGTACTCCTGATGATTACCTAATGCAGGTACTAATCTTCAAGTAGGGGTTCAGTGGACTCTAATTAGAGTTTTATTTGAATCACAGAAGCACAAATATTTTTCTTTTGTCCTCGGAGAATAGTGGTTACGATATTTTCCACCAGAGCTCATGGCGTTAACAGTAGCACAGAAGCTAAAATGCAAACATTTTCTTTTGTCGCGTTCAAAATAAAACCTAAACGTAATGCTAAACAATTTTCTGGGAGTGTTTTCCAATATCATACACATAAACATCTACATCTTCCCTGTACATTTATTTATGTGTTGATCAGTATAACAGAATTATGTGATTTAAGTTTCCTTTACTATTTAAGTTAAAGATTTTTTTTAAAACATTACGGTATAAATGGTTATTTTAGAACCTAAATAACAAAAGTGAAAAATTTTGAAGTATATATGCAAAATCTATTAGTGCAGCTAAAAATTCGAAATAAAAAATACATATGCGTGAACGAAACCCGCCAAAATTGATCTACGATGTAGCAAGGGTTTATTGTAATACACTTTAATGTGATATAGTGTATGACACGGAATTTGTAGTATAACATATTATTTGCTATGGTTTTTAGATTATGGGTGTAGAAACTCAGTATATATTAACGCGTACATAGTTATATATAGTAATTAGAGGCATTATTGTAATTTTGCTACTTTCATTTGTAACTAAAAATCGTAAGTTTGATTTTAATTTTAAACTCCTGTTATATAAAATATTTGAATGAATTAATCAAACATTTCCTTACAGGCTTAATGAACCTGAAAACCATTTCTGGAGCGATTCACACGCAGAAGGCTTTGGATTTGAACACAGTGCTGTTCGGCCTGGAATGCAGTTTGAAGTTACTTCAGGAAATCGTGTTATTGGAACGGCTACAGTTTTCAGAGATGACTGTGGCCCCCAATGTGAATTATCGCAAAACATTGTAAGTGTTAAAGTTGTGATTAAACTTAGTGCTGTGGTCAGTCAGCACAGATATTTTTTTTTGATCGCACTTTTTAACGGGAGGAAATACATGTCAAAGATAAACAGAAAGACTTAATTTTTCCTCAAAACTCACTATTTTCAAAATTTCTGCAATATATATATATATATATATTTGTAAAATTTGGAAGCAGTCCTTCTTTTAAGCATATTTCGTTGAACAGCTGACCGTATTTCGCTGATGTCATTTTCTTCACTAGTTTTTCAAGGTTTCTGAATACCTTCTTCTTTCCTTCATCCAAACGTTGGAGAATGTTAATTAAGTTATAACCGACATGTTTCGACTGGCTTCCAGTCATCTTCAGGGTGATTAATTAAACAAAGAGGAAAATTATTAGTCTTTGGAGTTGGTAATAAAACACATTATATAGTAGAAGTTTGAAGTAGCTGCTCTTCGGCCTGATTCACAAGAGCAACTGACTGAGGTGGGGTGGATGGTGGGGTGGGGTACTGACAGTTAACGGTTTTTTCATCCAATCAGGCGCATATAGTTTAAGCACTCTCTCACTACTACCGTAGTAGTACGGTACGTACTACGTAGTAGTACCTCACTACTACGGGTAGTAGTGAGAGAGTGCTTAAACTATATGCGCCTGATTGGATGAAAAAACCGTTAACTGTCAGTACCCCCACCCCACCATCCACCCCACCTCAGTCAGTTGCTCTTGTGAATCAGGCCGAAGAGCAGCTACTTCAAACTTCTACTATATAATGTGTTTTATTACCAACTCCAAAGACTAATAATTTTCCTCTTTGTTTAATTAATCACCCTGAAGATGACTGGAAGCCAGTCGAAACATGTCGGTTATAACTTAATTAACATTCTCCAACGTTTGGATGAAGGAAAGAAGAAGGTATTCAGAAACCTTGAAAAACTAGTGAAGAAAATGACATCAGCGAAATACGGTCAGCTGTTCAACGAAATATATATATATATATATATATGTGTCTTTTTTTCTGACTGCAAACTTACAAATTACATAGTGTACTGTTTTAAAACAATTAATCAGATTCTGTACCAAATGTTAACTCTATGCTAACATTCTTATCCTTTTTATTTGGATCTTAAGCATTAATATACATAGTGATCAGATTTATTTAATTAAAATAGTATATGTATAGTTGTTAAGGAAGTTTCCAGCCTGAAGATGGCTACTTTTATCTTTAGAAATTAAAAAAGAATTACAGAAGTTAAAAAAAAGAAGTCTTTCTGTTTCCAGCCTGAAGATGGCTACTCTTATCTTTAGACATTAAAAAAAATTACAGAAGTTAAAAAAAAGAAGTCTTTCTGTTTTCTCTTTAACCCTCTTAACATTTTTATCACTTTACTATTTTATTTAACTGACATTACGTAACACTGTGATGAGAGTTAATAAAATAGTAAAATCTCACTATAAAACTGATGTAATAGACTGACATTTTAGTATCAAGTTTTCTTCATAAATAATGCAAAATAAGTAAAGATACAAAAAAAAGAAAAGAAAATTGAACCTCCCCTTTATATAATCGACTTTCTAGGTAAAAATTGGTAATAGGTATAGCATGTTAATACTATGTTTACAGATTATATAAGACAGTCAGCTAGAAATGTGAAAGCAGTTTTTGAAATATTTACTGCCTTATAACAATTTTAATCAGCCTAATTATTATTTTCTATCAATGAACAAACCACAATATGAAATGGGAAAACAAGGCCTTTCAACCGTAACAAGCGGTCTTCGTCAGAGTCAAAAACCAAATGACTCAGTTGGGTTTTTGACTCTGACGAAGACCGCTTGTTACGGTTGAAAGATCTTTAGTCTTGTTTTCCCATTTCATATTCTGGTTTGATCATTGATTGTTATTTCACGTGTTTATGTGAAATCTTTTTATTATTCTCTATGTATTCAAACAGTTATTTTACTTGTATTTCAATATGAAGTATATTTTTTTTTAAGGAAAAAACTGGCTGTGAAATATCAATTGTGAAGAGAATCCAGATAGATGTTAAATGTGAAGTTAAAATAGATATTGTTGGTAATGAAAAAATGATACCTCATGTAATGAGGGTATCTGGTACAGCGGTTTTATCAAAAACTCCAAAACAGGTAATAATTATTATACATTTTATTATTATTGAAACTGAAACAGGTTTTCCTATTTGATAGTTTTTCCATTAAATAATAATATAAAATATTTAAGTTATATCCTTTTTTCGTTAATAATACTGCTTAGTTTTTTTTAAACTTTGATGAGAATCAGTTGATTATTTCACAATAATAACGCATTGGATAACTTTTCTAAAAAGTATAATAAACTTGATATAACTTAATTATTTATTTAAATAATTTAATTATTTAATTATCATTATTAGTTAGCATACCCTGAGTGATACGATGTTCAGGAACCACGTTATACCATTTAACGATGCCAGTAGTTTAAGAATTTGTAATAATATTGTTTTATTGGTGCATGTTTATTGAGGGTGATTTATAATTAATTCATACAAAATTATAAATCTCGATAGGGTAGTTTGTATAACATTTCAAGAAAGTAAATAGAAAATTGTGAATCTTTAATAGTATAATATGAATATAATATCATAAAATAATATAATATCACCTCTAAGGCGGGCTGCAAAGTAAACCCTCCATTGGCCCCCGCTGCCTGTAGTACTGACTTGTTTTAAGAGTTTCGGATCAAACTCCGGACCAATGGTCCTACTGAACCTGCTCAGTTGCAGGTAATTTCAGTGGCCTTTGGAGCCACTGGTTCAATGAACCTGTAGAAATAAAGCCAATGCAGCATGTGGTAGGGCTGCATGGCCACACTAGTGGGGGCTGATCTTAATAGTAGATGTCATATCATCTTCAAAATCATACAAGTCTTCAACGTGATGGCCACTGGAATCAAGACTCTAAACAAAACATAATCTTCTGTGTCGTCAAGGTTATTGTTAATGCCATACTTTTAAAGTCATGAAGGTTTCTTCCCACACTTGGGCAATGATTATAATAAAATAATAGTTCATGGAATTAAGGTAAGTATTATTGATCGTCCGCTAGATTACTGAGTGGCAGGAAGAAGATTCGCCGACGAGAGGTTTCTACTTGACATATTAAACATGAAATATCAAAACCTCTATATCGTTAAAATAGAACTCCGGGGTTTAACAAAACTATCCATTATACATTCTGTACAAACAAAATTAAAATACCTTGCAAAAGCGAAGAAAATAAAAAAGAGGTTTACTGTAAACATAAACAATTTTATTCAACTTATACAGAGTATTAAGAAGGGCATCAGCATTTTCAAGAGGTTTGAATCAATTGGCAGATAATACTTTTTTTTCTATTTATTTCTAACTGCCTTGTTTACTATGTTACAGTCATTCTTTTCTTTTCCTGTATAGTTGTCCTTTTAAATAACTTTCCTACCTCTCCATTCTGTCAGTCACTCTGACAAGGACCGTTACTTCATCGAATCATCTTAGTCACATATCTGTATTTCTTTTGTAGTTTATACGTTGATTTCTATTTCATGTGTTTATTTGTAATCCTATTATATATGCATACATTTAGTTTGTTACAATATTGGTATTTCAAACTGGAAAGTAATAAATATACCAATTTCAGGTTGAAGCGAAAGTTGTAAGGATTGAGGATATAGGACTGGATTCCCACTTAAACGTCTTATTCATTCATCAGTTAGAAGAACTCACTTTTATACCAATTAACTAAACTTCAAATTCATCCAAAAAAACTCTTTTTTTTTTCTTCTTGTATATATTTTTACGTAATGAAATCATTATACAACTCTTTCAAGTGCTTCAAAGGTTTTTTTCTGGTAGTTTTGGAGTTGTTGTTCAAGTCGTTCAAATTTTCATTAATTCTTGATGTAATATATATTCAATTGTATTTTATTAATGAAATGAATACTTATATTCGTACTGTTGTTTAAAAGTAAATATCGTTAAGTTTTTGTATATAAGATAAGAAATTATATTTATATATCTAAAAATGATAAGTGTCTTCTGTTTATAGAAATATATATATTTCCGTAAACTTGTTATGAATTATTTTCCTTTCAAGTTCATACTTTACTGTTGAGAGAATTGTCTCTTGACTATTACATTTCTTAATAACAGGTTAGTACAGAGTTCGTAGCTCACTCGCTCACTCGCCCTCTCTCTTTCTACTTGATAGATTTTTTTCATGTAAGATGTAAAAATGACGTAATCATCCCTGCCTTTCGAGGTGGTTCTTGTTAAATCTGTTATTAAAATGGATTATAAATCAATATTAAACCATGGGATCCTGAATGACACTGGCTGACGGTGATATATGTTAAAAAGAAGATAATAACATTGTAATTTACTATTTTTACATGATTATTTTTTGTATTGTCATAATATGTTTTTACTTTATGGATTATAACTCATAATATATTTATTTTCATAAATAAATTATGAAAATAAATCCTTGGGGATAAAGACTACCCTAACTTCCCTCCAAGATTAGGGAACTTAAGATAGATCCAAGCAGGATTTAAAGATGACCTCTAACCAAGGGAGAACAATCTCTGAAGCCTCCTGAAGTTCCGCAGATATGATACCATCTGGCCCTGGTGACTTAAATCCTTGAACCCTGAGCCCACAAAAGGTGATACTTGACACCACATTGCGACTAATATTGTACCTTTTAACAAAGGGTGACCTCCTCCCCATACCCAGCTTTCAACCTGGAAAATGTACCACCATTATGAGCTACAATGATTCGGTGCTCGAGTTCGTCCAGCTGTCATACTACCTGCAGATATACTCTGGCATAACTGGGTCGATAGCTAGGATTTGACGAAGACGGTTGACCCTTCTATACTACAACAGAAGTTTCTCCAAGAGTTCCTCTTCGCAGTCCTAACCTCCTTTCTGGAATTCCCGAAGACTGACCTTATATTCATTCCATTGGTTCAAAACTTAAGCCTGGTTGAACAGCCGACGACGACACTTCTTCCTAAATGCCCTAATTTAAAACGATTTGACCTTACCCATAGGACAGCAAGCTTTGGACCCTTGGTTGCAGGTGGTTGTCAACCGTTTCTCAGCAACGTCCAACTCCACTGCGTCCTTAGGCTTGGAGACGGGTTCCACTAAGACTCCAACCAAGGTTTATTGATAGACATCCCAGTCTGTATCCTTGTTCCAATACATTGGATAGTCTGGTCTACTTATGTCCAGACTAAACTCTGTATACCGGTGACAAGGACACCTTCCAATCCATCAATGTGACGGCAGGTTCATTCACCAGTTTTATAACTAGCACAACATGTATATTGACAGTAACAAAAGTGGGGGATGACCCCGATTACAGATATCAGTATTATTAGAGTTAATATAATCAAAAAGGGACTCACCTCTTACGTTGATTTGCTGCTGTCCCATGATGTGTGGTGAGCACTGGCATCCTCTCCAATGATCACTGGAGCCAACCTTTCGCTCTCTCGACTGCTCTGCATACGGTAATAGGAGGAAATGACTGATTTTGATCATGAGTCATGTAGCAGTCAGTAGTCAGATCGTCCGGTCTCGTACTTCTACAGTAACTGTATCTAGATCGCAAAATTTCAGATATTTTGAAAGAATTAAATATGTTTCTAATAATATACAGGATGTGGGCTTACCCATTCCCAGTGTATAGAAAACTATAAAGCCTTTAAGCTGTAGACCACTAACCTGGTCTTTAATGATCCCGTCAAAATTCTCCTTCCTATTATACAAACGATGTATCAGAGCTGCCTTAGAGTGATGAACGTTTATATGCACAGCCTTCAGAGAGGGTGAAGTATGCTTCTTCGATTTGGCTTTTTACAAGATGTTTTGTGTTTTATAATTTCAGTTTCCATAAAAGTCCCACGAGTACGGAGTAGACGTTCGCCTGGAAGGAGCCCTGAATGACCTATATAAGTCTAATTACTTTGAGAAGGTGCCAGTTTTACCAGATGCTTCGTTCCGATAACTAAACTGGACCAGGTTCCTTCCAGTCAGTGCACGGTCGATTAATTCACCAGCATCAGATCGTTTCAAATTTCCTCCCTCGACAGGATGAAATGAACAATAAAACCTCATAACAGAGGAATGGAAAGTGGAGAGGAGGGAAAAGAATACGAATCAAAGATAAGAAAGCGTTGGGAGATAGGAGAAAGAAAAGAAAAAAGAAAAAGACCGCTTTACTCTCGTCTGTCAGCGTAAGGAGGTACAAACCACCTCACCCTGTCCAGGGGCCACCACGAGGAGGTGAGAGTAGCGTTGGGTCAGAGAGGCTATAAGAGACGCATCATGACCCATAGACCCCCATATCATTAAGTACAAATTATAAATAAAGTAAGACAAAGATAGACACGGACATAACTAATTTTTGTGTTTTGACCGGAAGGTACAGGTGCACATTAAAGATCAAAACAGGACATAACTAATTCTATATTTCAACAATGGTTGTCATCGCGTTCTGCAGAAAGGAAAGGAGTGACACCACCCTGCCTCCCTGCGGAACTCTTCACTTCCTGATGGCAACTATAGTCGAAATGTAGAAGTGACTCATATCTGTGTCTATCTTTGTGTTACTTCGCTATTTTTTATATAAAAAAATCTGGAGTGGCCTACACTCTACTTCACTATACAAATATCAAACTGGTTAACAATCTTTTTCTCCTCAAAAGTTTTCACAATCAATTATTAGTCAACATTTTTACATTTTATTGAAAAAAAACCTTTTTCTTGTTTAAAAAATTTGAAAATTTATTCCTTTTCATATTAAATCATGAATATGTACTTTATATCGCTGTCTATAAGTCCTGTCCTATCTGTTTATCCGATATAGTCGTGTCCGAAATCATTGCATCTTATTCCCTAAAAATCTCCTTTTAATTAATATCACTATTAAAAAATTTCTTTAACCAAGCAAAGAAATGAATTACAAAAATCAAGATGCTTAATATATTTCTATTTATATTCTGCATGCTAAATATAATAACAAAGCTAACTATCAATTTAGTACTAAAGTAAAAGTAACTATTTATATACATTTAATGATATTTTCATTAATGTAATATCTATATTCACAAGGAAATCTACCCCTGATATTAAGATTTTTTCAAGAGTGCAACATATACATTGATTAAATTATTTTATTGGACAAATTCATCCTACCATGAAAAGCATTAGAAATTATATGTGAGATTGGTATTGACCTTTTTGCATGTAAAAATTCCATTCTTGTTAAATCTCATATTAAGTCATTATTACTTCAAATATATTTTGGTTATACCTCTAACTTTCAATTCTATTTCAGTCAATTCATTGAACAAATTTGTAAGTCAATGTAAATAAATGTAAACAAATACAAGTTTACCAGGAGATCCGTTAGTCTAGTATAAATATTCAGTTTTTAGCTTTATTACTCTTTGTGGTGATGTAAATATCACGGATATTTTTTTATAAACTGCTACATTTCTGTTCAATTTTTAGGTAAAATATCATTCTTTCGTAATAAGCCGGTAAGCGTCAAAAAAATATTTTCTTAAAACAGAAAATGCACTATAACGCCCCTTTGGTTCATCTAATTTTAAAAACAATCACCTCAACTCATCCCCCATATAGTACTATATATATAGGTATAATTTTGTATCGCCCTTACAAGCTATCAGATTGAATGATAAATCAAAATTTTTACATTTTTTTATTGAAATAAAAATATTTCCAGTCGTTTTAAAAATTTGAGAATTTTTTTAGTAATTGTTTTTGTATTTTCAAAGATATTGCTAAAATTTCAAGACTCTAGAGTTATTGTCTTAGGAGAAAAAAGGAATTGTCTAAAAACACATTTTGGCCAAAAAATCGACTTTTCCATCATGCATAATCGCGTCGAAACAATAAAGCACATCTACACTATGAGGCCCATTTTTTTATTTTTGCTAAACATGTAATTTCATCAAAATCTCGAGATTGAATTTTTTCACCATCACTATACTTTACTTATAGTAAAGTAAAAAGAAAAGTTTTGCCTATACATTGCTTAGAACTGACTCATTTCAAGTATCTTTATGTTTTAAATTTGAGCAACCGAATCCACCCTTAGAAAAATTTGTTTGTCCAAAAATTTTGTCACAAGCAAATCAGTTACCATGTCACCGCAAGCTGAAACTTTGACAGTAGATTTGTGTATGTATAACTTAAAAGCTGAAATTTGAATGGATTGGAAATCTAACGTAGAAGGGATTATGGATTTTTTTAGGTGTTTGGCTAGCGAGATAGCTATATCAACTAACAATACCTACTTGCTACAGTATCAAGTACCTAAAAATACCTGAATATTTTTAAAATAGTATATTTTTTTCTGTAATGTACAGATGTAAAGAACTGACTTGAAATGAGTCAGTTCTGAGCAATGTATAGACAAAACCAGTATAGATATACAGTGTTTTTAAGTGCCTGATACTGTAGCATGGAGGCATTTTGTTAGCTGATTTCAATTTCGTTAGCGTTTATCATAATTTCGCTTTAGAAAGGTGAGTCCTAGCCTCCCACGTATTGTATAAGCTTATAATAAGCGTATTATATGCCTACAATAAAATCAAATTTCAGCCCAATATCTGAAGCTGCAAAACGTAAAAGAAACTCCAGATCTAATAACAGTTTTGGACTGCACTAATAATGATATTTCTACTATTCTATAATTTCTAATAATATTTTGGAATGATGGGCACGTCAGCTAGTTTTTATATAAAGTCCTGTGTTCTGTTTCATTTGATTTTCATATGAATTAGAAAATAAAAACAACTTCACAAGTTTTTTGAATTAGGCTTCTTTACTGCTCAGGCAGGTATTAACCACAATTAAATTCCTAGTAATAGTGTTCCATAGGTCAGATATTCTTCTCATTTTAATAAACATCCCAGTGTTTGTTATAAAGATAAATATTTGTTGGAAACTAATATATGTTTCTGACTATTTATATTGATACAAGAGAAACTCCCTTGTGAATTAGTTTACCTTTTTTTGATTTCCATATTGTTTGGTTAATAATAAAACCTGCAACAGAAGTTAATAGTGGAATATCTGTATAACATTTGTACTATTACTGAAAAATATTAATAAAACGCACTTCATCGTTTGCATAGTATTTATTTTGATAAATATAAAGGATAAGTCTACGAAAAAACTGAATAACGACCATATTTGGTCAACATTTTTTTTCACGCTTAATTCACCGTATTTATTATTTATTTATAATTTGTTTCTAGGATTTGTGAGTAACAAATTCATTTACGAAGACAGGCTTCAATCTCATAGAAATTCAAAGATGTGTTACTCAGGTTCTCCTGACAGAGTTCCATTCTGTCCCATTCATCAGCACTTTAGATTCAATGATCAAAACATTTTATGTAAATAAATTAATACAGATAAGTTAGTATTATTATAGATATAGTAGGACCACTGAAAGGTATCAGTAAATTTCAATCGTATAAGAAAAGTAAATATTTGAAACTCAATTAAAGGGAAAAACATTATTTAATGAAATTTAAGTAGTATGATAAATGAATGCATACTAATCAAAAACATAAGTGGAGAAACTATTAGTTACTTACAAACAAGATTTCATTCTTTATTGTACTTAAAGCTTACAGCAATTTTTCAGATATGAAATTTCAGTCATTTTATTTTGGTATATACTTTTACTATCGTTTTTTAGAATCAATTATCAAATTGTGAAGCTTGACTTTTGATAACAGTTGACAGAAAGGTTAAATTCATAACCATAACATAAGGTTACTTTTTTAACGTTTGGCCAAAAATGAGTTAGTGAACTGTAGGGAATATGATAAGTTTAGATGACTATTTCAATCTGGTATGGCAAAGTATTTTCAAAAAACCATATTGTGTTTTATCATTGGGTTTGTAATTGGGTGGATATTAGCTGTGATAATTTTTAATTTGAATTTCAGAGAATCACTACCACTGTATAAGCCTTCATATCAGAATAGTGAATATTTGTACAGTAAGTGGTTTAAAACATCGGGTTTGGAGAAAAAATTGATTTTTCCAGATGAGGCTTCTTTTTCTGGTAGGACTAATTTAATGACAGAGTCGAAATATCTGTTTTTGAATGTATCTGTGATTTGTGTTGTGATTGTTGAAAATGAGAAAAATGCCTATGCTATTGCGAATACTTGGGGGAAAAAGTGCAATCAAATTGTTTTTTTCGGTAAGAAGAAGAATAAATATTTGAAAATAAGAGGAGTTAAAGATGGTACTTCATGGGATGTACTTTGTCAAGCCTTCGATTATATTTGGGACAGATATCGATATAGGCTTCAGTGGGTTTTATTTACACATGACAATATATTTGTTATCCCCGAAAACTTAAGATTTGTGTTGTCTACAAAAGATTTTTCAAAACCTTTTTATATTGGGCATAATGCAAAATTTTGGAATCAAGTCTATAATGACGGGAACGCTGGTTTTGTTCTTAGCAAAGGAGCTGTAGACATGTTTATGAAGAAGTTTGATTCCTTGGAGTCTTGTAAGGCTGCTGTGAAGTATAATAACCGCAATGATTATTATTTAGGTATAATTATAAATTTCTATAACACATTATTGTTTAGTAAATACTTATTGTACAATTCTAATATACTTTTAAGGAATATTTTTTGATGAAATGGGAGTTAATGCCACCGACATGGTTGATGCTTTCGGTAAAGAAAGACTGCATGCATTCACACCTGCCCAGTTACTGGCTCCCGGTTCCTTTGGTGTTCTTCAAAAGTATTCTAAGCAAAGCATCCATCCAGTATCTCAGGTTCTTTTGTAAAAGTGGTATTTAATAGAATGATTTGTGTTATTGTTTTAAACTCATTGAAATTTCCATTTTGTTCACAGGGTTTTAATTGCTGTAGTAAAACAACTGTTAGTTTTCAAGGCACGGAGCGTGACCTTATCTATTTATATGATTATTTATTATACAAAGTTAAATTGTTTATTGATGGAAACAAAGGAAACAAAAAATCATCGACTTATACTTACTCAGACGAGGTATACTGTTTTAAGTTTGATATTAGATAACATATACAAATTTTGATACTGGAACTGTAAAACCCTCCTACAATAGCCTTTGATTCATTTTATAAGGTTTTATATGGATATAAATACCTGGAGAGGTGTAAGGTTTTAAATATCTTTTCCTATTGTATTCGTCACATAGATTTTACTGATTTAAAACGTGAGCTTACTTTTTTATCCTTAACAATATTTTGATAATCATATTACAAAAATAGTACCTTTTTCTTGACCAAACCACAACTGGTTCTTTAATGGCTAAGACTGGCGCTTGTTTATTTAGTTTAAACCTGTTTTGTTTTTTTTATGTTCGTCAGCCTTGGGTCACATTACTAAAATCGAGCTAGGCTGGTTTTAAACTGAACTAAAACCTATGTATCCACAAGGTATTATTAGGACTAAAACACATAATACAAACATTTACTTATCTTACAAATGGTGAAATATGGACTTAAGTTAAACTGTCCATGATAAAGGGTTTAACATTTAAACGAGATGTTTTGTGTGGTTTAAAATATCCTCGTACCGGTTACTTAAAGGAATTTCGCGGTATGACGTAAGGCTAAGGTATGCTATATTGTATTTATATAGACCTGCCAAAGAAAGGAAATATAAGGAATAAACCAATTAATCATTATATATCCTCTGTTTTGTAGACATATGAAAAAGGTTTTAAATATAAACCGAAACGTCATTGAAAGTTTGATTTGAACTTGAAAAACTGATCAATTCCTGATAAATTTGATCCTGTATATATATAAATTCATTTGTTAAAAGTAACAATAGTTTTCTGTCTGTAAACTGTCCAAGATTAACCATTTGAATCTTTCATTGTTTTCTAAGGTTACAACATTTGTTCAGAAAATATTATTACAAATGTGTAATTTATAATAGCTATTTAAACTTTCAATAAGTATTTTAATTACTTTGGAATTAAATCATTAGTTGTGCAAACCGTAATTGTGTGGTATTTACTCATTTGTTGGTTTATCCATTTTACCTCAGAATTACTTTGGAATTGTGAAGCACGGATGGAAACAGTCTAATATTCGAACAAATTTAAATAGTTAAACTGTTTCTCAATCATTTCACATTTATTTTTTAATCAGTTCCTCCTAACTATTTTTTTTTTCAATTTTCAGGTATGGAAGAAAGTCGTTAAAGAAGATTTGCACAACATTGATCCAAATCTAGTATCTTCAGACGATTACTATAAACTTTGGACTTTAAAAGTTTCTTCACCTGAAGAATTTAACAAGCAATTGAAGAAACTAATTATGTCACAAAATTAATTTAAACATTAATTTTCCTCTTTCAAAAAGTCAAAATTAATATTTTTTGTACCCAGGGGTTGCTGGGTAATAATTCAGTTCTATTAAGTTTTTTTATTATTTGGTTCAACTTTAAATATCGTTATTAATAGTTTACATTCTACGTTTATACTATTTATAGCACTGAAACTGCTTATTTATATCTAATTTTGTTTAAAGCTAAAATGAAGTTACTGACTTTTTATTTTTTTGTTAAGTAATATCGGTTATGTAGCTATTATGAATCGTAATCACATTTTAGAGTACAAATTATAAATTCTTATCACATTTACGATAAATAATATATTGGATATGATATTCTAAAAAAATTGGTTAAAATACCACAGTTATTCTTAAAAGAAATAACTGTTTGTGATAAAACTAATGCATTTATGAAAAGTTTCATGAAATTAAATTCTAATGAAATATTGTTCGTCTTTAAATTAACGTTAACATTTCTAAAGGTAGTTTATCCATCTCTGTGGATTTTTTTTGTAGGTTTTCTTTAGTCACCTGTTAAGTTTTTACGGGAGTTTGAAAAAGAAAAGTATTTATAAATAATGCAAACACATGCTATGCTTTACTTGTACATGATTGAAATATTCTTCTGTGGAAAATCAAGGTTTATTGTTGTTTGAAAATGAAATAACACTTATTTCGTGGTGGCTTACGTAAAAGCCGTCTTCAGAAGGAAATCTCTGATGAACTTATTACAGAAACAAGAGACTATTCTTGATTAGAATGAAGGAAAGAAACGCAAAGTCTGCTCACAAAAGTTTTGTGCATCGACACGTTTCGATCATTTAGTTCCCAATTTACAGGTTACATATCATTATACTAAGGTAGATGTAACCTGAAAATGAAGAAGTGTTCGAAAGGCGTCATGATATATAAAATCTTTTGTATGGAAACTTGGACTTGGTATTTCTTTACCTCAGTCTAATCATTAGTAAATACCAATAAAGGACTGCTTAGCTCGTGAAGAACCTATTAATTTGATTGATCAAGTTTCTCATTTTTAGTTGATAGTTAATCCACTGTTTTTTGTCTGGATGAAGAATCATATTTTTGACATAAATTTGTTTAAACCTGAGTTCTTCAATACTGCTACTTGAAGAACCAAGGTTCTTGATTGATATTTCCATTCAGGCTGATAAGATAATTTAAAATGTATTTTTCGTAATAATATATATTCATCGCACAATTTTATTATAAATAATTGATATTTTTCACCTACCTTTTGTGCGTGATTTAATTGTTGTCTTAATTTTAACATTAAAAAAATCCGACGTCCATTTCATAATATCTTATAATTATTAAAAAATAAAATAAAAAATAATTTGTATTTATTTAAAGAAACTGAAATACTTGTTTGAATCTCTAGTGCATAGATATATTGTTGTAAGTAAACATATGAATATTACATAACGAATAAACTGTTATTTAGTTATGAAAATACCAGTTCAATCAACTTTAAAAGCACAACATTCAAAATTCTTGCTTGTTTAGTCTCCATGGCTCTTTAGTTGAATTGGTCGTATTTAACCTGTTAAACTTTGTTGTGACACTTTCGTAACATTTCCATTTTACGTTTCATGATTCGTTGTTCATATTTAGGATATTAACTAATATTTCTCGCACATTTATTGTTATTTATTAATTTCAAAATATTATTTTAGTTATAATAATATTTTAAAATCGTTTATTTTTTAACTTTTAGTTTTATATATCTATATTTAAAAATTGTTGGGATAAATAAAAACTCCTTGTATGACTGATATTTCGAACAACAGTTCATCATCTGAAGAAATCCAAAAAGACATGATGACATATGTTGTATTCAAACTGACAAGTCACTGCAAAGTGAATTAATTTCCTTGTGATTTCAATACCGTGAGATCCACAATCGCGTGCGAACTACCTCAATTGCTCTTTATAATCAAACAAGTAAAGCAACTGCCGATTAAATAAACAGGTTTCAAATAAAGTTAACAAAAACATAAGTGTAAAAAATTGAAGTATCAAAGTTCAAAAGAAGTTTAGTGATTTTAGTACTTCTAGTTTAAACATAGTTCAATGTTTAAACATTGAACGCCAGATAACCAAATGAGGACCTCCTCAGAGAAATCCTTGTTAAACGACTGTTATCGAAAAGTTACCTTAACAACAGTTGTTAAAACTCATCTTTCTCCCATTTTTCCTGTACTATTTTCTTCTGATGACAAACTTTTGTTCGAAATATCGATCGTAGTAAATGTTTAAAGTCAGTTGGACCTTCTTTTTCCATTTTGAAATCGAACACAAGAAAAAATACTTCAATATTTTGACATCCGTAGTCATCAGGAGAAAGATTCATGTCGAAATATTGAAGTTAGTCGTTGTAGGTATCGATCTGTGTTTTTCATGTTTGATTCGTCACCTTTACGGACCGTTTCATTTTGATTATATATATATATATATATATGTATATATACATTTTCCACTATATAAAAAGAAACAGAAAAAAAATTATCTTGGATTTTCGAGCTAACCCGTTTTCAAACTAAAAAGCTCTTAGAACTTTTTTTCTATTTTCATTCATAACTGTGGTGGAAGTGTTTGTTATACAGTTGTATGTATTTGTTGGAGATGAGAACATTTGTTGTGTAATATGTATTTTCACCTTTTTTCCTTATATAACATGTAACTTGGCCAACTTCTATTTTGATTATCCCCTGATAACAGCAAATTAGTTCGTAAGATTGAATCTCTTAGTTACACAAGACTGTGAGTGCCGATAGGCCGTTCACTTTAATAAGACTTATATATATATTTGAATGTGAAGACGATCAGGGACGGACAAATTATTAGAGAAATATGAATCAAAGGAAAAACACAAAACGATCCGCAACGGACACTAATAATTCAAAGTTAGCAGAGAAACAGGCATAAAGGAAACACACTCATTACGGTCCCTCAATTTTCTGTTTCAACTGCCTTCTTTGATAGTAAAGGAATAGAGACCAAACCCAGAACGGTTGAGCCTCCAAACGGCACTTGAAACCTAGCTGTTACTGCGTCTTGGCTTTGTCTCTCTCTCTTTTCCTTTGATCTTCTGAAAACGGTTGAGACAGAAAACTGGACTTTGCAGGTGTGTGTTTCTCTGCTTTGAATTATGTTTTATATATATAAATATATATTAAATTAAACAAATTGAATATATCAGCAAATGAAGAGAATTTAACTAATTGCTTTCTTTATTGCTTCATTGGTTGTTTCTCAATAGCTAAAATTGTTTCCTTTATTGATAATGTTAACAAGCTTACTGTTGTGCCTTTCATTATTAGATCTTTTATATATACATATAAGAAATTACAGTCCACTGAATTGTTATTAAGATAGAATCTAACATATGTCTTTCAGAGTATTATTCACAGTATTATTGCATTATAATGCTTTGTTTGTTTTATTTAATTTTAAGAAACTATGTGCAATGTAAATAATAAAATATTTTATATCAATTTCACACTTTGCTTAATTTAATAATTTTACTATAAGGAATTAAATTGTTTGATAGAAAGAGAAAATTATAGTTTTCTCATCAAATACAAAAGACATTTTTAATGTGGCTTGTTTTATAAAATTTACTTATGTAAATTTTTTTAAAATTGAAGAACCATTTACTTAGTTTATGAAATTGACCACTAGGCATTAATAAACTTTTATTGTACTCGTATATTAGTTTTTTCCTTTAATTTACTATTTCAAGAAAACACAACCCATAAGTCATATGAGATATTTTATTGTAGAAGAAAATATGAAAGCCTTTTAATGTGAATGTATGATTCATTGAATGGAGCCATTGAATATAAATTCCAGTTTAATGGAACGAGAGGTCCAAATTTTTCTATAAAACATATATATTTAATAAAACTATTTTATTTTTGAAGAGACTTTTTTATCTGAAATAGTTTCCTTGTATGTTCCTAAATTGAAACTAATGAATAAATAATGAATTTCGTAATTATAATATTAATAATTATTTTAAAAATTACGTCATTACAATAGATTAAATACAATTATTGATAATAACATTGTGTTTTCCTCATTTCTCTAGGAGAGATGGTAGAATAACAAAAATCAGAACTCGTCAGTTTAGTTCTTGCCACAGTATCAGACACTTTTTAAAATAATATCAATAAATACTTGTATATTTTTTTAATATAATAATATCAGTGCAGCTCACCAAACACAGCTTAAAAGTTCATATCATCGATTCTGCGTTGAATTTTCAATCAATTCAAATATTATATTTTAAGTTAGACATACACAAATCTACTGTCAAAGTTTCAACTCTCTATGCCGTATGATGGCTGAGTTTAGTTGTGACAAATGTTTGCGGACAAACAGACAGACATTTTTCTAAGGGTGGATTCAGTTTCTCAAATGTATAAAACGTAAAAATAACTTGAAATGAGTCAGTTCTAAGCACTATCAGTCTTTTATATATATAGGTATAACCGTTCAAACGAACAACCATAAGTTTCTTTTCCGAACACCTTCCAGTCACTTTTATTCTTTCAAGATAATCTATTTTTTTGATATAATTGAATAAAAAAAAACAGTGATAATGTATATTCAGACATTCACTTTTTCCTAACTAGAGGTAAATGTACTCGAAAATAAACAGTAAAAATAAATATTTAATTCACAAAAACAAAGAATCTACACTTGAACAAAATATACAGTTACAAATATCACAGAGCAGTTTTTTTTAGAGTGTAATTATGATTAAGTTACATAGAATACCCTTAAATGAGGTATTATATGTGATAATACAGAATTTAGAAGCAACAGGCATAACAAAGCAGATTTCATTATTCTAAGATATTTAATATGGAAGCATTTAATTAGTTTAATTAAAAAAAAAGAAGAAAATTTTGTGTTGCTACTACTCGAAAGCCAAACAGAATCTTTCATGAGTTATTATTTTATTTAAAATAAATATTAGAAGTAGTAAGAACATTTTACAATCTGTAACAATAAATGAGAATATGATCCAATTAAATACAATCATTTCAGTTTTGTGAACGGAATAATTTTGTGGAAACTATCCGTTCTAATATATTTAGAATTACATCTAACTAGAATTATTTGGCAAAGATGCACTGAGATCAGTGTTTCCCGACTCGTGGATCGCGAATACGTGTTGATATTAATAAAGTTATTAAAATATTAATATTAAAATAATAATTAGTTGTTATATGGCACGTGCAAAGCTAATTCGTGTAGTTCACCATTTGTTGGATGTGAAATGGACGTTCCGGGAAATGTAACCCAAGCCTAGGTAACCTGTTCAGTGCTACGACTGAAGCAAAGGTTGATGATTATTATAAGAAATTGTTATGCAGTTTCAAGTTTTTAGGAGATTATGTACATAAACAGAGAATTTGTTATTGCATGTGTACGCAAATTCTGTTATAATATATATTTATGTAATAAGCATTAATAATATTATATTCAAATATTTATTATAACGTTTATTGAGTTTTAATATATTTGTTAGTGTAATTATATTATTCAATATAAATTGGAATCCTGGTTTTTGCCAGTCGTCAAAATATTCTGTTTAAAAACTTCCATTTATAATACATATTTTAAATCTCTGAAATTATTTATTTTTAATTTTCAAAATTTCATACTTATAAAATTTCTCTTAATTTTTAGCCTGAAATTTTTACATTTGTAAAATTCTATATGTTTTAACTTTACCTCTTTTGATATAGTTATATTTGTTGATTGTTACATGATTCTAAATATTTTCTTTTTATTGGAGGCTAATGGAAATAGTTTTAAATTAAACTACATAGTTACACATACATACACTTTAAAATGGGAAAGTCGATCCAAACATTAAAAAAAAATAGGAGAAAAAAAAGTAGTTTAAAAACAGGTTTTGGCAAAAAAAAGTGACTTTTCTATCATGCATACTAAATGCTCCCAAACAATAGGGCTCATCTACATTCTGAGGCATCTTTTTTGTGTAAAACATCAACTTGATCCATCACAGATTCTGGACCGTAGCGTGGTCACAAACTATGGATACATAATCACCCACCCATCTACGCATAGACACAGACATCATCGAAAAAACTTCATAAAACGATTTCTGGGACCTCAAAACATGTAATTCCATCAAAATCTTGAGTTAGATTTTTTCAGCGATCACTATATATTAATTATAGTAAAGTAACAAGTTCAGAAACGAAGAATAGTAACAAGTAACACAAAGAGAAAGAGACACACTAAATAACTCAAATTTTCGGATAATCCGCCTTCAGGAGGAAAGAGAGTGGAAGACCACGGGTTTCCGGCGTGCAAATATCAGTTTGTAAGTGTGTCTATTTCTTTTGTAAGACTGTTACAATTTAAGTATGTTACTATTCTTTGTTTTTGAACTTGAATATATGTATAACTTTGTGCGTAGAACTTTATATATATAAATGCAGCAAAATCACAAGAAATAAACACGTGATGCAATCAATGAAGTTTAAACCACAATGCAAAAAGGAAAACAATAGAAATAAATGCACAGAGGCCTTTCAATATACACATATATATATATGTCTTCCCCCGTGATCGGACCACACTTCTTTGTTTCATTACCTAATGACGACGGGGTCGAAATATAGTAGTGAGTTTCTGTGATCTCTTTTATGTGTATTCTTTCTGAGAATCTAGTTAATATATATAGTGTTTCTTAGCTTTATGAAATCTATTTCATCTTTTTTCATTAATCTCAAGTCTATTTCTTTTAGTCATAGTTAGCAATACATTACGAAGCGTTTAAATAAGAAAGAGAATGCACTAAAACTAATTCGTTACGCCCAATTATACAGGCTTAGTCAGTCCATCTAAAGAGAGGCTATTATGATTGTCCATTTACATTTGTTTCTCGTTGCTACTTGTGTTTCGGAATTCATTGGAAATACTTTCTTTGATTGCTTGGACCACAGTTAGGATGGTCAGTCTTTTAAAACTTTTTATTATAGAGTATGTACCATACAAAACAGAGTAAGGTATGTATAAAATAGAATTTTAGAATCTCACCACCATACATCACAAATCCCAACAGCAAAATCTCGCTTTGTATTGATTCAAACAAATTTGGAAAACATTCCTGAAATAAGAAGTTTTCTAATCGAAAACTGTAAATTTTATATTTTACAAGAATTACTTTTAGTGTCAATGTAAACCTGTTCAGAGAAATTCTATTAAATTGATAATATCTTAGAAGTACACGATTAGTTGAACTTCCAACTAAGAGCTTTTAGGTTAAATGAGTATATATGTCATGTTAAATTCCAAATTCTGTTTGTATATTGCGATCAGAAATCTATTCCTATAGCAATCAAATAGTTGGATTAAAAAAGCATATTCATCACTCTTTTCTGTAAAAATCAGTGCAGAAACATATTAATCTTGAATAAAACTACTCCCCCCCTCCCCACTTGTATTGATGAAAAGTTTTCTTCAAATTTTGACCATCCACGACTACTTCCGTCACTTGTTGAAGATGGACAGGTAGCCATCACCGATCAGTGTCCTTTAGAGGTCAAAATAGCAGCAAAAATGGTGACTATCCCATAATCGTAAAGAGTTAATAATTATTTGAAACACGTCAGATGTATTTAAGTGACGACCTATTGGCTAGCAAGGCGTAAAATGGTAGAAATGCCAACAGCTGTGGACTAAATATAAAAAAAAAAATTGAGATGCACTGTAAAAACTACAATCCCCCAGCATCAAATTATCATGGAATAATACATGTAAACTACAAAGTATACAATAAAATTTGAATATCATATGACCACTTATCAACTGATCAGTAGAGGGAGGGAGAGGGGTATTTCATCTTCATTATATTTACTCAGCAAGGGCACCGAATAGACTTAATGTTTCAACATGGACCATCATTTTGGTAAAGGGAGGAAAACCACTGACTTAGAGAATTCTTTTGAAAGCTGAACATTTAAACATTCATTATATGAATTAAAACTAATAGAAGACGTCAAAACAACAAATAAAAACAATCTATGAGTATGACTGAGTTAACTTAACTTGAAGATCTTTTAGTTGATCCCAAAAGACCATGGTGAGAACAGTGTGAGGACCAATCCTCATATAACAAGGTACAATGCCTTTGTAAAATCCGCTAAAACCTTCTGTTTTCCAAATTTTTTTAACACAATCAAAATAACCTGAATAAAGTAAACCTCTCCCACTTTGATCAACACCTGAAAATAATTAAAAACATTTTTTTAATACAGTCATAATTTGTTAAAATACATTTACAAATAAAGACAAGTTTTTTGAATGCATGGAATATTTAATTAAGTAACGTTATGAGGAATAGAAACTATTTTAACTCGAAAATTTTCTTCAACATGTTTCAGAATTGGTTAGAAAAGACGGAATACTAAAATTCAAATTATGGATGGGCAAGAACAAGTTCTAAAATCAATCGCCAATTGAGACAATTATGCAAAGGACATGTTTAGTCAAGTGATAGTGTACCTGTCACGTGGAACTCAATATTGGAAGTTCAAATCTTGGTCATAAGCCCAGATTTTTCATTTGTGAGATTGAAAATCATGTACCCTGATCTTCTGGAGGGAACATAAAATTGTCTATCACAAGTTTGTATGATGTAAGATAACAACCGTCAATGATCCCTACTCCAATAAACTTACAAAAGGCAACACTAGAACTCTGAACGATGTATTGTGGCTCACCCATAACTTATAGGGTGCCAAATAACAAATGAGCAACTCTTAACGCCCTTTCAATAATATCTTAGCTTGTAAGTGTGGGCGTTGGGAACAATACCAAATCTGTAAGCCTTGTTTCTAAATAAAGGATACTAACTTAACACATCAACGACGACCTGTTACTTGTGAAATAGTAGAGTTTTATATGAGCCAAATCAAAAATTCTAGATTTTTTAAACGAAAAATGCTGTTGTACAGACATATAGGCTTCCACCACCTTTAATACCCTTCTGGGATAAAAAGTATTACTCATTTATTATTTCACACCATTCTAGTTATGAGTGAGCCTCGAAATAGATCGTAAAATAACACTCACATCGTATCTCTGTTAAAGAATTTTAACCTCAGATCTATCCTGTTATAGGTATTTACTTGAACTTTACTACCTATAAACATCTCCATCTATATCCACCTATAAATTTTATATATATGAATGTTAAAAACAAAAGATGTCATACCACGTAAAGTTAAAAAATTCGGCACACAATGCCGAATTAGGGTAGTAGATATCTAGTCTAATTGAAATTTCTATAAAGAGACAAACTTTCGTTTTATTAATTAAATTAAATTCAATAAAATTTGATTTTCATCATTCTAATCATATAGAGTAAAATTGTAATACTAAAATGCTAATTTCTTCTTTAAATATAACTCTATAAAAACAAATGTAATTTTAATGATTGCACAAATTTATTTGTTTAAAAAAATGAATGATTCAATGAAAACAATAAACATGTTATTTATTCTGATACATCAGAATATTTTATCCAAACTTGATTTGATATTAACTTGACTTAATAATCTGAAGGTTATTTGAACTGTTTCAAGCAATCAATTTTGGTTAATAAATTTGAAATTTACCTTGATTGTAAAGACGAGTAGAGATAACATCAAGTGGTCCCATTGTGATCGCCACAACTACTCCTCCTATCATGGAAGCAATGAATGTGTTCAGCACTCCCCGTTCAATTTTGTAATACTAAAAAAAATAAAATAAAATAATCGTTAACATTTAATTCATAGAAAACCTTTGACAAGTACTACAGAGTTATGTGTTCCCGACCAACGAAGAGATGTTTAATTATATTATTTATAAATTAAAGTTATACCTAGAATAAACATAAAAACAAAACATCGAGTTCCACTCACGACTTATATATTTATATATAATAATAATACGATTTAAAATAAGAAACACATTAGAAAGGAAACACTGAACTCACTACTATATTTGATGTCCTCGTCTTCAGGAAAAGAAGTGAATCGCTCAAAGGCTGATAACGACTCCAAAAGCTGATAATATTTATATGAAGATTAATAATAATAACTCTTGTTATATATAATTAATTACACCACAATAAACAAATAATATTACATATAATGCTCTAAGGCCTTTCGTCAAAACATCATCAGAGAGCTAAATGAACCAAACAACACTTGTGTGACATGACGAAGCAGTCGAAATGTGGTAGTAATTTTTTGCGATCTCTTATATGTTTCCTTTCACTAAATTTAGTATATATATATTTTTTTTATATACCATATATGTTACATATGATATAATAGTTTATATTTTCTACAATCTTTGAGAGGAATTTTATTCTTTAAATTAAAGTTTTGGGAATGATTAATGAAAGTTAAACAAATAAAAATATACTATAATTTTGATACTGCAAACCATTTGATGTAAGACAGCATAAAATGAAAGCACTTCTGTTGACTAAGCAGGTGTCCGCTCAGTTACAAGGTAAAAACATTGATAGTACAGTTTGTGAGCATTATATTCTTCCCCACGTACAGATGCAAGTCAAGGGATGATCTTACTAACTTTTAGGTATATATAAATTTACATTCTAGAGTAGCAGTTATCAAAGGGTTTGACATAGAGTACACAAGACAAGGACACAAGGACAACAGAGAGAACCCACATTCTTAGGAGTCAAATTTAGATTAACCAGCCAAAACTATGAACTGTCAACAACCTTCAAATATAAAATTATTTTCTTAACTCACCTATACATTTTTTCAAATAAAATTTAAAATAGTAATATATTTTTATAACTTCTCGAGTATTTGAAGAAAAAAAAAGGTGATTGTTTTTAATCATTAATTTCTAACTTTCTGGGTTGTTTAAGTTTCAGAAATAATTCTTCACAAAATTATTTTGAGGTGCTTTATTTTTAGTAAATATACATTAACTTGAGTGTTATTAAAAGGTTCTTCAATTCATTAGTAGAACCTCTAACAAATTTTCGCTTAAACACAACTTTATGAAGTATGTAAATTCTAAAAAACTCCTGTCACCTGCAAATGTAATTTAACTAAAAATAACACTCCATATTCATGGAGGTTTGGCCATTCCTACTTTACACATTTAATTAATAATAACAAACGTTCATTTATCCATGATATACTTCACCAATACTTTATAATAAAAAGAATCACACTGATAATAAATTTGATACTTGTTTGTAATTTGCCAATAGTTTTCTATAGAGAATATTTGACTAATCAACCCACTTGAAGGAGCACGGTATCTTATTATAAGAATCATATTAATGACAAAAAGTTTGTTTTCACTGATAAATGGTACTCCAGTTTCATTTAACAATAACAATTCAGAATAGCATTAATAGTCATACACGAAATATTTCTCTATTACTTAAACAGTAACATACTTAATTGTTTAATTAAAAAGTAGCGCCTAATTCTTGCATATAAATAATAAAAATAATCATATTGATTGGACAGGAGCTACATTTATTACCTATGAAGAATCGATGTTGTTAAGAAATATTATTGAATCGTCTCTAATTAAATTTAATGGATCAAATATTATAAACATTAGTAATGGTCTCTTCAAACTTGATACTTTCTTAGTCCATCTATTACTTATTATCTATTCTTATTGGAGTCTAACCTCCAACCGTCTCTGTACCAGGGCGCTTGGTTTCCCTCTCTTATCTCTCCTGAAGACGGTTCAACCGAAAATTAGAAACTGTAAGTGTGTGTTTTTAACTTCTCTATGTTTCTTTATGTACATTGAACTAAATATATATATATATATATATATATATATTGATATTTTGTTTGTTAAGCCTCTTGTTGACCGATAAGTATATTTGTTTAAATAAGTAGCCCCCCGTTAATCCATAAGTACCATAAAACCTTTAATCTACCTGATAATAAATTAATTTGTAAATGTTTACCTTTATAGATGTGATAAAAGTAACACTTTTTTTAATGTGATTAAAAAACATATAAAAACAATCATTTACATATATAAAAACTTCAAAAATGGCGAACGGATAAAAGAAAATATCCAAAATTCTATCAGTAAAAGAAGTCCAGCAAATGGTTTACCGGGTTGTCTTCAAGGTACTCCTTGCAAACATAGAAAGTGGTAAGCTGACTAGCAGAACCGACGGCCATTCGTGGTACTGATCCAGTTACACCTCGCCATAATCCTTTTACACCTTCCTTAAGATATATTTCTTTTAAGGCCGATGACATACCAGCGATTTTATGTTGGTGTCCAACAGCTATGCTTTCAGCTGCTTGCGATTGCAATCTTGTTTTTAACTAAAAAAAAAAAGTATCAAGAAACACATTTTGAGATGAAATACAAGACAAGATACAAGTGACTTATTTTTGTTGGCTCTAATTATCTCAGTATAGTAATCTTTTGATTTTTTTTTTATTTGAAGCATACATACTTAGTTTATCACTCACTAGATGAAGTGGGCTTCCGGTATATGCTCCGATACTTCCCATCACTCCTCCGATGATCACAACCCTTAATGATGACACTTCACCATTTCCCTTTAAGTGTAAGTTATTTTCTTCAGCTAACTGATAACCTCCCAATCGAACACCATTTAAAAGAACTTGATGACAAAGAGCAGGAACTAAACCTTTTTGTATAGCTAAAACACCATCGGTTTTCATAATAATATACCCTGCATGGAAGAAATTTTTATAGTGAACCTTATATTGTCCCTTTGATTTCAGTTCTCCTTGTAACTGAAATCGAGTTTTTATAACTTCCAGTGGATTTGTAAAGCAACAAGCACCTATTGCAGAAAGTGAGCCAATTATGAACTCCATAATATTAATAATTGTTTGCTGCAATAAACATAGAACCAAATAATGACCTTAACATAGAAAAATAACCTTCTTATCAGTAAAAGGAGGTTAACTTTATTGATAAGGTTGCAACCTGCATTATGTAATGTAAATAAACCATTTTTTTACTTCCAATATTAGTGCCATTGGTTAAATAGTAACAAGAATAAAATAATCGTATATATCTTAAGGTAAAAAACTTTTATTGAAATTACAAACTTCTAGATATATTCCTGACATAAATTACGCTCGGTAGGTAAATGTTAAAAATTCATTTTTTTTTTGTTAAATTTGATTTTCAGAGGTACTTTCAATCATAATTACTAGAAATTAGTTTCAACAGAAAAAGAATTCACACATCAATATTCCATTTCGTTTGAAAAAAATTGCTATTGATCAATTAGAAGTCAGTAAAAGTTATTTAATCAAATTAAGGATAGAACCATAAAAGTCAATGTGGTTTTTGTAGAGTGTAAGACTGTAGTCA
The DNA here is from genome assembly GCA_026182355.1 of Hermatobates lingyangjiaoensis. Lineage (NCBI taxonomy): Eukaryota > Metazoa > Arthropoda > Insecta > Hemiptera > Hermatobatidae > Hermatobates > Hermatobates lingyangjiaoensis. The sequence goes on along the minus strand of JAPFBL010000051.1, from coordinate 761,747 downwards.
TGGAGGACGGCCTTAGCATTTTAAGATCTGTTAAGAACAGAGCCATGAAGATTCTGGCAAGGTCACTGATCCCAGTTCATTTCATCTCACTCAGTACTTTATCCTGCATAGATTTACGACTTCATTGTAAACATCATGAGTACCATCGCTGTCCTGTTTACTGTACTGGCATCTTTCGTTTCTTTTAGGTATGAAAAATACTTTAACAATGTAAATAATATTTGACTAATCAACATTTTATTTTTTCATTCCATTTATTTAAAGAAACTACTATGCCAAAATTCCACTTTTTTTTCCAAACTTTGATATAGATACGTATGTTTCCTGCAGTCAGTTAAAAAAACCTTTTTTTTTTTTAAGACTACTTGTGTTAAGAAGAAATAGAGCTGAATTTTTCACTTCGAAAGTTTTGTAACATAAAACAGTATAAACTTATTTAATGAACGTCACCACGACAGCATTTCCTTGCTTCAAAGCAAATCGCTCTTGCAAACTTCCTTATACTTCAACATCCTTATTTACATTTAGATTCGGAATGCATTTTCCAACTTCACTAAATCGTATGAAGTTACTATTAAATAATATTTGGTAAGAAAATTAACTGCTAACATTTGGTAATGTAATTTGTTTTTGGATTTCTTGTTTTGAACTACAAAAATGACCTTTCTGTAGTTCGCTCTACAATGTAAATTAAAACCGATACATTAGTTTCAATATCTAAACAAAAGTTTCTAATTTTATCCATAAGTTGCATACTATTAATTAGAAAATATTGAAACAACTGGATTTTTACGGTCCTATTATTATATCCATCAACAAATATTCATGAATATATTAACTACCTATTAGGTTAAATAATGTTTCACATAGTGAAACTAATGGCACAATCCATTTTTACGGAATTCATTTCTATTGAAGGTGTAAATTATTCATCCTCCTCGCCCTCACTTCAAACATTAAGAAGGAGGAAAAAATGTTCCTTCCCTTTTTTTAAGTTAAAATGCCATTAAGAAGTATTGATTCCAGTACAGATTTACTTCCTGAGTCCAAATGCCATTTTGATTGAATTCAATATTTCTTATAGATTATTTCCGATTTAAAATAAACTTTAGTTTTGATTATTAATTCTCATAATTAATAATAATCATAATTTGTCAATATCCAATAAATTGATAAGGTGATATTGTTTTTTTTTTTAAACGAAAGCTGTGATAATTTGTACGATTTAAAAAAATGTTTTTTTTTAATTGAAAATAATTTTATTCATTTAAAATTTAAATTAAATGATTACTTTTAAAATAGAAAATCAAAACTGAGTGAATACCTAAAACTAGCACATACCCAGATATTCAATTAAATAAAGAAACAGTTTTGTTTTTTGGTGATTCTAAATAATTTAATTATTTATTTATTAGCAAGAACGAACACTGCTCAATGGAAGTGGTACAAGTTTTGGATCCAGTACTTCATGGAGAAGGCCCACATTGGGACAGTGAAAAAGAAATCCTTTATTTTGTAGACATAGCTGGAATGTGTGTTCATCGATATAAACCATCAGATAACAAACATAGTAAGGTCCAACTAGGTAAGATACTAAATAATTTTAAATCTTATAGAAGACATTTAATACAAAAGTAATAATCATTAAATTCAACATATGAGATGTGTAACTTAATTTCAATAGAACAATAAATTCAAGTCTGTTCCAATGATTTACCAAACAAATAAGTTCTAAGTACTATTCATTTCAGAAAAGCCAATTGGATTCGTTTTGCCAATAAACAACTCTGAATCGTTTATAATTGGACATGGAAGAGATATTGCTAAATTGAGATGGGATGGATTTAGTCAGACTCACAAGATTTCAGCATTACATACTGTAGATACGAATCATCCAAACAATAGACTAAATGATGCTAAAGCGGACAAAACTGGAGTTCTTTGGGCAGGTAACAACAGAATTAACTTATTTACATTTTATTTACAGACTTACATTAAGGTAGTTATAAGTGTCACCGCTTCTATTTAATAAATTTACTGCCTACTTATCGTCGGACTTTTGTCTATCGAAAGGATCAGACCACACTTTCATGTTCCCAGGTTGAATATTTTCTTGAACTATCCCTCTTCTGCCTACGGATTGAATATGTTTATAGTCTTCTAAATGAAGCAAAGGATAAATAATAGCACCATACACTCCTACACCCAGTAGTCCAACGAATCCACCAATGAAAACTCCATATCGCCATCCAGTTAATCTACTGCCACCCATAAATAAATTTTAAAGAACTTCGTGAATTAAAACTGGAAGGTAACTTGACTGTTGGCGTTATGGCAGGTTATTTTCCTTTGGCTATATAACCTTGACCATCATTAAATTTATGCCACTCTGTGATGGGTTCATAGTTTTGTTAGCATTAAACATAATATTGAGTAAATCCACTGTTGCCGTTATTTATTAATATTAATTTGTGTATCTATGATATTAATTTGCATTGATTATAAGAGAAATTTTATAATATCACTATAAAGGTTGTTTAAATTAATATTTCGGAATAATTTTTGAATAATATCAATATCAGAACAGAAAAAAAAGACTGAAGTTGGGAAGCACACTTAAATTTCGTACTATTCATTTAAAATTCTGGGTTATATTTGGATCATTATAGTATTAATTTCTTTTAAAGTGGGTTATAATTGTCATAAAAAATAAAAAATATTAGTAATTTTAAAAAAATATAAAATTGTGTGAGGCATGGTAGTACCGTTGGGGAAAGATGGCAGGATTGTGTTTTTTGAGAACATATCCTGTAATAATTTTCTTTTTAGTTAAAATGGCCTAACGAGAAAGTATGGCTGGAGAAAAATATAAAATAAATTCAATATTGAATAATATATTATTAACAAATAATATTGAATTGCAATAACTCTTTTTTTGATATTATATTAATTATCTTTGTGGGAAAGGTCGTAGTCTTTGTAAATCGGTATGCAATCATAAACGGTGATCGAGACAAGGCACTATCGAAAAGGTTCTAAGCATCCAATTGGTCTCCTGTGTACACAGATTGGTCTACAGAGAGAGTAAATGAGCATAAAAATGAGGGGTTGGTTTTCTCTTCAGAATTCCAAAAAGCTGAACCTTGGGAGAGGAGGTGGTTACAAGTTTTAAGGGAGGAATATTTGCTAAGCAGAAAATGATGTATAGATCAGACGCTCGATCCATTGGTCTTTTTTTTCTTAGGGGTGGATTTTTGGGGTACAGCCCTATTTTGAATAGTATCTCAGTACATGACTGAGCTGCTAAATCTTACTTATATTAATAATATCAGTTCAAAATCGATTAAGAGTAACATATAGAGTAAAGAAACACACTTACTAAATCAAATTTTTGGGAAATCCGTCTCAGCAGAATAGAGAGAGAGAGAGAGAGAGAGAGAGACCAAACATGCAATGGCAGACAGTTTGGATCATCTTTTCGATTTTACTATTCATAATATATATATTTCTGTACAAAAACTGACTGCTAGTTGCTAATATTAGACAGGATGTTGCTTCAAAAATTGCTGATTTAAAATAAAATTACCACAAAAAAGAAAGGAAAATTATTCATCAACCTAAGAACATCTTGAGCAAAGAAGTTATTTTTTATTTAATTATGTATAAAAAATTATTACTGTTTTAAGTAATAAGGTTGTTTATCAAAATCATGAATAGTTCATTTAATTGATTTATTATAATATGGTATCAATTAGTTTTAAAAGTCGATTGAATTGCTGGGACTCTGGAAATGGTGTCTAAAAAGTAAATGCTATAATAAGTTGAGGATCCTTAGTGAAGATGAAATAAAAAAAAAATGCTTTTAGATGTGAAAGATCTATGGTTCAAAGCTTTTAAGACATCCAAAACTGAAAATATATGAATATAATGAATAAAAAAAGGCTTCCATTTAGTCACGTCATACTGATAGATAATTATTTTTAACATTATAAAATCTTGCCTTATGTATGCAGTTAAAAATATAACTCTATCTTTATTTCAAAAATTATAATAGTTCAAAAAATTAGTAAAAGTAAATGCACCACTTCAAGTGGTTCTATGAAGTTTTGGGGTGTCCCTCTGCCATATAGTCAAAATTCATAATTTCATTTATGGAATGTGAACTGTTATCCCTTTATGATCAATAGTTAAATGAAATACAATATTTTCTTTATTTGTTATTGATATGCTTTTTTTTTTCTTATAAAGCACTTTTCCTGTAAAAGTTCGTTTAAATGATAGAGATCACTTAAAAGGACTGGTATATGTCCACTCTCACTTACATAAATTATAAATATACATTCATCCATAAAGTCCCTAAGCACTTGAAAAAAAATATATCTATATCTGAAAGTATTTGTGATAGATAAAAAATCTGTAAAAAGTATCAGAAAAGACAGTCTACCTTTTTGTTTCTAGTTTTATTGTACTGTAGCTTTCTACAGTACAGTTTTTGGTTTCCATTTATCCATCGTCATTATTAAAACAAATAGTAATTCAATTTTATAGTTCACGAAAATATTTGTCAACTGATGTCAAGTGATTAGTATACTGATGTGGAAACACTTGTGTATACAATCAAACCTCCTTGATTTGAACATTTTAAAACTAATATAACCAACTGTGATTTCAGGCGTTATTTTAAATCAGTTTGCAAATGTTTACAGTGAACTGCCAAATCCTTTGTACTGCTTTTGAAGATGGATGTGTGTAGGACTTAAAAGAAGTACAATAAAACTTAAAATAATTCATTAATAATTATAGTTTTTTATTATTATTTATGTACATAATATTTATAATACTATAGAATATAATATACACATAATATAAAATGTTTAGTTATATTTTTTTAAAGTGCATGGATTTGATGGGCACTCGGTATAAATAATAAAACAATCTTTTTAGTCTCAAGAAATGAATGCGATTTTGTTCAATAAAGCCTGTTTTATGCTAAACATAAGTTAATAATAATTATGTCTTAATATTGAATTATATGAACTATTTTTATATCTGTTTCTTTAGTAGTAGATTGTTACTTTTGAAAATTTGTAGCAATTATTTTTCTTTTTATTTAAAAATAATTTTTTATACACAATTAAATAAAAAATAACTGAAAATTAAAATGAAAAAATAAATGGCATTTTAAAAAAATGCTATTTTTCTTTTTATTTAAAAATATATAATTATATATATGATATATAATTATTTATATATAATTATTTATATTATTTATTTAAATAATTATTTAAAAATAATTCCTATGACAGAAAATATAATTTTAATATAATATATTTTCAATTTAATACATATCATAATAATATTAATTATTATAATTATATAATTATTAGAATACTCAAAATATAAGAAAAGTCATTAAAAAATTTGTATAATAAATTATGTAAGCAAAATATAATGATCATGGAAAAAAAATCGATTTTGGTCTTTTGACAGATTTTGATACGTTGAGGTATCTGAAATTTACTTTTGTTATGATAATGTGTTATAATATGTCTGGGTTATATAATATATCCAGCGTTTTAAAATAATTTACTTTTGGACCGTTTGACGGATCTCTCTAAGTACTACAGGTAGTAGTTCTTAGTAAGAAAGTGGATATAATCTCATCAATAAGAACAATATAACTATAAAAACAATATTCTATAGTTTTTTTTAAAATAATATTTCATAACTGTAAAAGACATTTAATTTTAGTTTACATTAGAATAAATACTTACTTTCCTACAACTCTTTTGGTCACTGTAACACTTGAAATTTTATTTTTAGTATTATCTAAAATGAGTATTCTATGATAAAATTTCTTTAATTTTGGATTGTTCTTAATTAATTAATTTTTTGGATTAGTATTAAATTTTAAATTCTACTTACAATCACTTACCAGCTTTGTTTTACATTCGTTATTTTACTAGATTAAGATCAAGTAGTCATTGTCGTCAAAATAAGTAATGTATTAGAATTAATTTTTTTTTTTAAAAAAATTAAAATTGAAATCTGTAATCAATTAAATTAATTTATAATTGAAATTAATTAGGACTATTACATAATTTTTTTTTCGTCGTAGGATGTGGAAAAATCTGTTCAGCAGATCCCTTAGCAAAACATCTTGCTTAGGGTATGTGGGGTTGGGGGTCCCGACCCACTAAAAAATCACATCCTATTTCCTGGCAATATCCGACACGGAAACCGTTTGCACATTACTTCATGCCGGTGCCTCAGTCCTCCTGAATAGGATTCACCTTCTTGTCCCCATTCGTTCACCTATGAATTATCGTTGTCCTTGCCTCGTGCTTTCATTTTTCTTATGATGGAGAACCGTCTCTACAAAGTTTGCAGCTTTTGACCAATTTTCTTCACTTTGGAGCATCTTTTGAACTATGGTCTCTGGAGTAACCTCACCCAATGATGCTATTAATTCCTGGCGCAGCACTCCCCATTTAGCAAAGAAGAAGAAGGTATGCTCTGCATGTCGTTTCCCCCGAGCTACAGTGCCTACATTGAGGGCTATCAACTTTACCCATCCTGTGTAAATATTTCTCAAAATACCCATGGCCAGTTAGCATCTGAGTTAAGTGGAATATTATAACTATTAACATCATTTGGAATAAATGTAGTTAAGTTTTAAATTAAAAATTAATTATTTAACCAAAAATATAGAAATCAAAGTTAAATTTAGAGCATGCTTCTTTATCATTGACTTTACTAATATTGGTTTTTATTGATAAACTCTTTGTACTGATAACAAAAACAAATTGAAAATTTTAAATGTGTCAACTGTTAATAATAATCCCGTTATACCTCGGATTCATTGTTGTGTTCATAGTAGAACTGATCATAATACAAGGATGCTTCGGGTAAATATCTATTAACAAGTAGTATTTTTAATATTAGTTGTCTGTGCTTATTATCTGGTTTTATTCTTTTATAATTTAATTCGTCCTTGTCTGGTCTATGTAGTCGTGTTCTGAATTTTATTATTCGTGACCACGAATACGACTCCTTCTCCCTTGATAGACCGACGTCCCCTTCTTGGCAATGCTTACTGACCTTAATAAAAACAGTAGAGTGATAATTTAGCAGTAATGGGCCTTTGGTCGGGAACTAATAACGATGTCTACTGATGTGTGTGAATGTTCGTTGGTATTATTTGTTTAAATAGTATATACCAAGTAGTATATACCAAAAGTGACTATTGTCACTTCGGTTTGAAGATGCACAAAGCGCGAAACAGATTGAGTTTTCACAAAAACGATTCACGAGGTATGAAGGATTTCTATAATACAATGATGTTTGCTAACTCTGTGGTACTAACAATTGTAAGCTATACTTCATTGCATTGAATGGCTTATTTCTAATGATTCCATTTAATGATTTTATTAATCTTGTCGTTCAATGAGAGCTTTTAATGTTAATATGGTACTTGTCTAATTTCTTTTAAATGCTAACTTCTTTTCAATTCATGGTTAAAAAGTCCATATAAATGGGGAAGCCATGTCAAATGAATTATTGAATCGAAAAGTTGTCAGTGTCTTTGATGATACCTTTTTTTTTTATTTAAACCGATCCCCTAGAGCAGGGGTGTCAAACTCATTTCGGTTTGGGGGCCGAATACAGCTTTGTTTGATCTCAAGCGGGCCGTGCCAGCAAGCTAATTACAAAATTACATTGAGCTAACAATAAGCCTACCTTTTTCTTTGTACCAGTCACTAATACTAATAAATAGTACAAAGAAGAATAAGTCAACTATAAAAATCTTTATTAGAATCCAACACTTTGTATCCACTTTTATCTTTTTGACACAGATATTTCTCTGGTCAAGGTGCGAGAACAAAGGAAAAGTGGCTTAATACAGCACGTACTAAAACACTGGTGGATAATATAAGAACTGCAGGTTTTTAAGGAAATTAGAGTAAACTGCTTTTTTTTTTTTATAATAATGCAGATTTTGTCCCGCGGGCCGCATGTTTGACACCTGTGCCCTAGAGAGGGATAACGTTAGCAGTTTACCGGCTTTTTGTTTGGTCGGTAATTCATACAGATTCTGCATTGGGAGTCCTAAATTTTCCCTAACTCAAGTGAATTTCGCGTAGTGATCTTTAACGAGTACCTGACATCGTACAGTCTCGGGGCCGATAGCTTAACGTCTTCTCCGAGATTTTTTCACCTCCAGAGTGAATAAATCGAAGGCCATGTGGAGATCGAACTTCAGACTACCAGCTCAGAGGCGAGTACGTTAACCACTGAGCTAACCTAACCCCTGATACTTCATTTACATATAACATTGTTGAGTTTAGATTACTCCAGAATTTGTATTCCTCGTGAAGACTAGTTAGCTAGCTACCTGTTACTCTTTAATCAACAGGCACTTCTCAAAACACTGTACAATCTATTTTCTAATCAACAAGTAATTCAAATATTAAACAAGAAATTTCGTATAAACATTTTTTGTGCAGCAATTTAAAACGTAAATTATGAGTAATTCATGTTATTGCCTCAGAGAAGGTAAGTGTAACAAAATTAAAAAGAAGAAGATGAATTTAAATGTTTGCCTAAAGAAAAAAGCGAGGATTGGTTCAGTAACAACCAACCCATTTTTGAACTATCTTCGTCATCTGAGGTCGGAAAACCCGCATTGGAATATACTTCGAATATCAGTTCAAGGAGGAGCTCGGTGGGTAGAGACAATTTATTTAGAAACTCTTTTAATATTTATAATTATTGCACTTTTTATAGTATAGTAGGTATAGTATAGTATAGTATAGTAGGTCAGCAAGAATACCAATGTTGTTTTATAGAATTGAAAAAAGTGAGCTCATTTGTTTTATCAACCTACAAAATCGTTGTTATAAAACATTATAAACAATTAGAATGTTTATATCATTATATTTCATTAACAACATTTTTTGCTTTATATATACAACTTAGTAGTCTTTCTCTATTCTCAAACCCTTATAAGTTTTCCCTCATGTTTATGATGGATGTCGTATATAGATGTATAGGTCCTCTTAATAGGTTAGGTTGCAGTGGCAGTTTCACAAGAGAACACGGTTAATATGCAGAACAAGGGGCCCCTGTCATGGTGCCTGGGTATATCTATTATTGCCTGAATTTCTATTATTATTATTATAATTAATTATATTAATATTAATTATATAATAATAATTATTATTATTTGCGCCTGGATATCTATTATTGGTATCAGGTAGGTCTTATAAATAATATAAGATTTATATTATGTATTATTATATTATAACCGAACACTTAATATGGCAAAAAGGCGGAGGGTTCGTTGTTTTGCATATTAACCCTCAAGTAGCCTGAACATTGGCCCTTTTGTGTTACCACCAACTTTGGGAGTTCTAAATTTGGCCTAACTCAAGTCTATTGAGTCGTCCTTTGGTTCTCAATACCTTCAAATATTCGTCCTATACAAGCCATCCAATCAAAAATACTCAGAAAACTCTCGCATCGCCCATTTTACGTCCCAAATATAATCATTCATCGAGATCTTAAAGTCCCCTTCGTTCTCGACTATGTAAAAGACCGCTACAAAAGATTCCACAGTAAACTCTCAACTCATCTAAACCCACTAGCTCAAAATCTTTCCCAACTAGTAATCCCCACAAACTCCCAAAGACGACTAAAACGGCAATGGCCACGTGACTTTCTGTCGTCATAAAGCTTAAACATAGTTACGGAGTGCCACCAATAGGTGTCCACCCGATTTCCGTCACATAATCAAAAAGCTAAAGGAGTAACCCTGAAATCAAAATTACTTCTAAATACATGAAATTGTAGTCGAAGTATCAAAGAAAAAAAAGTATGGTTATGTTTTACAATGTTTAGGAACTGCAGAGTTCTAGATTTCCTTAACTGGAATGTATGTTTTATTGTCCTTGTTTTGTTTTTTCTTCATCTGTATTAATCTACGCTACATATCCCCCCCCTCCATAGTTATTAAATATGTAGCATAGATTAATTTAAGGAAAGAAAAAACAAAACAAGGACAATAAAACATACATTCCAGGTAAGGAAATTTAGATCTCTGTAGTTCCTAAACATTCTAATACATAACCATACTTAAATATAAAAATCTATAGCTGATCATTATTGTATATAATATCAAACAATAGACCTAATTTGTTGTAATAATAGTGCTTACTGTATCAATATTATTAGCCTTGAGAAAGACATAAATAAATGTCAAAACGTTGGCAAAGAAGTTTTTTAATATCTAGACCAAAAACCCTCTAAAAATCTCAAAACATATGAATAGAGTGGTCAAGAAAAGAACAGCATTATATATATAATGTTATGTTTTTCTTGTTCATAATTGACCTTTGACCTTCTCTTTATATTAACCTGTACCATCCTTTTAATCTATTTATAGCAATGACTAAGCACGAGTCATCGATTTTAATTTAACATATCACTTGGCCAACTCCTTTTCCATTCTTGTTCATTATTGACCTTTGACCTTCTCTTTATATTAACCTGTACTATCCTTTTAATCTATTTATAGCAATGACTAAGCATGAGTCATCGATTTTAATTTAACATATTATTTGGTCAACTCCTTTTCCAGTTGAACCCTGTTAGCAGGAGGTTAGTTCGTAGGATCGAATCTCTCAGTCTTAAGATCGTGAATGCCGAGACTGCGGTTAATTTTAATGATATCTGTTTAAAAGAAGATCTGCTGCCTATTTATACCAATATATATATATATTATCAAACCACAATATGAAATGGGAAAAAAAGACTAAGATCTGTCAACCGTAACAAGCGGTCAAAACCTAACTGAAACACTAGATGCAGAAACATCTGGTGAGGGGTTGAGAAGAGTGGGAGGGAAGAGCGGTATTTCAAAAGGGTGTAAAGTGCAGGAAAGGACAAATGTCTAAAGAGGGATGTTTGGGGACATTTTGGTTTGATCATTGATTGTTATTTGTCATGTTTATGTCAAATCTCATATATATATATATATATATATATCATACATACTCAAAACATTGTTCTTGACCTCTTCTATTCTATTGTATGTTTTGTTTTTGAGGGCTAGGTCATATAAAAGAAAATAAACTCCTTCTTAGGCCAACGTTTCGATGAATTTGTACAACATCTTCAGGGCTAAAATTAGAAGGAATTTATTTTCTTTTATATGACCTAGCCCTCAAAAACAAAACATACAATATATATAAAAAGATTTCACATAAACCCGTGAATTAACAATCAATGATCAAACCATAATAAGAAATGGGAAAACAAGACTAAGATCTTTCAACCGTAACAAGCGGTGTTCGTCAAAAACCCAACTGATACAATATATATATATATATATATATATATATATATATATATATATATATATATATAATAAGTTGTTTGCCAATTTATTTTTCCCATTATAGCAGACAGTTGAATATTTATAAATGTTATTAACAGGTGAATATTATTAAACATGCGTATAACTTGACTGGTGAAATGTTTAAGATGGAGATGTATGTCTGCCAAAGAAAAAGCCCCTTATATTAAGTTAGCCATGGAAGCCCGACGCAAGAAGAAGAGAGCATGTAGGAAATGAACTCCTTCCATCGATAAGAAAGAATAAAGTTTTTGTTTTAGTTGAATTATTTTAGTTTATAATTACTTGTGGCGAAGTGAAATATATATTGTGTGGTTGAGTTTTATAATTTGCGTGCTTCAAAACATCTCTTTTGCTTTATTTTCTGGAATATCTTCTCCATTCCAGTATGATGAATAGCTGTTCCGAATATCGATCTTGAGAAGTATTGTGTTCCATTTTTATGCTTAATTTTTAATGAGTTTAATACACATTTATTATATGAATAACATGTAATAAAGAAACGGTCAAAACTAGACAAAATAGTTTAAGCAACACATAAAAATTACAAGACACTTACTTTCAATACTTCGAACCGTAGTTCGTTCACAGAAAGAGACTCTTAAGGAAGAAGAAGAGTTCGTTCTAGATGACAGTTAAGAGTCACAGTAAAAACTGAGAAAAGCGACTAAGATATTTCAACTAAAACAAGCGGTTTTCATAAGATGGCAACTGATACTGAGTATCAGATCATCTTAGAGTATAAGATATTACTAATTTTTCTGATTTCTTACTGTAGTTTAGAAGTTGGTTTTATTTCACGTGTTTATTATGAAATCTTGTTAAATATACATGTAAGTTCTCAAATGTAAACGAAAAAAGCACAGACAATAGGTTAAGATAGTGACAGTCTTAAATTTTCGTTTTAACCGCCCTCAAGAGCAAGAAAAGAGGGGAAAACACAATGCGCTGGTAGACAATGCTGGAGCCAAAAACACATTCCATCAGAAAGATTGCTGACAGATAAAGTGATTGGTATCAGTGAATCTGTGACAGAGACTGCTTGTTTTTATTGAATGATCTTAATTTATATTTTTGATTTTCTTATTGTTGTTTAGATATTGATTTTTATATCACATTGTTTACTTTGAAATCTTATTGTTATACATATGAATGATTAAATCACAATATGAAATAGGAAAAAAAGACAAAGATCTTTCAACCGTAACAAGCGGTCTTCGTTTTTTGACTCTGACGAAGACTGCTTGTTATGGTTGAAAGATCTTAGTCCTGTTTCCCCATTTCATATTGTGGTTTGATCATTGATTGTTATTTCACATGAACACGTGAAATAACAATAATGGTCAAACCTCAATATGAAATAGGGAAAAAAGACTAGATCTTTCAACAGTAACAAGCGGTCTTAGTTGGGTTTTTGACTCTGACGAAGACCGTTTCTTGTGGTTGAAAGTTATATAACTGAAACTTCAATAAAAGTAAACTAATTAGATGAATATTTGTTACAATTTTCATCATTAAGGAATTAAGGGAAGACACAGCGTGACGGTGAAGCGTTGGTAATTGTCAATATGTGACAGTGCAGCCAAACGACCGCCTGATCAAAATACACGAGAAAACTTTTGAGTAACATGAATATTATTAGAAAATTATGACAAGTAGAAATAGAAGAAAAAAACACAAACTAGAATCTATATTATCAATTAAACCTTTTAATAAATAAAGGGTTCATCGTTTGAGGTCCAAGCTAGGTAAGCTAAGGGCCTCGAGTAGTCAAAGTAATACCTTCTCGACCAGAACAAGTTCAGATATGTGCTGATATATTTAAAAATCTTTGAATAATTGCAATCAAGAGTGGAGACTTGACAATCACAGATACGGTACCAATACCTGAGCATGGAAGGATCTATGCCCTATAGCACCAAACCGAATTTAATTACGGAAATTTATTCAACTAATCCTTTTGGATTATGTAAGGTTTAGGCGAGCTATAAAAATTAATATACATTAAAACTGGCAGTATTGATGTCTTCTTTCCTGGAGGTTTCTAATATTTTTTTACAAACACAGTACATTTTATTTTTTGTTTTAATTATAGTCTAGACCTGTGGTCACCAACGTGGGTGATTTTGCGACTCAGGGGGGGGGGGGGGGCAGGGTGAGAAGCCAGTGGGCGATGGTTGGGGGTTAGACAATAGATGAGCTGATTCACTCGTTGACTGAATCATGACCGTATCCTATGCGTAATAATAGGTGGTTTTAATCATATTTTTTTTATTTTTATTGTTTAAACCGATAAAACCGATTTTTTTTTATTGTTTAAACACCCTAGCGGGTGCTAATAGCTGTTTACTGGCTTTTTGTTTGATTATCCTACAATTTACCTAACTCAATTGCATTTAGGGATCTTTAACGAGTACCTGATATCGAACAGGCTTGGGACTGACGGCTTAAAGTCCTCTCCGAGGGATGTCTTACTCAGATTTATTCACCTCCCGTGAATAAATCGAGGGCCAGGTGGAGATCGAACCCCGTGCTACCAGCCCAGAGCCGAGTACGTTAACCACTGAGGTAACCTGGTCCATCTAGTTTCGGTGTTAGTTCCGTGCTTTTTTCTCCACATCTTACTTGTCAAGTGTTGGTTTTCACGAATAAACATGATGCTTACTAAATCGCGTAATCGGCTTGATATCATAGATCGCAGAGACAATCAAATGGCATTGACCAAATTGACTCCAAATTTGGAAAAACTACTGGAGCATTATCATTCACAAGGCTCTCATTAACTGTTAATGGTTGTCATCGTAGTTAGACTTTTCAACGTTTCATTTTTGTAACTCTATAGATATTAGATTCGGTTACAAATCTTCCTGTTTTGTCTTGGTGAGCGATAGGTCAGAAAAGGTTGGCAACTACTTATTTAGACACATAAATATATATGGGTTATTACAATACCCCATATCAATGATCAAACCACAATATGAAAATGCGAAAACAAGACTAAGATCTTTCAACCGTAACAAGCGGTCTTCGTCAGAATCAAAAACCCAACTCTGACGAAGACCGCTTATTACGGTTGAAAGATCTTAGTCTTGTTTTCCCATTTTCATATTGTCGTTTGATCATTAATTGTTATTTCACGTGTTTATGTGATATCTTTTTATCGATGAATACCCCATTTATGTAACTTTTCTTGAATCTTCATTTATGGAAAGCTTTATCATTTGAAGGAGACTCTTAACACTTAACCATAGTGACTCTCGACGGTTCACATCTCTACTATTTAATTCTGAAGATCCTTGCCAATATTTTAAACACCTGTTGGCAAGTATTTTTACTTTACTATAAGTAAAGTATAGTGATCGTGAAAAAATTCGATCTCGAGATTTTGACGGAATTACATGTTTTGAGGTCCCAGAAGTCGTTTTATGAAGTTTTTACGATGATGTCTGTGTGTGTGTGGGTGGGTGGGTGACTGCGTGGGTGGGTGCGTGTGTTAGCATTGCTTGTTACCACGCTACGGTCCAGAATCTTTGATGGATCAAGTTGATATTTTACACAAAAATGGGCCCCATTTAGACGAAGATCCCTATTGTTTGGGAAGAATTATGCATGATGGGAAAGTCACTTTTTTTGCAAAAAACCGTTTTTTTTAAAACATTTATTTCTCCTAAACTACTAACCCTAGATTTTTGAGATTTTGACATTATCTTTGAGGTTACAAATGGAACAAACGAAAAATATATTCAAAATTTTATATCAACAGGAAATATTTTTTTTTTCAATAAAATGTACAAATTTTGACTTATAAATCAATCTCAAACCTTGTGAGAGCGATACAAGCCATACTGTTTGACGGACAAGAATGAAACTATGCCTATAAATAGAACATTATATGGACAATGAGTTGAGATATTTTTTTCTAAAATTACATTCGCTAAAGGGCGTTAGAGTACGATTTGTGTTTTCAGAAAATGTTTTTTTGACGCTAAACGGCTCGTTAAAAAATTATGAAAATTTGACCAAAAATGGAACAAAAAATTAGCAATTCATAAAAAAAAAAATCATGAAGTTTCAATTACGGAAAAGAGCAATAACGATATAAAAACTCTTTGTTTATCCTAGACTAAGAGATCACCTGCTATACTTGTCGAATTTTTTGTATTTTTTTACATTGACTTAGAAATTTTTTGAGCGAATCCACTGAGATAAAATTGATGTTTCTAATGGAAAAATGAAAATATATTATTGACTTATAAGAGACTAGCAAACGTACCCGTCTTTGACGGAATCAAAAATTTCTATTATATTTGGTATTCCAAAATATAAATTATAGTATTATACTAATAACAATTGAAGTTATAAAAGAAAAAAAACCATTATTAGTACAGTGCTAAACCATGCCTCTGTATACAAAGATTAGATTTTAATTAACATACACAAATCTACAATCAATTTTCAGCTTTATATGTCTTATGGTAGCATATTTTGTGGAAAACCGACAGACAGAAATTATTCTAAGGGTACATGTGGTACTCTAACTATGAAACTAAAGAAAACTTGAAATGAGTTAGTGCTAATTAACGTGCTCCCAGTCAAAAGCTAGCACGCAAGCCACTGGGCTACTCTGGTTCCATACCTTACTTTATTACCAGTGTTTATATTACGCAAATTTAAATTAAAAAAAAATATTTTTGTTTTTTTTTTATAATACATTTGCACTACTTCATCGGCGAGCAAGCAAGCTACTGGCTACCCTGGCTAGATCCCTTTACTTTATTACCATCTTTTTATATTATCCACATTTTAAATTCACAAAAATATTTGTTTGTTACATTTATTTATAATACATTTGCACTACTGTCATCGGCGATCACGCAAGCCACTGGGTACTCTGGTCCCATACCTTACATTTACCTGTAAATTATTAAGCAAAATAAATTAAAAAAAAGTTTACAGTTATATATAATGCATAGCAAACGTACCCGTCTTTGACGGAATCAGAAGTTCCTGTTTTTTTTTATTGCCGTGTGCCTATGCCTTTTGGCTATACCACTGAGGAATCAGAAGTTCCGTCATTTTTGGTATTTCAAAATGTCATTAGAAATTATAGAATAGTAGAAATACCATTATTACTACAGTGTTAAACAAATGCCTCCAGCTAATACATACATTAGCTGTCTATCCTTCAGGTTCATGGTAGAAGAAAGAGTTGAAACCTCTGACCGTTGAGCATGTAAACTACATTTGACCATGTGAGAAAAACTTGGTTTTGCTACCTTGTATTCCTCCGTTAGATGAAGTCTCCCTTTGCGACTTAGTTAACGTCATTGCGAAATAGACTCTGACCGGACTTTGCAATCATTTCAACGTAAACAGACAGTGGCTCGGAATCAATGGTATGTGAAGTATACACACAGACTCCCCAATACCACATCCAGTCATTATGCAGCCTCTATGGCATATCTGTGTAGAGCACGAACTCAGAGTCGTGTCCCGTTGCACAGTTTTGGGGCACTCATGTTTCGTAACATGAAATTTGTTACTGCTACTAAATTGCAGCATGATTGGTGCTCTACTTTAAGTTTTTACTCATGAGCAGGCAGTCCAGGAGAAATAAATTCAAGTCAAGAAATTCAATTAGATAATGAACTGCTTCTTCACACTAATCCAATCTCTTTACTGACTTGTAAGTTCTTTCCTCGGCTTCATATAGCGAAGAACTTGTTTGTTTATTTCCATGCCTGTTCATATTAAGGGCTGAAATTGCTCGTTTACAAAACATTTATTCTCAATAGATAGTACATCCTTAACTCTGTGAAACACCATTTCAATATGTCAAATACGCAATATATTCATATGCTCAATTGAAATGAAAATCAACTAACAATACCTACTTGCCACACCTGTGTATTTTCAAAACAAATTGTCTGTGAAGTTAGGAAAATACAGCTAAAACCCCATAACTTCGCTTCTGTACTGAATTAATAATCTATTTAGAGCCCATATTTTAAGTTAGGCACACACAAATCCAGTGTCAATGTTTCAGCTCGCTATGTCTTATGGTGGCTGAGTTTACTTGGACAAACATTTTGCGTTACTCAGATTTATTCACCTCCCGTGAATAAATCGAGGGCCAGGTGGAGATCGAACCCCGTGCTACCAGCCCAGAGCCGAGTACGTTAACCACTGAGGTAACCTGGTCCATCTAGTTTCGGTGTTAGTTCCGTGCTTTTTTCTCCACATCTTACTTGTCAAGTGTTGGTTTTCACGAATAAACATGATGCTTACTAAATCGCGTAATCGGCTTGATATCATAGATCGCAGAGACAATCAAATGGCATTGACCAAATTGACTCCAAATTTGGAAAAACTACTGGAGCATTATCATTCACAAGGCTCTCATTAACTGTTAATGGTTGTCATCGTAGTTAGACTTTTCAACGTTTCATTTTTGTAACTCTATAGATATTAGATTCGGTTACAAATCTTCCTGTTTTGTCTTGGTGAGCGATAGGTCAGAAAAGGTTGGCAACTACTTATTTAGACACATAAATATATATGGGTTATTACAATACCCCATATCAATGATCAAACCACAATATGAAAATGCGAAAACAAGACTAAGATCTTTCAACCGTAACAAGCGGTCTTCGTCAGAATCAAAAACCCAACTCTGACGAAGACCGCTTATTACGGTTGAAAGATCTTAGTCTTGTTTTCCCATTTTCATATTGTCGTTTGATCATTAATTGTTATTTCACGTGTTTATGTGATATCTTTTTATCGATGAATACCCCATATATGTAACTTTTCTTGAATCTTCATTTATGGAAAGCTTTATCATTTGAAGGAGACTCTTAACACTTAACCATAGTGACTCTCGACGGTTCACATCTCTACTATTTAATTCTGAAGATCCTTGCCAATATTTTAAACACCTGTTGGCAAGTATTTTTACTTTACTATAAGTAAAGTATAGTGATCGTGAAAAAATTCGATCTCGAGATTTTGACGGAATTACATGTTTTGAGGTCCCAGAAGTCGTTTTATGAAGTTTTTACGATGATGTCTGTGTGTGTGTGTGGTGGGTGGACTGCGTGGGTGGGTGCGTGTGTTAGCATTGCTTGTTACCACGCTACGGTCCAGAATCTTTGATGGATCAAGTTGATATTTTACACAAAAATGGGCCCCATTTAGACGAAGATCCCTATTGTTTGGGAAGAATTATGCATGATGGGAAAGTCACTTTTTTTGCAAAAAACCGTTTTTTTTAAAACATTTATTTCTCCTAAACTACTAACCCTAGATTTTTGAGATTTTGACATTATCTTTGAGGTTACAAATGGAACAAACGAAAAATATATTCAAAATTTTATATCAACAGGAAATATTTTTTTTTTCAATAAAATGTACAAATTTTGACTTATAAATCAATCTCAAACCTTGTGAGAGCGATACAAGCCATACTGTTTGACGGACAAGAATGAAACTATGCCTATAAATAGAACATTATATGGACAATGAGTTGAGATATTTTTTTCTAAAATTACATTCGCTAAAGGGGCGTTAGAGTACGATTTGTGTTTTCAGAAAATGTTTTTTTGACGCTAAACGGCTCGTTAAAAAATTATGAAAATTTGACCAAAAATGGAACAAAAAATTAGCAATTCATAAAAAAAAAATCATGAAGTTTCAATTACGGAAAAGAGCAATAACGATATAAAAACTCTTTGTTTATCCTAGACTAAGAGATCACCTGCTATACTTGTCGAATTTTTTGTATTTTTTTACATTGTTTACATTGACTTAGAAATTTTTTGAGCGAATCCACTGAGATAAAATTGATGTTTCTAATGGAAAAATGAAAATATATTATTGACTTATAAGAGATGTAAGAGGAATAATATTGTGCAGGTAAATGATAACACTCATTAAAAAAAAATCGTATATATGTTATTTGACAAAGGGGAAGGAAAATGATCTTATTAAATACTAAGAAGCCATAAAATTCCCAGTATAATAATTCTGTTAAAAACCCAAAATGTAAAAGATAATTCAAAATATAAATCTTTCGTTTAGAGATTAATAACTGTAATTATCGTACATCTTTAATTAACAAATCACCTTAAAACAACATTTTCTTCGCTGTTTAAGATGTTTTTCAGGAAAAAAAGGGTATTTTACTGTTTTAAATTTGAAAATTTTACATTAATATTCAATGTAGAAGGATGTTAAGTAAATGATGTAAGAAATCTACTGGCTATTTGAACAATAGCCATGTTCTCTTGTAGGATAATATTTCGTTTCAAGAAATGTTCACATTGGTTTTTCAAAAATGATATTACTGCTGTAGTTATACTAATGAAATTATTTGCAAATAATAAATTATTTGTGATGTACAAAAATAAGCTTATAAATTGATATGTCCTTCAATCACTATCTGTACTACCTCACGAATGCAATGCTAATAATTATATCCCATTTAGATATTTATGTTATGCTTAAATGATACGTTATGTTTTATATACTCAAGAAATTTGACATTGAGTTACTTATAGTAAAGTAGAGTGTAGGCCACTCCAGATTTTTTTTTTACAAATTACCCCGCTTATGTATTTTATGCTTTACCCTATTAAAGAGAGAAGTATATTCGGTACCCATTAATAATGGACTACTCACAATATTGGATGTAGTGTCATACATCAAAATCCAAGTTTGTTAGTATAAAATTACTTTTTTTTACCCTTATTGTATGTAAATTTAATGTACACTAGCAAACGTACCCGTCTTTGACGGAATCAAAAATTCTATTATACTTGGTATTCCAAAATATCAATTATAGTATTATACTAATACTACAATTAGAAGTTATAGAATAGTAGAAAATACCATTATTAGTACAGTGCTAAAAAAAAGCCTCTGTATACAAAGATTAGATTTTAAGTTAGACATACACAAATCTACAATCAATGTTTCAGCTTTATATGTCTTATGGTAGCAATATTTTGTGGACAAACCGACAGACAGAAATTATTCTAAGGGTACATGTGGCTACTCTGAAGTATGAAACGTAAAGAAAACTTGAAATGAGTTAGTTCTAATTAACGTGCTCCCAGTCAAAAGCTAGCACGCAAGCCACTGGGCTACTCTGGTTCCATACCTTACTTTATTACCAGTGTTTATATTACGCAAATATTAAATTAAAAAAAAATATTTTTGTTGTGTTTATTTATAATACATTTGCACTACTGTCATCGACGAGCAAGCAAGCTACTGGCAACCCTGGCTAGATCCCTTTACTTTATTACCATCTTTTATATTATCCACATTTTAAATTCAAAAAAATATTTGTTTGTTACATTTATTTATAATACATTTGCACTACTGTCATCGGCGATCACGCAAGCCACTGGGCTACTCTGGTCCCATACCTTACATTATTACCAGTGTATTTATTAAGCAAATATTAAATTAAAAAAAAGTTGACAGTTATATATAATACATAGCAAACGTACCCGTCTTTGACGGAATCAGAAGTTCCTGTTTTGGTTTATTGCCGTGTGCCTATTGCCTTTCGGCTATACCACGGAGGAATCAGAAGTTCCGTCATTTTTGGTATTTCAAAATGTCATTAGAAATTATAGAATAGTAGAAAATACCATTATTACTACAGTGTTAAACAAATGCCTCCAGCTTATACACTACATTAGCTGTCTGTCCTTCAGGTTCATGGTAGAAGAAAGAGTTGAAACCTCTGACCGTTGAGCATGTAAACTACATTTGACCATGTGAGAAAAACTTGGTTTTGCTACCTTGTATTCCTGCGTTAGATGAAGTCTCCCTTTGCGACTTAGTTAACGTCATTGCGAAATAGACTCTGACCGGTCTTTGCAATCATTTCAACGTAAACAGACAGTGGCTCGGAATCAATGGTATGTGAAGTATACACACAGACTCCCCAATACCACATCCAGTCATTATGTCCGCCTCTATGGCATATCTGTGTAGAGCACGAACTCAGAGTCGTGTCCCGTTGCACAGTTTTGGGGCACTCATGTTTCGTAACATGAAATTTGTTACTGCTACTAAATTGTAGCATGATTGGTGCTCTACTTTAAGTTTTTACTCATGAGCAGGCAGTCCAGGAGAAATAAATTCAGAGTCAAGAAATTCAATTAGATAATGAACTGCTTCTTCGTCACTAATCCAATCTCTTTACTGACTTGTAAGTTCTTTCCTCGGCTTCATATAGCGTAAGAACTTGTTTGTTGATTTTTCCTCCCTGTTCATATTAAGAGTTGAGAATTGCTCGTTTACAAAACATTTATTCTCAATAGATAGTACATCCTTAACTCTGTGAAACACCATTTCAATGATGTCAAATACGCAATATATTCATATGCTCAGTTGAAATTAAAATCAACTAACAATACCTACTTGCCACACCTGTGTATTTTCAAAACAAACTTGTCTGTGAAGTTAGGAAAATACAGCTAAAAGCCCCATAACTTCGCTTCTGTACTGAATTAATAATCTATTTAGAGCCCATATTTTAAGTTAGGCACACACAAATCCAGTGTCAATGTTTCAGCTCGCTATGTCTTATGGTGGCTGAGTTTACTTGTGATAAACATTTTTGCGTTAAACGTCCATAACTTCACTTCTACGTTGAATTTCCAATCAATCATAGCCTATATTTTAAGTTAGACCTACACAAATCTACTGTAAAAGTTTCAGCTTTATATGTCTTATGGTAGCTGAGTTTACCTGTGACAAAGTTTTGCGGACAAACCGACAAACCGACAGAAATTTTTCTAAGGGTGGATTCGGTTTCTCCAATGTATGAAACGTAAAGAAAACTTGAAATGAGTCAGTTCTAAGCAATGTACAGACAAAATCATTATTTTATTTATAAAGATTTAACTTAAGAAAAAAAGGAAACTCTACAAGAAATATACTTTTATTTACTCATAAATAGTGATATTTTAAGTTTTATTCAACGGAGTTTAATTGAATGAATCGATTCGGACTGAGAACCAGCATATCTAGTTCAATACAATCTATAATGTGTATTTTAAATGTCAATAAAATTGAAATAATTTTAGTAAATGATATAATGTAAGGAAAGAAGATAGTGCCTTGAGTAATAAAGCTTGTTTGAAAGATGGTAATACATACAAAAGAAAACCGTACCATAAATGTATCTTGTTTAACCCATCTGCAATCTAGTTTCTAGTCAGGTAAAGTAAGCCAAATCATTATGTCAGAGTTTTTCAAACGTTTTTCGACGTGGAACCCTTTTTGGTTCAAGTAACTTTCCCGGGAACCCAAGATTCTAATGATTTCATACAATCATAATATAAATATTTTCATATGCCTTTTTAAATAGTATGTATGTTTAAAAATAATTAAAAAATTAATATTACTGCAATGTGTATTTTTCGAACAAAAATTCAAAAACTAAAAGATTTTAATTTTCATATTTTCCACAAGTACACAACACATAAAACAGAATTACTAGCAATTTTAACACAGAGTTTGTTTTGTAATCATTTTTGGCTTTATAGTTGAGAGTTTGATTCTCAAGTTAGCCCCAGCAATAAGACTACTTCGGTATTTGGTTTCTATGGCAGTTTCAAGGGAAAATCCAGTTTCACATAAGTAGATAGTGGGAAATGGCAGCAATGTATGACTAGATAGCAGTGGTACTTTTGCAATAGCAGGAAATTCGGGAATCAAATAGTTCTAAAAACTGACTAGTGATTCATCCTAAATATGAATAAAATTTGACCACTTCTACTTATGGGTATATGTAGTTATAAACATTATTCGGTTTCATGATTCACAAGAAATATAGAATAAATCCATACCCACAAAAAAAATTGTAGACAAATGTCTTTACGTGAAAAATGATTTCACGGAACTCCAGACAGTCTGTTAAGGAACCCCTGGGCTCCGTGGAACCCACTTTGAGAACCTCTGCATTATGTAACTAGTTTCGTTTAAACACTTAAAATGACATTTACAACCAAGTTTAGTGTTAAAAGACTAAATTGTTTTGTGCAGGTACAATGGGAGAAGAGAAGAAGTTGGGAGAAGTTGAACTGGATATCGGAAGCCTTTACAGAATGAAAAGCGATGGTCATCTGTCAGCGGAACTCACTCCTGTGTCTATTTCAAACGGCATCGCCTGGTCTGCTGACAGCTCGAGAATGTTTTACATTGATTCACCAACAAGGAGAATCGATGTTTTCAAATATTCCAACGGCACTATCAGTAAGACTAATGAATATCATTTTATTTAGGAGCCATTTTAAGAAGTTTATATTCAAAGGTGTCAAACAAATTGTCTCTCTTTATTTTAAAGGTAGCCAACCTATACGCTTGCGCCAAACTGGCGTAACCTGGCCCTCTCCAAATAAGTCCATAAATAATAGCAAGGATCATATTGAAAAGTAGGAAAAATCCTGTTTTGCAAAAATAAGGGTTTTTTTTTCTCCAGACCAATTTGTATTTTTAATTATTGAATGATTTATTAATACAAACCAATATATATTTTCAGTGGCGTTTTACGGCTTCTTTAAACTAGTTGTGTGATCCTTAATTCAATATCACTGCTACCTTAATACTTATATTTCCAAAAAGTCATATTAAAACATATTTTTAGAATGTTTTGATTTTTTATAGGCGATAAATAATTTTACTTAACTGTTAAATGATTAGATATGCTATTATGACAATCGAAACAAATATAAATAAAGGAAAAAAAAATCTAAATGAGCACCAAGATATAATTCTATTAATTAACATAATTTCACCTCATAAATTTAAAGAAGGAGAACAAGCCATATTATTGGCACAAAAAAGAAATAAAAAAAAGATAAAGAAGGAATAATAGTAATTAAACCCTTATTAATATAAAATCTATGACTATTAGAGCGCTCATAAATAATATTAGCTAAGCAAAAAAGACCCGAAAAACATAAACCATGGCCTACCATTAAGACTAAAGAACCACAAATACCCAATAATTAATTGTAAAAATTCCACAAATAACTAAAGTCATATGGGATTATGTGCGCTAATATTATTTTTGTGTTTTGTATAGAGCGATCTCAGTTTTACATTCATTTGTGCTATATGATTTTTGAGATTATATTTCAATTTTTTAAGTGTAAACTGGGTTAATATTAAATCCTATTTGGCATTCTGTCAATGAGGTCAGACTGTGTAAGTGACAGTCGGCTGAGCTTGCAAAATCTTTTATCAACATTTGCGAATTGACGCAACAGACAACACATATCCTCAAAGGAATTTTAAAATAAACAGTTTTTATAATATATCATTAATGAAAAGATGACTACTGAAATTAAAATATCATACGTAGTTTAAATCTTTAGTTTATATATACACTGTGGGTTTATATAATATTTCAGGAAAATAAAACATATATATAACTTTAAAAAAGAGAAAAAATACAAACGAAAACAAAATACAAGGACTCTCTTTCAATATTTCGACCCTTTTTGATGAAAGCCAATTGAACAGCTTCTCAGAATAAGTGCAGGTTCACCAAAACTTCGCCAAAATAAGCATAGAAATATCTGAAGAAGAAGAAACTTTGAAAAAAGTAATAAGAAAATAAAAATAAAAAAATGTTTTAACTTATATCCTATTTAGTCTCGTTCTTTGTATCTTTAAAATTTATAATTTCGTAATTTTATTGTTTTTACAATTTGTTATTAGTATTATAATAACAAAACATATAAGAATATTTAAATAATTAATTGAAAGTTAATATTATGGGTTTGAATGCCTCAATTGACTCATAAATGTTTCGTAGAATCGTAGTCTGTTGGCTTACCACCAACCTCTTTTTGATTCCAATGACTGTTCACAGGTGACAGGCAGCCCTTCTTTGACTTCAACGAGAATAAGATTGCTGGTTTCCCCGATGGAATGACTATTGATTCTGATGATAATCTATGGGTTGCTTGCTGGGGAGGGAGTCAAGTCAGTGTTGATATTTTAATTTCATGACTTTTTAAATTATTTGTAATAGATCTGAAAATAACCAAGAAATATTCAGTCTGAAATTTTAAAGATGCGATAAGGTTTTTGGGTCAATGTTATTTAATTTGAGACATAATTCGAGGTGCCAGGGTTTATCTGCTCCACTCAGAACAGGTAGATCTGGGTTCGATTCTTACATGGCCTGCAATTTTTTCACTTGGGAGGCTATATCCCGATACCGAAAATTTCATGAATTTTTACCCACCAATTTAAATCCTTTTATTCAGGAATTATCATCCCACCAGACTCCTACCAATTTAATTAGAAGGCTGAAAAGATGTTTGCCGAGAGATCTAATCGTCAAGAAATGATAACTGCCAAGAATAGTTGCAAGTGATCTGAACAAACTATGTATATGGAGTACTACCAATGGGTAGTTTCTTCACTCTTTTACCTCTCATTTATGTATCATGGATCAGTATTACTTGTTACTTCTCTAAGGGTAGTTGTGATATATTAAAACAATAAAAAAAAAACTCGGGAGGCGAAAAAAAATTAGCACGTAGTCGCTCGCAGAGTCCCAAGCCTGAATGATGTCAGGTACTCGTTAAAGATCTCAAATTCATATACACTTGAGTTGGGCAAACGTTAAGGTAGCCCAGTGGCAACATGCTCTCTTTTGGACTGGTAGAAAAAGTCTTAAAATAAAGCAGGCGCAAGCCGGAAGAAGAAAAGAGGAGTTTGGGACTGAGCCAGTGCGTGAATGAGCGGACTTTCCACCCGAGGACACCAGCCAAGATCAGGAATCCCAAGGTAGCAGCTAAAGCCGGTGTTGTGCCACCACAGTGAAAAAGAAGCTCTGTAAAAGACAGGCGTTAGCTGCACAAGACTGTAAAGACGGGTAACCAACAGACCAGGGCGTGACGAGCAGACCAAACAGCTGCGGAGCCTGGCATAAGGACACAACCGCCTCACAAAGCCCCGTAAGAGAAGTCTTGCAAAAACCAGGTGTTAGCCTGTTTTGATTTATCATCATCTCTCTAAACCTTTTGGCCATTCCATGAGTAAAGCACAACAGATCAATGCTTTTTAACGTGAGACCCTTTAGCCGTATCAGCAAGTTCACTACAACCCTCCTATATTAGAAGGGTTGCGAGGAGCCACGGATGCGCCCATGGTGGACCTCGCGGAGGCGGGTCCTACGACACCACATCATGCATAAAGCAAAAAAAAAAAAAAAAAAAAGGGAAAAGAATGAAAAAAAAAACAGAAATTAAGAGAAAGAAATGACAAGAAGGGGAAAAAATAAATAAAAGGACATTAACATTACGCCACTTATTCTACAAGCTTTCTTACATTTTCCTATGTAGTGCACAAATGACTGTAAATGCATGCAACTAAAAAGGTTTAGACAGGTGTTAGCCACATCTGACTAATAAAAGTGGACCGCCACCCAAACAAGCGATTGACGAGACCCCCAAACGAACCGAACCAGGCTAACCCTCTACTCTGTTGTGCCTTTCTTAGTTCATGCCATGAGGGAACAACCACCCAGGCATGTTAAGCCCCCCCACCACGACAAGGTGAAGGCACATCGGGGGGGAGATAACGATCAGCAGTCGGTCCTGAGCCCATATGATGTCAATCACTCGTTAAAAATCCCTTCTCTAAATAGACTTGAGTTAGCCAAAATTTAGTACTCCCAATCTAGAATGTTCATTACCTGGTATCAGAAAAGCCAGTATTCGGCCTATGTGTGTTCTTTCGCGGGACTGCCGCTGCAAGTCAACCTAACCTATATAATATCCCACGTATGACGTCAAGGCTCAATGCGTACGTAAGATACATAATTAATATTTATAATATTTATTTTCAATTAGCTATCCAAATTTCTGGATATATATAGATATTGTTATGAGTGTCTATCTCATAACAAAACAAGTAAGGAAACAAACAGACCCTGCATATTTATGATTAAATTGAAGTTGCTCATTAATTATAAATAGGCAGATATTCACATTGAAAATCACTACAAGTAAATCATTCAGGGATAAATGTGAGGCATTTTGGGATAGTCGTTTATCAGGATTAAATATACAAATTGGAAAGAACAACAGAATATATATATATATACCATGATAAACGAAAAACGGTCCGGCAGGACAGATAACACTTGAAATAAACAGTGACACATAGACTGAAACATAACAAAAGACTCACTTTTCAATATTTCGACCGTAATGACGGTCGAAATATTTAAAAGTGAGTCTTTGGTTATGTTACAGTCTATGTGTCACTGTTTATTTCAAGTATATATATATATATATATATATATATATATATTTATAAGTTCAAAATCGAAGAAGAGTAACACACAGAGTCAAGAAACACACTTACGTTGCATCTACAACGTCTCCCTTCTCTTTTCTTCTGAAGACGGATTGCCCAAGAAGTTGAGTTTGTGTGTTACTTTTCTTCGATTTTAAACTCGTATTGTGTCCAGTCTGTATCGTCTTTCCGATTATTAAGTATATATATGATAAAAAAAACTATCCGAAAGGACAAAAAGCTTACGAGAATGTAAGTGTGTACTTTTAATTAATTTATCTATGTTTCTTTATCTACAATGAACTTTATATATATATATATATGAATTAAACACAACAATAAACAAATATAAATTAATCACTATAATAATTTTTTAATTAATTAATTAATTTTTTTATTAATTACTTTAATAAACTTTAATTAATAATTAATTTGTTTATTATTGTGGTGTTTAATTCATATATTATATCAAGAGTTATTGTTGATCATTAATTTTTTTATATATATATACAAGATTTCACAAAAACATGTGAAATAACAATCAATGACCAAACCACAACATGAAATGAGAAAAAAAAAGACTAAGATCTTTCAACCGTAACAAGCGGGCTTCGTCAGTCAAAAGTTCAACCGCTTGTTACGGTTGAAAGATCTTAGTTTTTTTTTTCTCATTTCATATTGTGGTTTGATCTTATATATATATATATATATATATATACGGTACTGTTTTCTTGACCACAAAATATTAACAAACAGTTTTTCTTTTTCTCGGAGTTTGGTCAGGGTAAATATATGGAATCACCTATTTTGCCAACGTTTCGTCTTTATTTCAAGACATCCTGCGGGCTATAAATGAAGGCCTTCATTCATTTATAGCCCTGAGGATGTCTTGAAATAAAGACGAAACGTTGGCAAAATAGGTGATTCCATATATTTACCCTGACCAAACTCCGAGAAAAAGAAAAAGTGTTTGTATATATAATGTATATATATATATATATGTGTGTGTGTGTGTGTGTGTGTACTCATCGTTTTTACTAAGAATTTGCATTTTTTTTTAGGTGATACAGATCAAAGGAAACGTAGTGAAAGGAGAATTACTGCGGCGAGTGGAAATGCCTGTTGCCTTAGTAACGTCAGTGGTGTTTGGGGGCCACGAGCTAGATGAACTATATGTGACTTCAATGCAAGCTTTACCGACTTCTGAACATCTGGCCAAGCAACCAATGGCAGGCAGTCTATTCAAAGTGACCTGCCTTGGGGTATACGGCACCAAGTCTAACCCAGTCCAACTTGATATCATTCATAAATAGTTTAGTTATTTAATAAAGAATATTTTCTTTAAACTTGATTTTATCTCCTATGACAAGTTTATAAACCTAATTGTGTCCAACATATATAATGCAGTATGGTCTAAGCCGGGTTGTGGAACTTTTCTTGGAGTAAAGACCATTTTAGCGCCCTCCTCTTCCCCAAAAGGCTACCATGAATGGATAAGTAAGTTCTTATATAACAGTTATATTGTAAAATCCTTGAGTCTATCATTATTTTACTCGATCAGTGCATCTAAATCTGTTTTACATCTTTCAAAAGTTTCAGCAGTGTTCTCACTGCCTTCGTTTATTAGCTTTGTTAACTCAGGAAAATGATTTTCTACGAACTTCCACTTTTCAAGTAATGATTGATAAATATCCTTCTTCCTAAATACAAGAATTTTTTTGTCTTCATTGCCATAATTTTGATGCTATATATTTTGAAACATTTATCTCAACAAACCGCAGAAGGCCGAATTTCACGGTTCAAAAGGCCGCATTTCACGGTTCAAAAGGTCACTTGCGGCCTTTAGGCCCCAGGTTCCCCAGACCTGTTCTAAGCCATAGATATAGGATTTTTTTTTTCATTTTGTCATTATTTTTCATTATTAGTGAAACACCCAGACTTCTGTCTTAGGCAGCGGTGCTCAATGTGTCGGTCCCTATCTACCAGTCGATCTCCAAGATACTAAGATATTATTATCAACTGTCATACTTCACCAGCGATAGACGTGATATGACGGTTGATAATAATATCTTATTTACTAACCTCTGTGGCACTAATAATATGCATGTATTCTCCAAGATATTATTGGTAGATCGTATGACATTAAACAAATTATTACGAGCCTATAATACATACCATCACTGATTGATACACAGAACACCAGTCGAATGAATTCTGATTTTTTATACTTAGGTCACTGCGCAAAAGTAAAAGTGGCTGTAAGTGTAGTAAAGGTAATAAGGACAACTTAAGTTCCATCGATTTCTTTATAAGGACTTATCCGATTTGTTTACCCTAATTTTTCAAAATATAAGAGTTCAAAATAAGTAATTATGGGATAATAATAAATATCCATTGAGGTTATTCTTATTTAAAGAAATTATTTAACATTTACATAATGTATTATTAGAAAATTCATATTTACTCATTTTTTTTGCTCTCCTAAATACGAGTACGTGCACCTATGGTCAAAGGCAGGGGTATCAAACATACGGCCCGCGGGCCGGATCCGGCCCACCTAGAGGTTTAGTATGGCTCGGGGGATAAATCTGCATTATCATGAAAAAAAAAGAATGTATTTACTCTATTTCCCTAAAAACTTATGTTTCTTATATTATCTGCTAGGGGCAAAGTATTTTAGTATGCGCAGACAACATGAAAGGAACTACCACAAGGAGGTGATAGCATTGAACGCCTGTTCAGCGTATGTTGGCATATTATCCACTTTTCCTTTGTCCTCGTACCTTCACCATCGAAATATCTCTATCAAAATGGATATAGAATGTCGGATTTCAAAGTTTTATAAACGTATTAAAATTATAAAGTTTTATAAAAGAATTTTTTCAAAAATTATAAGTTTTTATTATTGACTTATTTTTCTTTACACTAATTATTAGTATTAGTGACTAATACAAAGAAAAAGGTAGACTTATTGTTAGTTCTATGAAATTTTTGCAATGAACTTACTGGTCCAGCCTGTTTGAGATCAAACTAAGCTGTATTCTGCCCCTAGACGAAAATGAGTTTGCCACCCCTCGTCTAAGGGATAACGGCATAAAGATGAGTAAAGTGACCTAATATTATTGGGATATCTCCACACACTGAGTGTAACTCACTTCTGTTTGCTCTCTGTTCTTGCATAATAAATCATTGGATTTTTCTATGAGCATGAACTAATTTTATCTATAAATGATTTATCATGGAAGGTTCTCATTTTCAATGGAAGAAAATATGAAGTCGCACTACCCTCAAAAGGTTGCGCATAATCTTTGATTTTTCTTTTCTTTTTTTGAGATATCTACTATTTTACATTCCTAGGTGCAGGAATCAAACTTTTCAATAAATAAAGTTAACGTTTTTGCAAGATAAAAATTTCATGAATTTGGAAAGCTGTATATATATAATATGGTACTAGAGGGTTAGGCTAGCCCAGTGGCAATGTACTCGCCTCTGGAATGGTATATCCGGGGTTCAATACCTACTCTGGCCCACGAGAGGTGAATAAATCTAAGCATGTCAATAAGAAAATGGGAAAACAAGACTAAGATCTTTCAAACGTAACAAGCGGTTACGGTTGAAGTTATCAACTTCTGACGAATACCGCTTGTTACGGTTGAAAGATCTATGTCTTTTTTCTCATTTCATATTGTGGTTTGATAATTAATATATATATATATATATATACACTTTAACACATAGAAAAGAACACAGAAAGACACTACAGAACTCACTTCGTAATTTCGACATCCGTCATCATCGGGAAGAAGTGCGAAGTACTCGCGTTGAGAAGCAAACTGCTACTGGCCTCCAGAGTAACTCGTGGAACCAACGCAATGCTGCTCCCCAGCGGAGGAGAGGAAAAATAGAAATCCCTCCAATATTTATTTAGAAAACAAGATAAAAAATATATATAAAAAAAATATATATATAAAATACGAAATAATAATAATAAAAAATAAATAATAATAATAAAAAAATAATAATAATAATAAAATAATAATAATAATAAAATAAAAAATAATTAACGGTACAGGTTGAGACCAGGAGGAGAACGAGCCCCAAGGAGGCATATGAATGCCTCTTCGGAAGCTCTAAGGGTGACATGGGAATTAGACTCGGGGATTTGTTTGAGGATTTGTACCCTGAAACAATCATTGAAAGGGAGGTCATGGGAATTAGCATGGATAGCTATGGGTAGGTCTCTGCGCTGACCAACGGACGCCCTGTGATTGTTCATACGCAGGCTCAGCTTGGTTGAAGCCAAGCCAACGTAAAAAGCATCACATCGAGTGCACTCCAAACGGTAAACGCAGTTACAGGAAGTGCAAGATGTATCAGAAGGAACAGGATAGGAGTTGTTACTGAGAGGGGAAGTAAAGTAAGGACTGGAGTTAATTAGGGGACAGGTTTGGCAGTTACGGCGTTCACATCGCTTCATCCCTCTGCTAGCACAGGGGCTGTTGGAAATATGGGTAAAAATGGATTTAAGGTTGGAAGGTCTACGGTAGGAGAAAGTAGGGGACTGACTGAAAATAGGAGAAGTAGACTATATATATATATATATATAGTTCACAAAGGAAAGAGAAAAAGAGTTAAAAACTGTTTTTCATGTTTATTGTGAAGTGCTATAATAATTATATGCAAAAGGAGTGATATAACGTTTGGAGATAATTGATGGTAGGTTGAAGTTGTTTTAAGAGTGTTCATACCGAGAACACTGACCTAGAACACTGCAATGGTTACATCAGCATCGATAGGCACTTTTTAAGCTGAAGCCTGAAGGAAACAAATCCAATAATTCCTTGAGTCACCCCCTCTGCTTTCAGTCCCGACCAGTTATAATATTGACTTCTTCATGAACTATTGCCTCTTCTTAATTGCTCGTATGTTCCCATTTTTATTTAGATATAAATAAAACTCGATATATACCTTAAGGAAATATTTTTTTTATATAGTTGAAATGTTTTGTTGAAGTTATTTATTAGTGCGTCTATTGACTTATGGTAACTGAAGTTACCTATGTTATGTTTTGAAAAGTTATTCATTAGTATATCTTATATTTACTTGATCGTAACTGAAGTTATCTATGCTTTGCTTTGTTAAAGTTATTTATTAGTAGATCTTATATTGCCTTGATGGTAACTCAGTCTGTATTTACTCAAAGTGGACTCTGCGTTAATATTCAAGGTTTTTCTAAACACTGGATGATAGTATTTTATAAATATATATTGCTTGTCTTACGCAATTATGTATGTAATTATGCATACTGAAAATACATCTGAGATGATCATAGCATGGAAATACAGAAGCAAGGAAGCAGTAAACTAAGATTTAAATTATTTGACCTTAGTCCAATATCAATAGGGTAGATATCATCTTTCCCTTAATATGCTGTTGGTGTTTTTGAACCTCTTTCTGATGTCCATCTCCAAGAGTAATTCATCTAAATCGTTTAACAGTAGGTCAATACATATACTCATAGTATCTGATTCCGTTTCTTGAACATGCACGGCGTCTGTATCCTACGAGTTACTTTTTTATACCGATACCATTAGGAAATTGTAAGGTAAAACTTTATCTTACTTTCTTAAATTAACTTGCATTAATTTCTGAGCAATATAAATGTATTTCATTGCAAAATTACAAAGTTAGTTTAAGGATCGAAAATCAAATAACAATCAATGTTATTTAAACATAATAACATTGTTTATTATGTTTAAATAATAAACATAATCAATCAAATGCGATTTAATTATCAATTGTTCAATGCTTTAGTCTACCAGCTGGCACAATGGTGTATCAGGGACTGATAATGATTTCTTTATTTATAAATGTGACATATTCTTCTTGATTAAGTTTGTGATTTAATATCTGTTGTGCTTACCGAGCATGTTCAAGTCGAGAAGTTGTTATACCTCTTAATAAGTTGCTCCTTTTAGTACTTATGTTTAAATTTTTATATTCGGTTCTTTAAGTGTCACTGAAAGACGAAAGATAAGGGAAAGTAGAACTGATTAACGTTTGTATTTTGTACAGTGACTTTGGGGCGTGCCGTGGCCTTTTGCCCCAGTCCCGCCGATAGTGTCCTCCCTGTAGTCATTTCCTCACTTTGTTTGATAGATGACAGTAGTACTGATTGACGTTTGTATTTTTACAGTGACTTTGGGGCGTGCCGTGGCCTTTTGCCCCAGTCCCGCCGATAGTGTCCTCCCTGCAGTCATTTCCTCACTTTGTTTGATAGATGACAGTAGTACTGATTGACGTTTGTATTTTTACAGTGACTTTGGGGCGTGCCGTGGCCTTTTGCCCCAGTCCCGCAGATAGTGTCCTCCCTGTAGTCATTTCCTTATTTTGTTAGATAGATGAAAGTAGGACTGATTGACGTTTGTATTTTGCACAGTGACTTTGGGGCGTGCCGTGGCATTTTGCCCCAGTCCCGCCGATAGTGTCCTCCCTGTAGTCATTTCCTCACTTTGTTTGATAGATGACAGTAGGACTGATTGACGTTTGTATTTTGTACAGTGACTTTGGGGCGTGCCGTGGCCTTTTGCCCCAGTCCCGCCGATAGTGTCCTCCCTGTAGTCATTTCCTTATTTTCTTATATAGATGGCAGTAGGACTGATTGACGTTATATTTTGTTCAGTGACTTTGGGGCGTGCCGTGGCCTTTTGCCCCAGTCCCGCCGATAGTATCCTCGCTGTAGTCATTTCCATATTTTCTTATATAGATGACAGTAGGACTGATTGACGTTATATTTTTACAGTGACTTTGGGGCGTGCCGTGGCCTTTTGCCCCAGTCCCGCCGATAGTGTCCTCCCTGTAGTCGGTTCTTTGTTGGACCTCCATCAAGGACCCTCATGTTCTTCACCAAATCCTCATGCTTTCTTCAAACTAAGTCTTATTCATCGGATACTTCACTCCGAACCTCGCCTTCCACTTGGTCAGTAAATTTTTTCCTTCTTGTTTCTATTTATTTTCAATTTTTTTTATCATTAAATTATAAGATCAATTATAAATTTTATTTTTTAATATTTTCTATTTAACCAATGGTATGTGTTAAGGCTACATTGTTAATTGTTTCAAGTATTTTGTAATTAATATTTTAGACGTTACATCAATGCAGAATTGAATAAAGATATAATTTGAATTCATAAAGAAACAATTTTTCGTAATCATCCTTTGCTGCTGTAACTGTAGAACTAAGATAAATTAAATAGAAAGATAATTTTTGACTCTATTGAATTTTAGGAAACAAACTCTTCTTAAATAAATAGATATTCATTTAACGACGAGTGTTTCCCAAATACTGTGGCACGCTCCAAATATAGTACGTGGTTAGAAATCCAGTTTGAGCGACTATCTTCAGGGGAGAAATATATGGATTGGTCAAACAAATCTGTGAATTGACCTTTTACAACCCATAGTTTTATTTCAGAATAAAATATGATCTTTCAGTCGCAATTATCATTATAAACAACAACAAAACAAATATTGCTATGTTATTTTAATCTTTAATTAACTTCTTTCGTCTATCGTACTAATTAAGCACTATAAATGATAATGATTGTATATATGAGATATGTTTTTTATTGTATTGAATTGAAGTAGTTATTTTTTTTAATTTGTTCACATTTTTGTTACTCTCAATAAGTTTTATTGATTGCCTCTGTTTTTTAATTTTTACTTATGTATTAACTTTATTATGGTTATAATAATTTTTATTGAGGACTCATGTACTTTTAAATATATGCATATTGTTAGTGCCACAGAGGTTAGTAAATAGGATATTATTATCAACCGTCATACCTCGTCTATCGCTGGTGGAGTCGCCCGACCGGTTTTTCAATGGCTACATCATCACAGAGTCCCATTGATGATGCAGCTATTGCGAAACCGGTTGGGCGACTCCACCAGCGATAGACGAAGTATGACGGTTGATAATAATATCATGTACTTTTATCTGTGAGTAAATTAATAAGTAACGACAGTAATAAGAAATAAAGTAATGTATAAACTAGTTTTTATATAATAGAGAAATTAAAATCTTTAACATCAATTAACTTTAATGATATTAGGGCTACAGTGTTGGTTTCACTTTTGATTTCCTGAAGTAACACATAGGTTCTAACATATAGGGTGCTACAGGCTATTTGTTTTTCTTTCAGTGCATTATGTTGGCGACACTTGCGGCACTAATGACGGCGCAATGTTGGCTACACTGCAGATCATGGCTCTTTCCTCCCTTACTTGTCCTCACTCACCCCCCATTACAGGTTTTTTTAACCAAATATAACTTTTATCAAAAAATATTAGAACCAACCGCTATAGCCATGTTGAACACACTAGTAACTATTAGATCTTCAAGTTTAAGCAAAAACTACTATTGGTAGAAGAGGATGGGTGACCGCCAATAACACTACGTGCAGTTTGTGCCTTTGAAAATGCTCCTCACACATGATTAATATAGGGATCCTAACACCCAATTCACATCTTCACCCTTTATTATATAGTCTTCACATTGGTATCTTCATTTGTAACCACGGTAATCAGGAGTTAGATATTTTCCTATAATCCTTCCAGAATTTATGATTTTCTGTCAAT
Organism: Hermatobates lingyangjiaoensis; assembly: GCA_026182355.1. Taxonomy (NCBI): domain Eukaryota; kingdom Metazoa; phylum Arthropoda; class Insecta; order Hemiptera; family Hermatobatidae; genus Hermatobates; species Hermatobates lingyangjiaoensis. The sequence goes on along the minus strand of JAPFBL010000051.1, from coordinate 725,350 downwards.
TTCACATACTAATAGTAAATGTTCCTGTAGTCTTAACTTTTTTCTTGAAGTATGTGTTGCCATGGACAATTGCCATTTTTCTACTTTCATGCACTTAAAACTTACCAATACTCAGAAGTAACTTCAATATAATAGTTGCTACCTTAAAGTTAAGGCCTTATCTAGGATCCCTATCTATTTGCAATCATCAAACTTTTAGCAATATCTAAGACCGTATATTTTATCTAAACCTTTTAAAGATACATTTTTTTTTGGAATGTGGCTTTCCCTCCTATTTTATGAATTACAAGAAGAAAAAAAATAATGGAGTAAAATTCCTTAATAAGAGTGTCTCATGTTCCTTTTCCTGCACTTCTTCTGTCTTTAATCAGCCGCCTTCTATTTCTTACTAAAAATCTCTACCCTGAGGAGCATTTATATTTAGTAATTATTACGTAATTTTGCTCCTCTCTATGTTATCATATTGAACATTATGTATGTAAGTTTTGTATTATACTTTTTGATGAATTCATTGTTATAGTGAATTGATAGGCATGGTGCGGCATTGTGAATGTTTATCACTAAAGTATTCATTTGAAATATACAAAAAGCCTTCCAATCATCAATTCCTGTTTTGTTTCAGTATTCATTGGACCTGAAAATACCAGACAAAGAGCGTCAGTAACTCATCTGACGAGACCTTTAGGGCTGCCTCATATTGTACCCTTTACTCTTCCATCATCATCATCATCGGTTGACTCTAAAAGCCTTCTTCATCACATGGCTGAATATCCCATAGAGCTGCATGCCCAGGTACACATAATATATCAATGTCTTAAAAAGGTATTTACAACCTGAATGACATCGGTTTTAAGTCGCCTATTGTCTTAATCAAACATTCATTTCTTGAAAACTACAATAATTTGATAAACTTGATTTTTCGAGAATGTGATTGTATATATGATAATCTTGTATTATAATTACTAATAATAATGGACTTAGAGTAATAAAATGGGCTACCCTGTACGTTTGCCTCTTCCTCTGAACGACTTTGAACCTCGCCGAACGATCATCTTCTGTAACTTGCTACCATTTGTCTGAACAGACTTAACATACGGGGTATGATGATTTATCTATAACCAGCTTTGCACATGTGAACAAAAGTAATCCATTCGTCAGACATTTTTCGTGAACGTGTTTTTGACATTTCAACTTGAACATTAAATACTTGAGAGCACAGCTTTACGAATGCCATATACCAAAAATTTTAGTTCACGTTGATTTAAATTACATGGCCAAATAAACAACAGAAAGTCCACAGAACAAATGGTGTACCATGAAAATTGGTTCAAGTTGGATGCATTAAATCCTAGCAAGTTACCATAATGCTCATCAGTTTAAATACATGACACTAAAATATCTGCATATTGTTAGTGCCACAGAGGTTAGTAAATAAGATACAAGTATCATTATCAACCGTCATACCTCGTCTATCGCTGGTGAAGTCACCCGACCACCTTCACGAGCGATAGACGAGGTATGATGGTTGATAATGATATCTTACTAAAATATCAACTATCTCACTATTTTAAATCTACATCTGTTAACTCCTTTAAAAATGTAAAATAATTTAGGTAATCTAATACAACTCAATATCAGACTACTTCTTTCGTGGCCTGCTAAGCTTCAATTAGAAAAATATCTCCACTCTTCTGAAGTTAACTATAAAATATTTGCTAAAGATTACTTTTTCCTTAGAAAAGCTTAATATTGTTAATATAAAAGTATCAAATTTAGCATATTATAAGGACTAAATATGTCTTTTTCTTCTTACATACTATAATTTTTATCCATACTTGTTTTAAGTAAAACATTGTCTAAGGTCCATTGAAAACTTAGTAACAAACATTCTTATTAATTGATTGTTTTTGTTAAGATATAATTAATAATCAAGATAGAAAAAAAGAAGAAATATCATGTATCATTTGTGGGTGGTTTAAATGGTTATTAAATTAATTGATTAGCGCCAACAGTCATACAAAGTGGCATCTTTGTTTCACAACGGCTGTTACTAGAGGTGCTTTAAATTTGATACTGCTGTTCAAAATGGGCCGTAATATCCAACCTCCCAGTCATTTTGACACAAGGTCACTGATAGTTACTATCTTTATCTTCATCAGGTTTGTCCTGCAGGTAGTTGTAGTCGGTTAGGGGAGAGAAGGAAGTTATTCCAGGAATGCGAAAGGTAGTTGAAGATAAAAGCCCAACCTCTAGAACAAAGATAAGTTTTTCAACCAATGCACAACGAAAATAAATAAGAATCTAAAAATATTATGTAAAAGTCAACAGTTTTAGAATCTAGTTCTTTCTTCTATTATTTATTAGTCAATAGTGCAGTAGTGAAAAAGGTCAATTCGTAATACTGTCAGTCCACTATGTTAGTAGCTTCTGGTCTGATCTTTTAACAAATGAATAAGTAAAAGTTAGTAGTTCCATATAGTATAGTGCAGTGCTTCTCAAACGGTGCGCCCTGGAAGGTAGCCTGGTGCGCCCCAAGATAACAGAAGATTAAGTTTATATAACAGATTTATATTTTAGTTTTTGCATAATTTTAATTTATTTGAGAAAACATCAAGTATGTGGTTTTTAAGTCCGAGTCAAGTTTCGGCCACTTCATATTTTGAACTGGAAGGTAAATTTCTTTAATCTTTAAGCATCAATGGATAATACTTCCTCTTTGCCTTTACTCGCGGATTTAAATCATTTTTACTAGCCCTCTCTCCCTCCCTCTCACTCTCTCTGTCTCTCTCTCTCTCTCTGATTCTTTCTTCTTCTTAAAAAAAAAACTATATATTTTAATTTCCAATCATTTTCTTTTTATCAAATCCCAGGACTAAATTTTCTATATTAAAATCAGTGATGCGCCCCAAAGTTTTGGTTTGGTTTCATAGGTGCACCCTGAAGTAAAAAAGTTTAAGAAACACTGGTATAGTGTGTCAGGTTATACTGGATGATTCTGGGGCTAAGAACTATGAATATGGATTAGTAGAATGAGTTTTGTGTTTTCAATGCTAATCAACCATTCGATGTAATTTTGCACCGTCTCCAATCCTAGCTTACCAGGTCATCAAAGTTTCTTAGCAACTAAAGAGTGCAGCCTACAAGGTTAGAACGTCTATGCTGATTTTTATCAAGAGAAGGTTTTTTTTATAAAACTTTACAGAGCATGTATACTTCATTTTTGATCGTATTATTGAAGCATTGGTATTCACTACAAGGATTAGTACAAGGTGATATGCTAAAGTTACGGATTATTTTCTCCAGTTAAATTATGTTTAAATATCTTTTTACTGTCAAGTAGAATGTCCAGATACCAAAATTTATTTTCACAAAGTATTTTGAAACCATTGCCGCATTTCCTTCCTAATACCAGGTGCCACACTAATCACCCAGTCATTTATTAGCGCTGGCGTCCATCAGAGACGATAGGTACAATAAATAATATTGCTTAAAATAAAACCATACTTTAATTAAATTTCTGTAATAATTCACCGGTAAAATGTTTGTTTTAGATGGTGGTTGAACTCGCCAAATCATCAGGCATCAAAGCACCTCTTATATTATTCTACAAGCCTTCTCAATGGTCTTATTCCATAACCAAGGCTGTCTTGAAATCAATCACTTCTGATAAACACTTTTGTCAATCTAATATTGCGTTACCATTCAATAATAGCACTCATCTAACAAGTATTACTTCTTCAGGTAATTTTATTTTAATTTACTTACTTTTTCCTTTAACTTATATTTTTGACTCTCTTATTTGTTATATATAGTTCAATCGAAAGATGGAGTTTTCCTGATGATTGAAGACAATGATTTACTCGACACTGTTCATGAATTATCTAATCATAGTGGCATTACCAATGCATTGTTTCAACTACCTCTGTTTGTGTCTCTTCCTTCAACAAGTCGTCTGAACAGACATATTTGGAGAAACAATACTTTCTTCATTTCTCTATCAAGGTAAACCAGACAGTTTAAACTATAAATCTACAATTTAAACGTATTATTTAAGAAAAAAATATCAAACAACAAAAAAATGTAATTATACCATAATTACTATATATATATATATATAGTAATTATGGTATAATTACTATATATATATATATATAGTAATTATGGTATAATTACTATATATATATGAAATGGGAAAACCAACCAACCAACTGAGTTGGGTTTTTGACTCTGAAGAAGACCGCTTGTTACGGTTGAAAGATCTTAGTCTTGTTTTCCCATTTCGTATTATGGTTTAATCATTGATTGTTATTTCACGTGTTTATGTGAAATCTTTTATATATATATATATATATATACGAGTTCGAGATTAACAAAGAGCAACACACAAAGTAGGGAAACACACTTACAGACTCAAATTTTTGAGTAATCCGTCTTCAGGAGAAAAGAGATTGGGAGACCAAGCACGTTGTAGACGCAACGGCAAGTAACGGGGTTTCCCTACTTTGTGTGTTTCTCTTTGTTAATCTCGAACTCGTATTGTGTCCAGTTTGGATCGTATTTCGTTTTATCAGTGAATATATATATATATGTACATTATTGAAAATGACACCGAATTTAGCTGATACCTGTTTCTTAACAAGTTTCTCAATTTTTCTAAATAACACTCTCGTTATTTCGTCTACACAATAAAGTATATCTCCTATGGTCGACATGTTTCGAAACATGAATGAATGTTGATCATTCGAAACATGTCGACCATAGGAGATGTACTTTATTGTGTAGACGAAATAACGAGAGTGTTATTTAGAAAAATTGAGAAACTTGTTAAGAAACAGGTATCAGCTAAATTCGGTGTCATTTTCAATAATGTGTGTATCAAGGAAGGACTGCTACCAAAATTTACGAATATATATATATATATACTTTAACACATAGAAAAGAAACAGAAAAAGTCACTACAGAAACTCACTTCAATATTTCGACAATAGTCGTCATCAGGAAGAAGAGTACGAAGTACTGACGTTGAAAAGCAAACAGCAACTCTCTCTCTCTCTCTCTCTCTCCTCTCTCTCTCTCTCTCTCTCTATATATATATATATATATATATATATATATATATATATATATATAAAATAAATTCAAAACGAAGGAAATACACAGAAAGACACAGACATAACTCACATCGATATTTCGACCATCGTCGCCATCAGGAGGTGTGAAGAGTGAAGAGTCCCACAAGAAGGCATGGCGGTGACTCACCGCTCACCAAAAAAAAAAAAAAAAAAAATTGACCGAACGCCGATTAGAGAACACACCTATCCTATCAAACGGTCGATATATTATTGAATCTGTTATGTATATATATTTCAATAGATAATTAGTAGTGTTATATATAAAGTCATAATATGCAACCGAGATTCGGTCAATTTTCTAGGTTCAAAATCAAACTTTCAATGCCAACCATTCGGTTTATTTTAAAACCATATTGCTAGGCCTACAAACAAAACAAATGATAATAAGAAATCAAATATAACTGACACTATTTATATATTTTATACATTATTTATATAATAAAAATCATATATAAGATACATTATTTATACATGACTTCTTATTCTTTGTTTCTAGGCCTATGAAAAAAGGTTTTAAATAATACCGAGACGTCGTCATTGAGACTTTCATTTTAAACCTAAAAGTTGACAAAATCCTGATGACACAGGATTTTGACACACACACACATACACATACATACTATATATATATATATATATATATATATATATATATATATATAATATATACTTCGAATAAAATGAAAGGTCCATGTGATATAATAAGTGTAATAATATAAGTCTAAAGTGTATATAATATATATATATATATATATATATTATATATATATATATATAACAATTAAAATAAGCAGTGACACATAAACAGAAACACAACAAAGACTCACTTTTCAATATTTCGACCGTAATGGCGGTCGTCCTCAGGAGAAGAAGTGAATTGACGGAGCGACGACAGTCAACTCAATACGGTCGAAATATTGAAAAGTGAGTCTTTGTTGTGTTTCTGTTTATGTGTCACTGCTTATTTTAATTGTTATTTGTCCTGCCGGACCGTTTTTCGTTTATCATGGTATATATATATATATATATATATATATATATATATATATATATGAATGATCAATGATCAAAGAAATGGGAAAAAAGACTAAGATATTTCAACTGTAATAAGAGATCGTCATCAGAGTCAAAAACCCAACCCAACAGTTGGGTTTTTGCCTCTGAAGAAGACCACTTGTTACATTTGAATGATATTAGTCTTTTTTTCCCATTTCTTTTTGTGGTTTGATCTTTGATTGTTATTCACGTGTTTATTGTGAAACCTTGTTATATATAAACATGTATTAACAGTTCAAGTTTACCTCTCAAACCATAAACATAATCTCCTGATGATGACGGATGTTAAATATCGCTAAATTAAAAAAGTAACGTACACCGCACTGCGTGGTTAGTTGCTGTTTGCCAGCCGAGTAGAACTGCTTTTCTTCATTTTTTTCTCCAGATGATGACGAGGTTGAAATATTGAATGGAGTTGTGTTGTTGTTTCTATGTGTTCTTTTAAAGTAATATATATGTAATAAACTGACAAAAGTTTTGTTTTTTGAAGCATAAAATTAAGCTTGATTTATTTTTTCTAGTTGCCTTAAAGGGATTACTTCCCAACTATACAACTGTGAAACACTTTTCAAAGAGAATGTGGAATATTTTCGTCAAAACTACAAAAAAATGTGTATTCAATACAATATTTCCAATTGTCACAATCAACTAGTTGAGGTAAGAAAGATATAACCGTCTTTTATTCAATGGTGTTCAAATCAATAAAAAGATGTTTCTTGCAATAAAGAAGTATTTACGGACACTTCTGAGAACTAAGAATCGTTCAGTTGTAATAACTATATTTTAAAATTTATCACTGTGTGAGTTTTTTTTAATATAAAATATAATAAATTCGTTTTTTTACTAAATTTTCAAGCTAATTAAGAAATTTTTGAAAGAATAAAGAAAATTATGGGTTTTTTGGAGTAGGGGAATGTTAATAAAATCAATTAAAATAAAATCAATATCCGTAGCAGACAATAGGAAAAACCAACACCCAACCACCACAAAAATCAGAAATAGGAAGGGAACAGGAGTTCACTGCAAAGTGAGGCTCATGTTTTCTGACAATAATCTTATATCACAGCGGGACTGTGCAACCTCTATACCCATTGGCGGAATAACGGAGCTTCGCTGGGCAGCGGGTAACTGGGACCGCACGTATTGGACCTACAAACTCTACTCTCCTATTGACCACCATTGTAACGAATCATATATATATATATATATATATATATATATATATATATATATATATATATATATATATAATATATAGCTTAAAGGGATTGAACTTTTCCAATGATGGTTTCACCAACCGTATTTTACATACACTTGAGTTAGGCAATTAAGAACTTCCAATGGAGAATCAATCTTTATTATATGGTATCACAAAGGGTCAATGTTCGGCCTATGTGTGTTCTGTTGGAACACTGCAACCTAACGCCGTCTTATTCATCAAACCTCCGGTGACGTCGCAAATCTTCTTCCAAGTTGTAGTTACAACCATTAGAAGTTAGAGCGTAATTCGTGGACACCACTGTTGCAACCACAATCGGGAGGGAAGGCGACGTCACGTCGGCAGGCTGATGAGGGGTGATAGTGGCGTTGTGAACTGAATGACTAGTAACTTACAAGTTCCAAGAAAAAGCATATTACTGAAATATAAAAGAAGAAACTGGGCAAATATTTTTTATTATTATTATTATTTGAGGATGACTATAGCACTTCGTCCTAAAAAGAAAAAAAACTATTGTACTTTCCCCCTTCTGTACTAAAGTACCCCAGCAGTTAGCTTTAACGCCTCCAAGAAGCTTAGTACTTTTTCTGGTTCCAGCAGTAAATGTTTTTCTATGGTTTTTTGAGTGTCCCAAAGCACCTACCTTACAGTAGTTGAGTGTCCCAAAGTTGCCTTACAGTCAGTCAGCAGGTGCAACGGTATTTCTTTATCTACTTTGCAGAATCCGCACAAACCATCATTGATAATATCCATTCAGGCTTCCTACGTTTTGGGAGAAAGTAACTTCCTTTCTCCTTCTTCGGATGCACTTGTGGGAGATTGGCTCCCACTATTTAGGCTTTTACACCCTCTGCGCTTCCGCAGGATGGTCTCGTGGCTTCCTTCTCCTAAGTATCATACAGGGGAAAATTCTTGAAGCTCTATCGGTGGTATGGGGCGAATATAAAACATGTTCCATGATAGTTCACTCTCACTGTTATTACACTTTTTATCACCTTGTTCGTTTATATTTGGTATTTTTTTTTACAAGATTTTTGTTATCAGGACGTTATAAAAGAAGTCGGAGGAGACTGGAGCGTGGTGCTTTACTCGCAAGCCTCTGCTGCTATCCATCTAGCTCTGAATGCCGTCCTAACCTCTTGCCCGGATGGATCATTCTCTTGTCTCAACCACTCCACTCCTCTACTGTCTTCTATTTGGAGTCAATTCCTTTCTGCAGCTGTCACCAAACTATCCAGCCAGTCCTATAACCCTCTCATTATCATAGAAAGAAATATTTCTCCAAGACTGAGTACGGTAAGCAATTTTCTTAATGTAATTTAAAGATGCTATTTCGATTATAATTATAGTTCTCAACCTCTTTCTTTTTCGGTTTTCTCTTAAAGTGCTATTCAAGATGCAGAATGCTGGATCATTTGTTATTTGCTATCTATTTTAATTATGAGCGTATTACTACAAGGGTTGATTCAAAATGACCTAAATTTTAGCTTAATAAAGTTTATTAAACTTGGGATCTTTAAGGACATTGTGTAGGCTTGAGACAAAAAACTCTTGGATCACGATGAAGGTTGGACATTCACACTGCAATACTAACTTTTCTTTTCGAATAAAAGTTTGAATTGTATCTGAAAATATTCATTTCAGTTTAAAACAGAGATAACAAATTATATTATTTATGATGGGCCAATTAATAAATTTACTTGAAAGTATTTTTATGATAGTTGATAAACCAATGACTATTTAATTTAGGAAGATACAGATTAAAATTTTAAATTTGGCAAACAATAATATGTAATATACTAACTTTTAGAAAAATGCCTTCATGGTATGCTTGATAGATTTGTTTACATTAATATGTATACAATTCTAACTAAAAATTTAAAAAAAAAACTTTCATGCTGCTAGCAGGCATTTGGCAGCAATGTGACCAATTTGTAAATGCAGAATATGAAAGAATCAGTATTTTTATTAATTTAAAACTGTAAGAAAAGTATTACAATAAAAATGATGTCAAGTAAATGGCAAGCAAAAATTGATAGCATTACTTAATTCTGAATCAAAAGATTATGTTTATATGAATTCTTCTTGAAATTATTTGTTGACAGGCAGCCATTTTGCTAAGAAAAATTTCTGTGTTTTGTGTTTGTTAAGGAGCATCACGTCGTCTAAAGGTTACAAACATATTGTATTCAATTTACAAAGTTTGAATTTAATAAAGTCTATAAGAATATAATTTCGATCTTTCCTTCGTTATAAGTTTTCATGCAGTACCTCATTTGCCACCTGGAGGAAGAGAACAACTGAGTCATACATACATACACTAACTTTATATATATATAATATATATATATATATATATATAACCCCTGTTTGTTGTACTTAACGGATTTGTTTACAACAAATTAGAAAGTTTTTACAAAGGAATCGAAACAAACAGCTTTATTTCTTTTAATTTATGAGATGTAAAAGATATTGCTTTCAATATGTAAAATTACACAATATGTTTATAACTTTTTAAGTAACATATAAAAGTACAATGAATCACAAAAAGAAAATGTATTTAAATTTATGACATGAAGATTGAGATCGGCGTATTTCAACAAAATAAAGTAATTTAAACGATATTACTGATAGTACCAAAAGAGGTGGTTAGTAAGATTATAAACAAGTTAAGTGCCTTATTTTGTACATTGACTTATTTATAAGTCGACCGGTTTTTGGAAGTAGTCCATTATCAAGAGCAAACTGAATGTTATACTGTTATATTTGAGTGAATCGGTTACTTTCTGTTGAGTCGATTGTTGTTTTTCTACTTTATTTGTTCCAGTAAATATTATGTTACTTCATTAAAAAATAACAAAGTTATTTTCCACAATTGATATTTAGTTTACTTTACTGTAAGCAATGTATAGTCACTGTGAAAAATTTCAAACTGATATATATATTATATATATATATATATATATATACACAATTAAAAGAAACGGTCCAGCGGACTTTTTTACAATAAAATAAAAAACGAAGGAAACACACAGAAAGACACAGACATAACTCACATCGATATTTCGACAATCGTCGTCAATATCTGCAATAATCTCCAAGACCGCAGACATCACCTTAACCTCTTAAAGGACAAATTTTCTGAACGAGGCTATCCTCGCTCCTTCATTGATAGTCGTGTTTTACCGGCTGACATCTCCCACCAACCCAGACCCAAGAGGGATAGAAGTAACACTTCCTTCTTCCTGACAACCTACTTCCCTGGCGCTTATAAGCTTCGTGCTGTTATTAAGGAGTCTTTTCCGATTCTGTCTACTTCTACTTCTACTTCTTCCATCTTTAATCACCCCCCTTCTATTTCCTACCGTAAACCTGCCAATCTAAAAAGCATTTTCTCTCATATTTCCCCTCAGCCTTCCAATCCTGTTCCTGGAATGAAACAATGTGGACGCCGTGGCTGTCAAACTTGCCTGATTGTAAATCCTAATCCTTCCTTCGATTCCCCTCTCCACCATAGTTCCTACCCGGTTCAGGTCAATTCCTCCTGTACCTCGAGCAACTGTGTTTACCGACTGGATTGCACTCAGTGTGACTCCTTTTACGTTGGCTTAACTTCTAATAAGTTGAGCCTTCGTATGAATGGTCATAGGGCTTCAGTCGGTCAACGCAGTAACTATCCTGTAGCCATCCATGCGAACTCGCATGGACTCAGTTTCAATGACTGTTTCAGGGTTCAGATCCTGAAACAGATCCCCGAATCCAACAATAAAGTTACCCTAAGAGCTTCAGAGGAGGCATACATATGCTTACTTGATGCTCGCTCTTCCCCCGGACTCAACCTCAACCGATAATTTATTTATGATTTATTTATTTATTTATTATTTTTTATTTATTTATTATTTTTTATTTATTTATTTATTATTTTTTATTTTACTTTTTATTTATTATTTTTATTAATTTTAATTTGATTTATCTACTTTTTTATAATTTTTTATAGTTATAATTTTTACTCGTTCCTTTTACGTCTTAATTTGGCTCTTCATTTCCTTCCCCCCTCCCTTCCCCCGCTTGGTGGTAAGTGGTGGGGTACTGGCTGCGGTTTCCGAGTCAGTACCGCCCTGTCTTCCTGCGGGACTCTTCGCTCTTCGAACCTCCTGATGACGACGATTGTCGAAATATCGATGTGAGTTATGTCTGTGTCTTTCTGTGTGTTTCCTTCGTTTTTTATTTTATTGTATATATATATATATATATATATATATATATTTGTGTGTGATGGCAGCAAATCCTCACGTAAACATGTTTCATTAAAGGTACACAGCAGCCTCTGAGTTAACGACTTTTAAGCTGGTCTGCTCCAATCTACGAACAACCTTGCTGTGGGCTGGTGTTTAAAGCTGGTTTAAACACTCAAATTTGTGAAATGAACATTATCCCGAGTTGTAGGAATTTTGATAATTCTTACAAACTGGTAATGGACATTAGTCAATAAACTGCGTTGGAAAGTAGAACTGATCAATGAGGTGAACAGCCATGAGAAGTTGACGTTTGATTAGGCTGGATAACCCAGTCAACCAAGCATATCACGTCTGAAATGGCGAATTTTAGTTGATCTGATCCTGCAATCTGAGTGGCTCGAATTTTTAATTTGCACATTCTGATTGGATAGAGTTTTTCTCCATTTTTGTTTTATATATGTGTTGTTTTCCATATCGTCAACCCGATGATGACTTGTGTAAAAGTCGAAAGCTTGTTCCTGCGCGTTTTAACTTTTGTAAGTATTTGTTTTTTGTCACCATAATTGTTTTTATTTTCTGTATTTGTTTTTAATTCATTGTAATTGTTGTTGTGTTTTGATTTGTATTTTGTGTCGTATTAAAAAGTTTTGCCTTTCGTCTGGAAGTTGTGATTTTCTTTTTACATCTGCTCATGCCAAATTAAGATGTCTGTTAGGGAATTGATATGGCTTTTAACACCAGCCCACCGCAAGGTTGTTGTATATTGGAGCAGACTAGCTTAAAAGTCGTTAACGTAGAGGCTGCTGTGTACTTTAATGAAACATATATATATATATATATATATATATTTCGAGATTTGGAAAAGAAATCCAGAAAACTAATTAAGACAAAAGTGGGCAGAAAATTTAATCTCACACACACACACACACACACACACATATATATATATATATATATATATATATATATAATATTTCACATATACACGTGAAATAACAATCAATGATCAAACCACAATACGAAATGGAAAAAAACATTTAAAATGCCACTCTTCTCAACACCTCACCATGATGTTTCTGCATCTGGTGTTACAGTTGGGTTTTTGACTCAGGGAAAGACTGCTTGTTACGATTGAAAGATCTTAGTCATTTTTTCCCAATTCATATTGTGGTTTCATCATATATGTATATATAAACTTTAACACATAGGAAAGAACACAGAGTCACTACAAAACTCACTTCGATATATTGACATCCGTCGTCATCAGGAAGAAGTATGAAGTACTCGCATTGAGAAGCAAACTGCTAATCATGTTAAAGGTTACTTTATCGCTCATGTCAAATCTAGTACATACTATTTTTCTCGCTCTCTTGGTTAATGAGATATTTGAAATTTTACATTTTGTGTTGTCTTTATATGTGTAGTCTACTTTTTAAAAAAAAATCATATAATTTAACTTACAAAAAAGGGAAATGTAGCAGTAAAAGACTTATTGATACAACTAGTAGTCACTTGTAGGATTGGTTTACTTTATCTTATTAAAATCTCATGTTCTATATAAGTCTTTTATTGACAATTCCCACAGCTGGGGATGCGTTTAAAAGAAAAAAATAATAGTGGAATTAATTCAGAGTAATGTATTAAAATAAACTACTTTTTTTAAAATGAAAGTAATAATCAATAACCAATGACTGACATGAAAGTATTAAGACATAATTAAAAAACCTACACAACCATTCATATCGTTTATTGACTTGAAAACCATTACATTCAGAGAACAGAGAATGCTCAAAGATTGGCCATTTGTAGTTTTTCAAAATGGAGAGTCTACATTCAGAGTCTTAAATTTTGCCTAACTCAAGCGTATTTAGAGTAGGGACAACTTACGAGTACCTGGCTACGTAAAGACTGGGGGGGGGGGGGGGGGGGGCCCCATATCTTAACGTCCTCATCGAGATACGACACATTCGGATTTGTTCACTCCTCATGTGAATAAAAGAGGGCCAGATTGAGAATCGTAAAGACGATCACGCAAGCCACTGGGCTACCCTGGCATTGAAGAGAAACATAACTTTAGGCGTTCACCAATTCTTTTAAACAATGATGCCAATTAAATTTACTTAATGATTGGAAAAAGTACTAAAAATAATTAAATTTATGACTATATACATTTCTGTTATTAGGTATTCTTAGTGTGACCATTCCAAATTTTTCTTTTAATTGTTGCAGGTTGGCTATGCTATAAATGGAACTCTAGTTAGTGGAGATATAGAATTAAGAGCTCCTTATGTACAATGCTCCTTGGATCAACAAATCAATCAAGTAACAGGGGAACAAGAAAGTGTTATTGAAGTCATGTTCACGAGGGAAACAATCACGCTTTACCGCACTGTCGGCATGTTGGCAGGAATGTGTTTCGGCTCCATTCTGTTCTTACTCATTGTTGTCAAGTGTCTTTATAAATCATTCAAACCTGAGAGCAACTCTAGTGTCAGGTAACTCAATGTATTATGTAACGATTCGTAGACAAGATATTTACAAAAACTTATAGTTTTTACGCAAAGATTGGCTGCTTACTTTAGATGCAGTAAGTCCGTAGAGTTTCTATATCATCAGGTTCATGTCTATGTATCAGTAAGAAGTTCGCAATATTGGAAGTAGTTTTACATTTCAAAGGATGAATATCCCCTTTACATCTGGTCTTGCAATTCAATCTCTGTCCTATACAATATTGCCATCTTTTCATTTTGTTCCATGATCCATGAATTTTTATTTTCTATTTTGGGATTTAAGTTATAATTTATTGAATGTTTGGTATTATCATGATGAATAACATTCAGTTTTCTCTTAATAATGGTAACTGGTCAAGTGACAAACACAACGTCCGAAGTAAATGGAATATTTTCTAATAATTTTACTAATAACCTCTGTGGTAGTAACAATACGAGAATTATTGATCTCCCCGCTGTATTTTCTTAGTAGAAGGAAATTATTTAAAAGTGTTACACTTTTATAATAACAACTAATAGGACATATTTTTTCATTTACAATTTACAGAGATTTAGATTCAAGCTATTATCAACTACTTTCAAAAAACCGATTCTTATTAAATATATTTGTAGTAATTTCGGCTATGGACTGTAGGTCATTTCTGGTATAGTCCTGAAGTCATTTCTCTTATAATTCTGAGATCATTTCTGATATAGTCTGTAAGTCATTCTGCTATAGTTCTGAGGTCATTTCAGCTATAATCCTGAGGTCATTTCTGGTATAGACTTTATGTCATTTCTGCTATAGTCTTCAAGTTATTCTGCTATAATCCTGAGGTCATTTCTGGTATAGTCTTTATGCCATTTCTGCTATAGTCCTGAAGTTATTCTGCTATAATTCTGAGGTCATTTCTGCTATAGATCTGAAGTCTATTTGGCTTATCCGCAACTATATAGTATTAATCCCTTTAATATTTTTTTCATTAAAAACTTAGATATTTAAAATACGTATATAAGATATTGAAATGGATAAAAACAGGCTTCTGTTATACCAAATATACCAATCTACCATAATAAGAAAGAAATTAAATATGTTACAGACTGGATGGAGAAGTGCAAATTTGTATTATTGACTAAGGCCTGATGGAAGAGAGTGAGGAGGGGAGGGTTGGGGGAAAACGAGACAGTTGAACTTTTTTCCTTGGATGAAGAATTTCTACAGAGGGTGAGACGATTTAAAGTTTCAAACCCTTTTATTAAGTCCACAACGCGTCATAACTTAAGTTGTCATGCATGGTTGAGTGGTTCAATCTAACATAAGCTAGTCTCACTTCAGTTTAAGAGACCAGATACACATGTTCCGTTATGAAACACAGCTTAAATATATGCTAGAGCTTTATTATTATAAAAGTGAATTACAGTATTAATGTATAAATGTAAAAATTACTGTTTGCACTATTGAAATGCCCACAAAATATCCAATTAGATGGGAAAGGCTTTCATTTTGTGGAACTTTCACAGTCAAGTCAGATGTAAAAAAAAATCACGAAAAATTAGTTCATATGTAATTGAAAATGAAAATGCATTAAGTAACAAGTCATTTTTGACACTTCTATTGATTGATTACTTTAGCAGTTCTTGGGTGTACGTTGCTAATGGAGAAAACAGATATTTTTAATAACATCTTGACGAGCATTTAACTGTAAGAGTTGTTAGATCCTGTTTTAATCTATAAAAGATATAATAATTGATAAAAAAACCTACAGAATTGATATCAAAATATTCTGATTAAAATATTTTCCTAAAGTATAAGTTTAGAAGAAATTTGAATATAACATAATCGATTAGTCTTTACTTTCATTGGTCAAATATTTTCCTGTGACATGATGCATCTGTAATTCTTCGAAAAAGTGAAATGTTCCTTTTCAGTATTTCAGTAAATCCCTGAATATAAGAGGAGTCCAAAAGTTGAATCAATACCAGTGTTTCTCAAAAGTGCATTCTGCAAAAGACAAAGTTTCTATAAACAAATGTAGATGTTTTGTAACTTATTGTTTGAATATAAAATTACCTTTTGTTCATCCTTGGCGATGCAGAAGTGGGCTGCATCAAGGTTCAACTTTTTACGAAGGTATTAGTAAATTATACTCGTTTACTGTAACATAAAAAAATTCAAAAATCTAATGGATGGATTATTACTAATTCAGAATATTGAAAATTATTCTGAATTATAAATTGCAATTCAGCTCATTTTTTTTAAAAATTATCGAAATATATATTTGTTATATGCACTTATATACTGTTACCTTTAGTCTTGTAGCAGGAGAGGCGGGGATTGGTGCAGCTTGTTAGTTAATTAGTACCCATTATGGGTGAGTTATATTATAATACAGGTTCCCTTAATTTGACTTCACCCCGGTTTATTAGAGTAGAAATCTTAAAAGAATACCCTACATCAGGCATAGGCAACATTTCGAGAACTGGGGGCTCCAATATATGATTTTCAAGTGAGCGCGGGCCGCATGGAATTTCTGTGGTATTTGTATACATATGTCCTATATAATAAATACTAATCGCTATATTAATGTTTCAATAATTATTTACATTTTTATTATTCACTGGACTACCCGTGACCTGTTGGGTCATCCATCACTTCTTTTTTAAAGCAATCATTTTCACGTAGATGCAGATTAACTCTAAATAACCCTACTGATATCAACATGTGATCGCCTATGTTGAAATACTGCTTTACATAAATGAACTAAAACTTACTGAAGAGCCTCTCCTTCAGACTTATGAATAATCATAGCAAATGCTAACTGAATTGGAAATTGAATCCTTGAAAAAAAAAATGTTGGTTGCTCTCTTTAGATAAAAGAAATTTTAATCATGGAGTTAAAACAATTTCCCCTTGAAACCATGATGCGATAATTTTACAAAAAATTACTTTATCGTAAAGCTCCTCAGTTTCATTATATAAACGCTGTAGATCAGCGTTTCTCATACACATCACAGGAGCTCCTTTTTTGAATTCATGCTTATGTTTTGGAAGTGAAGTGCAAAAAGTCCCCTTGACGCAGAGAGT
Source organism: Hermatobates lingyangjiaoensis (assembly GCA_026182355.1). Lineage (NCBI taxonomy): Eukaryota > Metazoa > Arthropoda > Insecta > Hemiptera > Hermatobatidae > Hermatobates > Hermatobates lingyangjiaoensis. The sequence goes on along the minus strand of JAPFBL010000051.1, from coordinate 708,131 downwards.
AGCGCCAAGAATTAAAAGTAAATACGTACAATAAAAAAAAATCATCTAAACAACAATAAGATGGGACTAAGATCTTTCCTAGAAAAAAACTGGTTAGGTTCATTCTATAACAGAAATAGATTTTACATCTGGAGTTAGTAATGTTACTTGAATTATGTTGAGAGAATTTATTTTTTATTCTTCTTTCTTTTTAATATCGCTATTTAAAAAAATCATATAATACTGACTTTTTTGTTTAATGTATATTTGAATGATCCAGTATAAACTGAAATAAACATGTATTCCAAGTTTCACCTGTGCACAACATCCAAGGCAGCATAATTTATATCAGGTTTTTTAATTATATTGTAAGAAAGCCCCCATAGCCCAGAGCGTAGCTTACTGGACTTCCAATGCAAAGGTTGTGGGCTCGAATCCCACAAAATTACGTATATTTTATTATTTATTCGGAAAATGCACGGTGGCAAGAAAACAACTAAACAAGATCGGTCATTAGAGTTCTATAAGTGTATAGATAGATAAATATGATGAAAAAATTGTATTGCTCAAAATCAATATTTTACAGTATTTTCATTACAAAAATTGTAATGAAAAATAATTATCTCATAATTATACTGATGATACATATATAAAGTTAAATGATAAATCCTTGAAAATTAGTATCGTCATATAAAAAATAACTAAAGCATTTGTTGTTGTTACGTAACAACGTTACGTTATACAACGTTGTTACGTTGCTCACTCTCTCTTCAAAAGTGTAATTTCCTTCTCAAATCATTATTGAGCTTTTCTTAATAAGCAAAAAGCAAAGGAATTTTGAATATTAAGATGGAATTCCAGATAATCTCCAAGGGTGCCACAAAAATATGTAGTGGGCCGCAGGTTACCCATGCCTGCCCTACATCGTATAGGCTCGAGACCAGCAGCGTCTGTATGTTTTTTCCGATAATAACCAGAAAATTTTCAATCTCCCGACATAAATATTTGAAATTTTCTTATGGTAGTAGACAAAAATTGTTTGAGGCCACAAGGCTGAAAAATACAAACAACTTTTAGTCAATATTTGTTCATTATATAATGAACAAAACTGGTTACAATATGTACATTGTTTTATATCCTCAGCCTGTATGGTGAGCAATTATATCAAGATTTTCCTGCAATAAAATGATAATGCAAAGGGAAGGGTATTTTTGAAAGTGATTTCAGATAGTTGTAAAAGTATTTTGCTTTAAAAACCTCTTTATTTACCATTCATTCAGGACACCAAGCGCACTTGCGAAGCGACGGTTGGAGACCCAACCATCTCACCTACTTGGGTCTTCAACCGTTGCTTCGCAAGTTCGCTTGGTGTTCCTACCTCCACTCTACTGATGACAGATCAACCAAAAATTAGAGACTGTAAGTGTGTTTGTCCCTTTACTCTGTATCTATAGTTTACTGTGATACGTATATATATATTGGTTTTTTGACTCTGAGGAAGACCGCTTGTAGATTGAAATATCTTAGTCTTTTTTTTTTCCTTTTCTTATTGTGGTTTGAACAATGATTGTTGTTCTACGTTATTATTGTGAAATCTTGATATATATATCAGTCTAGTAGTCGAAAGTTTTGTCCGGTTAACATTGTTGTTCCTTTAAATAATGTAAATTTCATTTCCTTAGTTAAAAAATTCTTATTTCTGCCTATGAAAAAGGTTTTAAATAAAACCGAAACGTTGGCAACGAGAGTTTAATTTTTTATCCTGGAAATTGACCGAACCCGATTAGAGAACATATATATATATATATAAAGTTGACTGAAACCTGCTCCTTAATGTTTCTGAAGTTTGTTAAATAGTGTTCTTCTTACAACATCCACTTTCTATAATATATTTCCAATTGTCAACATATTTCAACTGTCACCAGTCATTACAAGACATGAATCTGTTCCAAATACATAGTTACTATATAAAGAAAATGTAAAATACGTTGTAAGGATTAAAGGAATTAAAGTTGTTTTTTCAAACTTTGAAGGTTGAGTGACCTTCAAGGTCGTTGGTTCTCTCAACGGATACTACTTGGTATTGAGTTGAACTAAACAGTTTTAATACTTCGTTACGATTTTCTTATTTTATATTTCTGTATGGCTTATTTTTCTAAATAAGTAGGACCTCTGTTAATTTGAGTCTAGTTTGGTCTCGTTCTTTTATATTAGTTTCATTCCTCCCACAAGCGCTTCTCTCGTTACCTTAGCATGATGAACTTCTTGTGTCTTTTGGGTACTCCAGCTATCAGATGCATCTTGAGGTTTCTAAAAAGAGTGGTTGTAGTTATTCCAACGTTTGAGTGTTTTCGCATTTCACAGCATCTGTCATTGCATTTGTACTAGTACACCAGATTCATTTCCTTCAATGGAGAGCTCTTGGGTTTGGAAAAACACTTAAATCTCCTTAATTCCCTCAACATATTCTACTTTCGTTATAAAAAAATAACCATCTTGTAGAACACGTTTGTCTTGATAATGACTGGTTACAGTTAAAAATTGGAAATATATTATGTAGTGTGGATGTAGTAACAAGAAAAATATTTAGGAAACAAAAAAGTTATAAGGAAACAGGATTCAGCCAAATTGGGTCTTATTTTTAACAATAGCAAAGAACTTGTTTGCTTTGTTTCCTATTTGACAGAAAATACTGATTCCAAAATTTCCAACTATATTTATATAGATTCAATAATATTTTATTGTTTCAGGTCTTATGCCACGACCAACTCCAGAGTTGCTGATTCATACCACAGTTAACATACTTTGATTTCACCATATCTTGTTACTACTTCTATACATGAGTTAGCCAAAAATACTACTTTTGTGCAATAATTATATAACAGTAATTATTTAAATTTAATTATAATATTATTTGATTTAGAACAGTGTTAATAGATTTATTCATTATATTAATAATAATTATATTATTTTCTTGTCTGTTGCTTGGTAAAAAAAAGGCATATATTTATAAAACTTTAGTTTATACATTAAATGGTTTTTGTTTATTAAAGTCTGCTGTAAACCTGATTTAAGCCACAAGCGTTATACACATATTTGTCACACTGATTTAAGCCACAAGCGTTATACACATATTTGTCACACTGATTTAATCCACAAGCGTTATACACATATTTGTCACACTGATTTAAGCCACAAGCGTTATACACATATTTGTCACACTGATTTAAGCCACAAGCGTTATACACATATTTATCACACTGATTTAAGCCACAAGCGTTATACACATATTTGTCACACTGATTTAAGCCACAAGCGTTATACACATATTTGTCACACTGATTTAAGCCACAAGAGTTATACACATATTTGTCACACTGATTTAAGCCACAAGCGTTATACACATATTTGTCACACTGATTTAAGCCACAAGAGTTATACACATATTTGTCACACTGATTTAAGCCACAAGCGTTATACACATATTTGTCACACTGATTTAAGCCACAAGAGTTATACACATATTTGTCACACTGATTTAAGCCACAAGCGTTATACACATATTTGTCCCCTTTGAGTATGGTCTACTGCTGTTCCCACTCCCTATCGGTAATATTTTTTTAAATTAATTATATATTTCTTTAGGGGCTCCGTTAGTTCAGAGGCAATGTGCTCACCTCTGAAATGATACGTCCAGTGATCAAAACCTACTCTGGTCTCGATTTATTCACGTGGGAGGTGAATAAGTTTGAGCCCGTCGTCCCTCGGAGAGGACGATTAAACCGTCAGTCCCGAGCCTGTACAATGTCATATACTCGTTAAAGATCCCTACTCTAAATACACACTAGAGTTAGGAAAAATTTAGGACTCCCGATGTAGAATCAATGAGAGATGCAATAACCCTCTAAAAAAAAATTACATATTATCTCTATATATCTATTTATTTTATAATTGTTTCTTCATTTATTTTTTGCTTCAACAGACATATTTTTTTTTTATTTTTTCATTATGTATACTAAATAATCACAATAAACACGTGAAGGAAACTGTATATATATAAACCAATTAAAAAGAAGGTAGCATACAGATAGACAAAGGAATAATTCACTTCTGTATTTTGACTAATATCGTCTCACAGGAAGGTAGAGCGACGCTCTTTGAGTTTGAACTAGTATATATATATATACTTTCATTCAATTCTCTTATTTTAATACATTTTCTTGTACTTTAATAATCTTTTATCTTTCATTTACTTTAATATTCTTAATCTATTTATTCTCTATTAGTCCAGGTATACCGTTGACCTTTCAACTCTTGTATTCTAACCACTTGTTTCTTGTTCATTATTGACCTTTGACCTTCTCTTTATATTAACCTGTACTATCATTTTAATTTATTTATAGCAATGACTAAGCATGAGTCATCGATTTTAATTTAACATGTCACATGGCCAACTCCTTTTCCAGTTGAACCCTGTTAGCAGGAGGTTAGTTCGTAGGATCGAATCTCTCAGTCTTAAGATCGTGAATGCCGAGACTGCGGTTAATTTTAATGATACCTGTTAAAAAGAGGATCTGCTGCCTATTTATACCAATATATATATAATATATTTTATATATAATATATATATATATATATATATAAAAATTACATCATATAAATATTGGGTCAAGAAAACAAATCATGATGTATATATATATATTTGTAAAATTTGGAAGCAGTCCTTCATTTAAGCATATTTCGTTGAACAACAGTGACATCAGTGAAATACGGTCAGTTGTTCAACGAAATATATATATATATATATATATATATATATATATAAAATTGTATATATAATATATACATATATATATAGTTGATATATATATATATATATATATATATATATATATATCATGATTTGTTTTCTTGACCCAATATTTATATGATATAATTTTTTTTTTTTGAGGGTTGAGGTCCAATGATTATAAACTAGTCCTTTTGCCGACGTTTTGACATATATTTATGTCATCTTCAGGGCTACACTAGCAATAGCAATAGAATAATTATACCAATATCCTTATGTCAATATATAAAAAAAAATCCATAGTCGAAATAACTGATTTATCAATAAATTCCTTCTGTTACTGTACATATTAAAATGTAATAAATAACCAAATAGTAGTAATAGTAGTGGTAATTGTAATACATACATCATCCCGTGTATATATATACATCACCCCGGCACAAAGAAAGTTTGGTTTTTACACTGTGAATCACAAACACAGAACTAAGGAACAGACACATTTACTGTCTCTAATTTTCGGTTGATCCGTCATCAGGAGAGTTAAGATAGGAACACCAAGCGCACTTGTGAAGTGACGGTTGGAGACCAACACTGTCTGTAGGTACAGTACACTGTAGGGTCTCCAACCATCGCTTTACAAGTGCGCTTGGTGTCCCTATCTTAACTCTCCTGATGACGGTTCAACCGAAAATTAGAGACAGTAAGTGTGTTTGTTCCTTAGTTCTGATTGTTTATTTTCTCTAATACTAGGTGGCAATACTGCAGAGCATCTTCACGAATGACCTTTGGTCTTCACAACACCTTTCTTTGTTGCTCAGCGCTGTTTTAGCAGAGCACATCTCGTAAAGACATCAGATGTTCAAATTTCAAGGAATTTTTGTTGGTATATTTTTGTAATTTTTTTTGCTATATGTTACCGTGTTTCTTGTACCATCGGATCATTTCTATCTAATTTCAATTTGATACGTACGTATTTAAATACTATCAGAAATGTACTCTCATAATTACCAGTGTCATATTAGAATATTGCTCGTGTGCATGCATTTCAAAATAACATTTTGCGAAGGAATGCAGCTGAGTTGCTTCACAAGTTGTTTATTAATTGCAACAGAATAAAATAAAATTTAAATATTATACAACATACTTATATATTAAGATATAACTTCACTTATAATCTCTTTACAGTAAAAAAATTTACACATTTTATTAATAAATAAATATTTAGGAATAAATAAATTTTAGAGTGGTTTCCAGCAGCAGAGAGTCAATTGGTCGTCAGGAGCTTCCTTGAAAGGCCTCGTCCCATTAGAGGCTACAAACTGGTTTACTTGGTAACTGAGAAGAACTTGGTAATGAAATACATCAACGCCAAGTTGCTAGAACAGACACAACATATCATAAGATGAAAAGCACCTCCAGGATCATTTTAATGAAAATATAAAGTAGATGCATTGAGAAATTTGTTTCCAAAATTAATTACTCAAGAAGTTAGATAAAGCGCGTTGACGTAGATTTGTTTTCACTGACACTCACAATGCAAACACAAACTTATATCGTATATAAGTATCATATATCATGTATATAGTATATATATATATATGAATTCAATATATACAAATAATATATATATATATATATATATGAGTTCAAAATTCAAGAAGAGTAACACACAGGGTAAGGAAACACACTTACAGACTCAAATTTTCAAGTAATCCGTCTTCAGGAGAAAAGAGAACGGGAGACCAAGCACGTTGTAGACGCAACGGCAAGTAACCAAAAAAGATATATATATATATGTTTCGAATATATATATATTATTTGAATATATTACATATATATATATATATATATATATATGAACTATTATATATAATAGTTCAACCTTGAACTATGGGAATCTGTTAAAAACTCGAGATAATTTTTTCTAATAACTATTATATTTCAGCTATAGTGAAATAAAATAATAGGATCTAGGATCTCGAAATTTGAAAGTCCGTCGAAACTATAAAAAATCACTAAAAACTCGAAACAAATTGTGGTTTCGAGTTTTATGTAAAATGAGTTCTTAGAAAGTATTTAGTAAAGTAGAAATGTTTTAGAAACTTTGAACCATTGAAATTTGTCAAAACTTCAAAATATGTGTTAGTTATAATAAAGTAATATGGGTTCTAAAAACTTTAAGCCGTGAAAGTTTGTAAACAACTTGAAATAGATTTGAATTAAAGCAAAGTAAAATGGAGTTTTAGGAACTTCAAATAATGGAAGTTCTTCAAAAACAGCAAACAGATTTCCTCCATAATTACTAGACTTATAAAGAGAGTAAAATATGTTCTAAGTACCATGAAACATGAATATTCCTTAGCAATCAAAAATTAAAATATTATTATTTTTTTTTGAAAGCTGGGAGCAAAAGAAATAAAAAAAGCAGTAAATTTATCTAAAAACCTGTGTAAGTGGACTGGTATTTGTAGTAAAGACTCCATCAAAGTTTCTTTCTTTAGCCAATCTCAAATTGATCATTTCCATGAACTCCATTACTTCGACATTCTGTGACCCAGTTAAAGAGCTGTCTGTGGCCATCATGAAGCTATGCATCACCTTCCCTTTTCCACTGGGGAGTTTACTCCGTCTAAACATAATTAACATTATCATTAAAAAAAAAACAACCATCCTCTAAGTTCTATTTTTCATAAATATTTATAATATTCCAACAATCTAATAGTTTTTTGTATTGTTTACTAACAAAAAAGTTGTCTGATTTGTGGGCACAAGTTAAACGGAATAATTTGATAATTTACAAATATAATTTAAATATAAATAGACGTATAACCAGTGCATCTGAAATTTACATACAATAGTGAAAACACACTAAAAATCCCTATCTTCTGGTAGAATTATCATCAGAAGAAGAAAGATGCTGGAATTCCATTGATAACATCACTTTCTTTTCTACTGATGACTGTTCAAACGAAAATTAGAAGCAGTGAATATGTTTTTCTGTTTTATATGAATCTCCAATATATTTCTGAATTTTTTTAGTCTCTTCTGTATCGGGTTTTAAGCAATCAAGGGTTTAAACGTGTAGTAAAATAGAATAAATAATTTTAAAAATGTAAATTTGAAATATGTTTAACAACTGTTCGTTGTTATTACCTCATGTTAGGAAAAGTATTAAGTCTTCCTACAAACAAGTTTATTACAAGAAACTAAACAACGAGTTTCAAACACTTGATGTTCTTCTTTAGGTTACATCTAGAAAAAAAATATAACGCATAGATGTAACCTGAAGAAGAACATCAAGTGTTCGAAAAGCGTTGTTTACTTCTTGTAATAAACTTTTTTGTGTGGAGACTTAATACTTTTCCGAACATGAGTAAATACCACACTATAACAGATTGCACAGTTAATGAATTCTTATTACCTGATAGGTCCTTCAAGATATTCCAAAAAATTGAAAACAATATGCAATGGGGAGTTTATTTCAACATCTGGTTCATCATTGGCATCAAAATTCATGGCAACTCCAACAGAATCTCCTTTGGAATTTAGGACTACATAGCTAAAAATAAAATAATCCACAAATGATGAGTAAGTCCTTAGATATATATTACATCTATTTGATTAATATAATAATAAATAACCTGAAATAATTAAAGTAAATAATAAAAGTAATATATTTACATTTTTTATTTAAAAAAATCAACAGCGAAAAAAGTGAAAGGAAAGACATACAGTCTCTAAATTTTTTTTCTTACCGTCTTTAGGGGAGAAAAGAGACTGAACGCATGAAGTAGTAACAGTGTAACCACACATGCGTTTGATTTAAAAAAGAACTATTTGAAACAGGTTAAGCAAGTCTGGGAATCAAGAAAAGCAACAGAATGAAGTTTAAGGAAATACAGTAAATCTTAGAGGATAATAAAGAAATGAAAAAGGTTCTAAATAAGGTATAGTATGGGAATGAAAAGTACGTGAAAACGATTGAATTGTAACAACTACCAACAGTTCAACAATTGCCAAATAGTAATTCAAAAAACTCTGTCTATCTTTTGGAGTGTGCTAAATGTGATTCGTTTTACGTAGGTCAGGCAATCTACTATGCTTAGCCTGCTTGATATGAGCTTCCATCAACAACCATTCTTACCGTAGTCATCCATCGTAACAAATATGAACTCCCCTTTAACTATAGCAATAGCTTAAAGATTCCGCCTCAAATCCCGCTCAACACCAAAAGAGTTACTCTGCGAACTTCAAAAGAAGCCTATATCTGGCTCCTCAATGCACACGGTGTATTTAGTCTAAACCTAAAAGTTAGATTTTTATAACTGTTTAAACAGTTTTTTCAAATCACAGTTTTCAAATTTCTTCAAAAAATTTTTGAATTTTTTTTATAACAGTTTTTCATATTTCCATTTATTTATATATTTTTTATTCCTTAGTTAAACTTACATTTTTTATTCTTTTTTTATTTCTGAAATGTTTTGTATACGTCTATATTCATTATGTTTCATTCCTCTATTTATTTATTTTTTATGTATTCAAAATCCTAACTCGTTCCACGTATTTACTAATTGTACGATATTTTTTTCATACTATCCCCTATTTATAATACCTCCTTTATTTATACATAGTTCTCTTCTAATTTATTATTCTCTCAGACTTACTGCATTTATTATTCTTCATTCCAATCCTTCTCTTAAACCCCAGGCTCTTCCACTTTATTTTTCCTACTCTTTTTTTCCACTAGTTCTTTTTTCAATAAAATGTGTAAGGACATCTTGTTTTTCAAACATTCGCTGTGTTGTTTATTTTGTCTCCCTCTCTTTGCTCTCCTGAAGACGGTTGAATTAAAAAATAATAGACTGCGAGTGTGTGTTTTTCCTTTTTTTTTGGTATTTTTTTACTCTTTCAAAACTATATTTATATGCAATATAGTACTAGGTTCAATATTAATACTTGCCTCAGATTTGCATCGACAAGTGATTCCCATATGAGATCTACGTATTGTTGATAATGTATTCTCTCTACAGGAGGTACAACCCACTTTTCTAAATCAGCTTTATTATAAAAACTGTCTTCCACCATTCTATAAATAAATGCCAATGTTATAATAACAGTATTAATGATATGTTTCATTTACATCATTACAAATATTTAAAAGATTTTATTTATATTTCTTAATTACCTGGCAACTTTACTCTTGTGATTTTGTTTTAACATTTCATGAGAATATTTAAAAGAACTATCTTTCATATCAACATGTAGCAATTCACTTTCATGTTTCATTCTTGTTACGATTTCTCCAAGATTTTTAGCAGAAATAAAATCGCCTACACCTGTAAAAAACACAAAACAATATTGAGCGGATGTCATATGGGTTAGAATTAAAAAGTAGTTAAGGTAAACCTTGACCGACGTCATTTCCAGTTAAGTCGATCTCAATTATACGTCAGTTTTTAAAAAAAATTCATTGAAAAATAAAAAAAATAAAATTAAGTTTACGTTAGGTATTCAACTTTACGTTTATCTGCTACAAATATTGGAATCATATTACTAGAAAACCATTATAATCACATGAAATCACATTACTGTACTATAAACAAAAAGAAAAGCTCATAAAGTAATGTTATTGTACAATAAATATGAATAAAAGTATATATATATAATATATAATATATATATAAATAATATAATATAATAATATAATATATATATATATATATAATATATATATAAAATATAATATATATATATATATTATTGAAAATGATCGCAGTTTCTGCGTTAACGACCTTTTTGTTAACTGATTCTAACCTCCTGGCTATTCTCCTTATTGTAGTAGGTAAACTATAAATCAGGTTCGCCAATGACATTTCCATGTAAAAGGGTCAAATTAAGAAAGAAATTTAAAAACATGATCTAAATTTATATTTATATATAAATTATATATATAAATATAATATTAAAAAATTTCTAAGTCAATGTAAAGAATGTAAAAAAATATAAAAAATTCGACAAGTATAGCAGGTGATCACTTAGTCTAGGATAATATTTTATAGCGTTATTGCTCTTTCCCGCAATTGAAACTTCATGATTTTTTTTTATGAATTGCAAATTTTTTGTTCCATTTTTGGTCAAATTTTCATTATTTTTTAATGAGCCGTTTAGCGTCAAAAATATATTTTCTGAAAACTGAAATCGTACATTAACGCCCCTTTAGTAAATGTAATTTTGAAAAAAAATATCTCAATATAAATATAATACGAGGTGTGTAAATAAAGTAGTGAGACTGATTTTTTTTTAAATTTTCTTTTCAAATATAATTACAATGTGATATTGTCACCTTCAAAATAGTTCCCTTCGGAAGCCACACAGCGCTGGAGACGGTCCTTCCAATCATTGTAGCATTGCTGGAACTCGGATTCTGGAATGGCCTTCAGCTGGTCGGTTACAGCAGTTTGTATGTTTTGTAGTGTCCCGAAATGAGTTCCCTTGAGGTAATTTTTCAATCTCGGGAAGAGGAAAAAGTCACAAGGACTCAAGTCTGGTGAATAAGGAGGCTGAGGAGCAACAGGAATGTTTTTACTGGCCAAAAACTCGTTTATTGAGATGGCAGTGTGACAGGGCGCGTTGTCGTGATGCAACACCCACTTGTCAAAATGTGATGAACGGAGGTGTGATTCAAATTCAACTGTTCCCCGATCATTCTGACTGTCAAGCGTCGATCTGAACGCACAAGGTTCCGTACTCTGTTGACATTTTCATCGGTGTTTGCACTTGAAGGCCTTCCGCTTCGTGGTTCATCTTCAATCGACTCTCTTCCTTCTGAAAATTCCTTAAACCACCGAAAAACCTGTGCCCTTGATAAAACACGTTCTCCATAGGCCTCCTGAAGTTTTTCAAAAGTTTCGGTTGCATTATGTCCAAGTCTGAAGCAAAATTTGATTGCACACCGCTGCTCAACTTTGAGGTCACTCATTTTTAAAACGCTCAAGAAAAAACCATTTCACGAAAACCAACGCTACGGACAAACAAATGACTGTGGCGAGTTCAGATTCATACTGGAGGCGCATCACACGTGCACCTGACGCTACTCAAGGCCACGCGTCTCCAGCGTTGCCAGATCGAAAGCGACGTTGCCAGTCTCACTACTTTATTTACACACCTCGTATTCCCAGAAGTCGTTTTATGATGTTTCTTCGATGATGTCTGTGTGTGTGTGGGTGGGTGGGTGGGTGAGTGTGTTAGCATTGCTTGTTACCACGCTACAGTCCAGAATCTTTAAAGGATCAAGTTGATATTTTACACAAAAATGGGCCCCATAATATATATAAATTTATATATAAAATTATATATATATAACTTCGTCAGTTGGGTTTTTGACTCTGACGAAGACCGCTTGTTACGGTTGAAAGATCTGAGTCTTGTTTTTCCATTTTCTTATTGTGGTATGATCATATATATATATATAAATCTCATTTTTATTTCATGTCATAGCAAACTTCATTCATGAACAAAGCACTTGCAATGTACAGTAAACATCAAATTTTAGACTATTTATAACCTTTTTTCCGTACCATGTAGCATTAAAAGTTTCTTTTTTACTTTACTGTAAGTAAAGTATAGTGATCGTGAAAAAAATCGATCTCGAGATTTTGACGGAATTACATGTTTTGAGGTCCCAGAAGTCGTTTTATGATGTTTCTTCGATGATGTCTGTGTGTGTGTGTGGGTGGGTGAGTGTGTTAGCATTGCTTGTTACCACGCTACAGTCCAGAATCTTTAAAGGATCAAGTTGATATTTTACACAAAAATGGGCCCCATAGGGAAGAAGATCCCTATTGTTTGGGAAGAATTATGCATGATGGGAAAGTCACTTTTTTGCCAAAAACCATTTTTAGAAAACATTTATTTCTCCCAAACTGATAACCTTGGAGTTTTGAAATTTTGACATATCTTTGAGGTTACAAATGGAACAAACGAAAAATATATTCAGAATTTCAAAACAACAGGAAATATTTTTTTCCAATAAAATGTAAAAATTATAACTTATAATTCAATCTCAAACCTTGTGAGAGCAATACAATTTTTTGACGGATCAAAATGAAACTATGCCTAAAAATAGAACATTATGTGGAGAATGAGTTGAGATATTTTTTTTCAAAATTACATTTACTAAAGGGGCGTTAATGTACGATTTCAGTTTTCAGAAAACATATTTTTGACGCTAAACGGCTCATTAAAAAATAATGAAAATTTGACCAAAAATGAAACAAAAAATTTGCAATTCATAAAAAGAAAATCATGAAGTTTCAATTGCGGGAAAGAGCAATAACGCTATAAAATATTTTCCTAGACTAAGTGATCACCTGCTCTACTTGTCGAATTTTTAATATTTTTTTACATTGTTTTCATTGACTTAGAAATTTTTTGAGCGAATCCACTGAGATAAAATTTATATTTATAAAGGAACAATTTAAATAGTTTATTGACTTATATGAGATGTAAGAGGAATAATATTTTGCAGGAAAATGATGACACTCAGAAAAACTTCGTATATATGTTATTTGACAAAGGAGAAGGAAAATGAGTCATTAAATACTAAGAAGCCATAAAATTCCCAGTATGATAATTCTGTAAAAAACCAAAAATGTAAAAGCTAATTAAAAAGTAAAATTTTTTGTTTAGAGATTAATAAATGTAATTATCGTAAATCTTTAATAATAAATCATCTTAAAACAACATTTTCTTCTTTGTTTATGATGTTTTTCAGAGAAAAAAGGGTATTTTCCTGTTATTACTGCTGTAGTTATACTAATGAAATATTTCCATCAGCTGTGTGATGTACAAAAATAAGCTTATGTATTGATATGTCCTTCAATCACCATCTTTACTACCTCAGGAATGAAAGACTAATAATCATATCCTATTTAGATGTTTACGTTATGCTTAAATGAGACGTAATGTGTTATATACTCAAGAAATTTGATATTAATTTACTTATAGTAAAGTTGAGTGTAGGCCACTCCAGATTTTTTCATTTTAACTACAAATTATTTGAATTCAGAAGTGATTGTAATTTGGGATCTACGATTACAGGGGATTGATAATGGGAATGAGTGGTCACCCATTGGTGGCACTCCGTAACATGGTTACCCTCACAGCTGGTTTAATAGAGGAGGTCTCGGGACCATTTTCTTCACACGCCTACGCTAGTTTGAAGGTATTACAGGTGAATGAAGGGAATGAGCAAATGGGTTGGGGTGGGTTAGTAATCTTTTGTTTAATATTTGTATCTTTCTATCGCCAAGTTCTGAGCAGATAGGACTTTGAGGTCCTGATGTATGATTTTATTGGGAACATAGAAAGGTAAATGTGATAGTTTTCAAATGATTTTTGACTTTAGATATTGTAAACGTAGTATGTTTGATGGTTTGGTGGAACCCCAGATATCTACACCATAGGTCCAGAAAGGCATCAGGACTGCATTGTATACATGTAGTCTGTCTGTTAGTGCAAGTTTCGATTCTGAGTCTAAAAGTTTTATTAGGAGTTTGTAATGTATGTTGCGTTAAAAGTAAAATGTAATTGTTTGTAAGATTCTTATTGGCCTTACATTATTGAAAATTGCTTTCATGAATGAAGCATCATATAGAACTAGGAAAGGTAATTTCGATTTAGCTTAGGCTAGCATAGAGACCAGCTGATTCGTTTTTCGACTTAAGTCACTCCTCCTGGTCCCAATTAACGACGTTGGGTGAGGCATACCAGTAATTCTTAACGCTGACAAGACCTTAATACAATAGAAGTTTGGGGAATTATGAAAACAATATATATTTGGTTACAATTCTAATTAATACTTGGTATCTATCAAAGAAACGAACATAAAACAAACACGCGGGAACAGAGATTTTGATTACTTACTTAAAAAGAAAAAAACCAAAACCTTAACACAGTGTTGCCACAGAAGTACACAGATATTTGACTCTTCAGAGCCTATATAAGACTTACGAGCAGTAATTTCTGTTATTGCATTGTAATGTAATATATCTTTAAAGAATAATGCTTGAGAAATACATATGTCAAAATAACCTTAAATTTTAAATAACTATTTTTTTTAAAAAAATACATTACTATTATTATTGTAGTAATGTACTTACTGATAAGGTATCCCTGGTCTCGAAGCAATGTTATAGAGTATACAGAGTTAAGTGAATTTCCTCCGAGTTCATAAAAGTTGGCTTTACCATTGATCTCCTCTTTAACCCCAATCACTGAGGCAATTGTTTTAAAGAGACACAAAGCAGCTGCGTGATGTTCAGTTGAAATCCCACTCATATCAAACTGCAAAGCTTCTTTACTTTCCTTGTCTAAAAAAAAAAGAAAAAATAAATAAGATCTGGAAAAGCACAAATCAAAAGAACACTTTCAGAGGTTAATTTTCTCTTATCACTACAAAAACTCATGTCAATATTTTGACTCCAGTTGTTTTCAAGAGTAGTAAGTTTTTTGTCAGTGTTTTGTTTCTATAATTTGTATCATTAACTTCAGGGACAGTCTTTTTAAATATATATATATATATATATATATTCATCATGATTTGTTTTCTTGACCCAATATTTATATGATGTAATTTTCTTGAGGTTTGAGGTCCAATGATTAAAGCTAGTCCATTTTCCGACGTGTCGACATATATTTATGTCATCTTCAGGGCTACAACATGATTGTTTTATAATTAGCACTACTATTACTACTATTAGGTAATTTATTACATTTTAATATGTTCGGTAACAAAGAGGAATTTTTTGATAAAACAGTTATTACGACTATAATCAAGTTATAATGTTATAACGACTATAATGTTATAACAAAATAATCCATAGTCGTAATAACTGTTTTATCAAAAAATTCCTCTTTGTTACCGAACATATTAAAATGTAATAAATTACCAAATAGTAGTAATAGTAGTGCTAATTGTAAAACAATCATGTTGTAGCCCTGAAGATGACATAAATATATGTCGAAACGTCGGCAAATGGACTAGTTTTAATCATTGGACCTCAAACCTCAAGAAAATTACATCATATATATATATATATATTAGTATAAATAGGGAGCAGACCTTCTTTTATACAAATTGTGTTGAACTGAATTGTCTTAATCAAACATACCTTTCTTTTGATAATTTCAAGTCGTCTTGATTTAGTTGGTGAAAATTAGCTCAAATAATTCACCAACTAAATCAAGACGATTTGAAATTATCAAGAAAATATGAAAAACTGCTCAAAAGAAAGGTATGTTTGATTAAGGCAATACAGTTCAACACAATATATATATATTTGTTAAACACTAATAAATTCTCGACCGTGTGACAGATATACAACTAAAAAAGGATAGATCGGGATGCGATCTTTCTTTTTCTCTTTTTTATTATTCTGTCATTGTTATCCTAATACTGAAGATTGTATTTAATTTTTCATAGTGTACTTCTTTTGTTTGTGTTTAAAAAAAATGTACGTATTAAAATTCTTGTTTTCCTCTGTTTGTAGGCCTTTGGAAAAAGATTTTAAATAAAATCGAAACGTCGGCAATGAGAGTTTGAATTGAAAGTGGAAGAAACTGACCGCATCCCGATCTATCCTTTTTTTAGTTGTATATATATTTGTTATATATAAAATCAAAAAGTTATCAAGAATTGGGCAGTTTCCAGTTTTAAATTGAACTTTCGAAGCGAAAATACTAGTTTTAATTAATAAAACTGAAGACTGGACAAGCAAGGATAAACAAAGGAGTTCAGGGAGAATTAAGTATAACACTATCTGCTAGTTACTTCTTTCAGATATCGCCTTTAAGTCTTTACTGCTGGACTGCCTTTCCTTACTTATTAGTCCTCCTTCTCTTCTCAGTACCACATGAATGTCCCATTTCATTTGTTTCACTTTGAGTATAACTTCAATGAAAACCAATTGTTTTTATTTAAAGATCTTGATCCAATTTTTTAATTTCTTTAGTGGTTTGGAGTTGATTTTTGTTTCACTTGTTTACTGTGAAATCTTGTTACATATACAAGATACTACAAATTTTTATATTTTAGCACCATGGTCTGGAACAACGCAGTTTACATATTGACATTTCGACCTACTTAGTCGTCATTAGAGAAAAACTTAATGCTAACGAGAAGATTTCCCATATGATTTAGTTCATAAACATCTTACTTACATCGTACTTCATCATACAACTTGAGTAATGTTTGGCGGTCTACTTTTCCATTAATCAACAGAGGGAAGTGATTAATTATTAGTATCTAAAAAGGAAACATTTATATATTACTATTTTTTCAATACAACTACTGTATAAAACTGTATTTTAGATCTTCAAGTTTGTTTCCTTACCTGTGGTATAGCATAAGATGGAAGGAAAGACTGAAGAGCTATTTCCAAGTCTTTTTCAAACAATGTCGTTTCTTCTTCAGGTAAAACAAAACCCACAATCGTCTAAATAGAAAAAAATATAGTAATGACATGATTGCAATAAAAATATTTAACAAAAAGACTATTAAAAAATTTGAAAGAATCAAAATGGCCAGTTAAATAAATAATTTTATGTTTGTATAACTTAAACTAAAGATAACCAATAACTTTTTAAAAAAAAACTTGATAAATCATGCAAAAATCATTTACACATTATAATAATTACTTTACAGTTTGTATTTTTGAAATAACTAATAAAATTTATGAAATACTAACAATAATTGATGTATCACTATACTGATATATTAAGACTTAATATATTATAAATATATTTATATAATTATTATATTAATATAATATATTTATATAATAATATATATTTATATAATATATTATTTGTTTCTTTTTTTTTCTGAAATGTTTTCAACTTTTCATATGTAATGTAAAGATTTGGTAGTTGGTAATGTTAGTCACTTTTTTTTAAGGTTGTAAAACAGTAATAAATTTAAAATTTGGTTCGTTTCCAATATCTAAACTTATATGTTTTACCCTTTAGTGCTGTACTAGGGGTAGAAAGTATCACTCATTTATTACTAGATACCCATTTTAAAAGTGGATGAGTCACATTATTGGGTTGATTCTACTTAGGGAGTTCTAGGGAATGATCTCTTTACCCTACTATTACTAATTATGGATACGTAGTTAGGTTAGTTGTAGTTACAGTCCTACAAGAGAACATTGGTTGAATATTCTTGCTTTGTGATACCACATAGTGAATATACTACATCAGGAGTTAAACTTTGCTTAACTCAAGTGTACTTTTAGAATAAGGACCAGCGACCAGCGAGAGTCTCCGTGCAACAGCACGTAGTACCTTTCAACAGTTCCAGACCTGAGGTCTTCTACTGTTCATCTAACTGTGTTACTATAACTGTTTTAGCTCGTAAGTAAATTGGTCTTGTTGTTTACTTCATCAGCTTTCGTGGTCTTTGTGGTCTGGCCGTATTACATCTGTTGGTACTCCATTAAATACATTAAAGGGAACATACATACATATACCCTTCAATGCACTTGTTAAGCCATATCTTGTTTAAAGCTGTTCTGGGTTTTGGATTCTTGGAAGAAGGGAGTTTACCAGAGGCTTAGAGTCGTTTGGGATCTTTGAATCCTCATTGAAGGTTAGGCGTGCAATATAGGCCTCAACCGTCTCCAATCCGAGGTCCCTACGAATGTCCACGTTCCTAGCATAAATCGGAGCTTCGGCCACAAGGCGAGCACAGGACCTTTAACGATTACCTTTTTATAGTACAGGTTTGGAACCAACGGCTTAACAACCTATCCGAGGGACAACGCACTCAGATTCATTCACATCCCGCTTGAATAAATCGAGAACCTGTGTGGGTATTGAACCCTGGATCTATCAGTCCTGAGGCAAACACGTTACCATTAGCCTAACCTAGTCCCCTTTAATTATGAAAAAAATCAAATGATTTCAGCTGAGAAGAAAAAAAATCTTGAATCGAATTGTAATAATAACACAGAAGGTCCTATAAAGTAGTAGGCAACAAAAACAGAAAAACTGTAACAAGTTTACCGGCATAATTTCAAATTGTTAATATACTTATTGTTATCAATTTAACATTATTAAATTATTTTATTTATATATTTTTCATAATTATTTAGCTGGTAAAATAAATAAATAAATATAATAAAGTAATTGTTAATGTTCAAGTTAGTTTCATATGACGTATAGAAGTATAAACTTTTTCAAGGATTATACTAAAGGTCAAGTTATATTCAAGAGTACTGCAGATTAAAGCAAATGAGGTTCAGGGTGAGATCCTGAAGGCCTGACTGTAAGCAGTCCTATGAATCCTAAACAGTCTTCTTTTGCATAATAAGCTGCATTTTGCATCAAGATGACTCTTTCAAGGCCATCATGATGATTTGATTTGTAGAGCAATATACAAAGTTAAGACTTATCATATTTTTATGATAGTGCGATATATTTATGGAAATTTTAAAATCAATATCATTAAATTTGATATTTATTGAAGTTTAGAATAAACTTTAGTCTAGTAATGGTGTACTTTTTGTTTGCAAGGATGAGTCAACGCGTAATGCTAATTGTTTTTTTTTTATGCGGAAGATGAAAAATGTTGTACAAACTGTACCGCAAAGAAGGACGGTGTGTCCTCCTTAATAAATTGGATAGTTATTAAACTTTGAAATAAACTTCAAGGACTGCCTAGTGGCGCTTTTTTGTTAATATATACTCAAAAGTTCAAAATTCCAATTTTTGTCACATCCTTTCGTTTTTTTTTTATTCCTTAAGATCAAAAATATTTTATACACCATCCCTCAGAGGGGATTTAAAGGGCAGGGCGTCTGTCTCAAGCATGTAAGATATCAAACATACATAAACGATCTCTGCCCTAATTAAGAACAACCCTGTAATGCGGATCACACATAAATAAAATGAGTTACAATTAAGAAATTAATTTCTCTAAAACAGCAAGGAATGTGAAAATCTGTTAGTGTCAGCGTTAAAACAAACTTAATCATACAATTAAAATGAGATAAGTTTTAGTTTTACGCAAAGAATTAATAAACAGAAATGAATTATAGAAAGAAAAAAAAATTAATATATAACTTGTTATATTTATTCAGATAAATATTTGCAAAAAACCTTTGAAATAATAAAAGTAGGATTTATTTTACTGACCTGGTTAATATCAGCAGGTTTGTAGCAAAGAACGACAGCCTTTTTTATACCACTTAGTTGTGAAATGGCTGCTTCAACTTCAGTTAGGTCAACCCTATGACCTCTGACTTTGATCTGAGAGTCTTTCCTTCCTTCGAAGACAATCACTCCTTTTTCAAGTCTAGCAAAGTCTCCAGTTCGGTACATTAGTTTGTGTTCTTAAAATAAAAAATGGTTGTATTAAAAATAACATATATATAAAAGTAATATATATATTAATATATATATAAAAATAAAAAATAACATTACCTACATATCTCTAGTTTCTAAGAATTATAATTAAAAATTACAAACATTATTATAATTATTAATACTAATAATTATTATAGTTAAATATAAAAGCATTCCAGATATAGGAATTAAGGGTTTTAGAATAGCAATTGAGTATTACCTGAAATAAAATTAGATTCAATTGATTCTTTAAAGTTAATAATTAACCTTATTATTTCATATATTTGAGTTTGATAAGGGAAAATGATTATACATAGTGTAATGTTGTTCTAATTTTTACTGTATGATTCTTCCACTGTATCGTAATTTATATAGGTAAGTGCATTATTAAGTAATAAGAATTCTTATTAAACTGGAATTCTGTAATATGTACTAGAATTCTGTGCTAGAGTTGATTAAATTACCTGGGTTAAGAGCAAGGGGGTTTTCGATAAACCGGTGTTGGTCTCTCTGCTTGACATAGCCGAGGGCGAGGTTTCTACCACTGATAAATATTTCCCCCTACTACTCTAGAATTCTGTAATAAGTCTAGAATTCTGTGCTAGAGTTGATTAAATTACCTGGGTCAAGAGCAAGGGGGTTTTCGATAAACCGGTGTTGGTCTCTCTGCTTGACATAGCCGAGGGCGAGGTTTCTACCACTGATAAATATTTCCCCCTACTACTCTAGAATTCTGTAATAAGTCTAGAATTCTGTACTAGAGTTGATTAAATTACCTGGGTCAAGAGCAAGGGGGTTTTCGATAAACCGGTGTTGGTCTCTCTGCTTGACATAGCCGAGGGCGAGGTTTCTGCCACTTACAAATATTTCCCCAACGGCTCCATGTCCCACAGGCCTCAGGGCCTCGTCTAGCAGGTATACGCAAGTGTTGTCCATAGCCACTCCTGAAAAAAAAAATCAATTTATATTATAATTCTATATATTGAACACGATAATTAGGTTGGAAATTAATAACAGAATTCATGATCTACAATATGAGAGATATCCTTGAATGAAATGGAGTGTCATATAAAAGTATATTTGGTATTCATGATCTCATACAAGCCGAAATGAAAAATTAAATAACTCGAAAAGTTATGATTACGAACATATAGGGCACTAATTAGCAAAGTATAGTAGTAATTAGACGCTCTTGGTGTTATAATTAGAGTGATTAAATGGTTTTATAAGATCGCTTGTATCAGCCACCTAAATAGACGGTTTATTTTATTAATATGGCAAACCGTCATACCTCGTATGATGATCTTGGAGTCGTTGGAGCGCTTTCGGACGTTGTCCATCTTCGATCGCAACTAACCTACTAAGCTTTTGTAAAGGGGTTTGGTTATCTGTCAAGTCCACTGCTATCCTAATATTATCACTTTGATTTTATTTAGTTATTTTTGATTTTTAGTTTTTAGCTATTATCTAGTTTGATTTTTTTATAATTTTTAACTTCGTCATACTGTCTGTCCAGTCGTCTTTTTATTTTTATTCGACTCCAATTACGAATATTTTTTATATTTTTATACGAATATACGTAATACGTAATTATAAAAATATACAAATATATTTTTATAAGACTCCATCTTACAAGGTATGACAGTTTGCCATATTAATAATTTAAATCATTCTAACCTCAGTTTTTATTTAAATAGATAGTGTTTTTAATTAAATAGATTCCCTTAATCCTTGGTTGTTCTCATCCAACATCATGTTTCTCAAGGTTCTATTTTTGTCCTAGATAGGAATATTGTTTATTTTTCCAAATCAACCACATTAAACTATACTTTATTAGTTGTCATCCCTTCAACATGAAGAAGGTTACATTAAAGCTTTTAATCTGCAAGGTTAAAATCTGCAATAATCTTAAAGAACGCATTCACAAACTTAACCTTCTTAAAGACAAAAATATATCACTAGGGCCATCCCCCTACTTTAATTAACAGAATTAAAATAAATTAAAATGAGTATAATAGTTATTAATAAAGGAAAACCTAAATTGAAGATAATAAAAAATTTTTTTTTGCTCTTCCAAATGTATAAATATGTCAGTTTGGATTCATTGTAGATAAACGAACTTACTGATTATACTATCATTTAAGCTTAGTTAATAAATTAATTATTAACATTGACCTACCGATTGGTACTTTTCCATTAATTTCCACTTCATCAGCTGAAGTAATTGCATGATAAGTAACATCACCCATAACTTCAGTGCTTCCATAAAAATTACACAAGGTATGCTCAGTTGGTTGGAAGATTTCCAGAAATTCTTGCGCCAAGGACACAGGCAGTGGTTCACCGCTGCATACCCACAGCTTCAGTCGATCCAAAAGAACCTGAATATTATTTAAAATTGAGTAAAAACGTTAGTATTATGTTTATTTAAAGATTCAATAATTTTAAATAATTTGAGTACCTAATGTATTTAACAATAACACTTCAATTTCCTATTTTAATAGGGATTAGTACGTAATTAATAGTAATGGTTATTATTATAATAATTAAATATGGAATAATACCATATTGTAATCAAAGGGCACATTATTTTTTTGCAAATCTATATTTGAAAGTGCAGTAGTACTTCATTGATAAATCTTGTTAAAAAGTAAGGAGACATATAGAAAGATAAGCACATTTATACTCGTTGATTTTCAGTACAAGAGACATCATGAGAAAAGAAGACCCAAAATGCCGTTCTTTTTTAAAAAAAGTAAGGAGACATATAGAAAGATAAGCACATTTATACTCGTTGATTTTCAGTACAAGAGACATCATGAGAAAAGAAGACCCAAAATGCCGTTCTTTTTTAAAAAAGTAAGGAGACAAATAGAAAGATAAGCACATTTATACTCGTTGATTTTCAGTACAAGAGACATCATGAGAAAAGAAGACCCAAAATGCCGTTCTTTTTTAAAAAAGTAAGGAGACATATAGAAAGATAAGCGCATTTATACTCGTTGATTTTCAGTACAAGTGACATCATGAGAATAGAAGACCCAAAATGCCATTTTTTTCTAAAAAAAAGTAAGGAGACATATAAAAGATAAGCGCATTTATACTCGTTGATTTTCAGTACAACAGACATCATGAGAAAGGAAGACCAAAAATGCCATCTTGTTTTAAGTACTTGAATCCTAAAGAGTTGATAATATTAAATATAACAACATTAATATGATTTTAAAAGTACTAAATGTTTCATACAATTCAAGTTCTTTTAGATAAATTGATTAAACTTAAAATACATAATAATCAATATAGATAAAAAGATTTGTAATACAATTAATTTGCTATTTATTTTTGTGCAAACTAATTTTTTTGATACTTACAATTTTATTTTTGTAGAGTTTCAAATACATCAGTATTGCTCTTAAAAGAGATGGAACCAAGACAAGACGCTGAACCTGTAAGAAAAGAGTAACTCAGTTTGGTCAATTTATTTGAGTTTTGTTTTCGTTTACATTGGTCGTCTGGTAAATTCTGCCAGTTCGTTTAAATTTAATTTCTCTGGAGACCATCATCTCAAGTGCTTCCCTCTTTAAGTGGAGAAGACCTTTTATTTTCAAGTATTTGCTTACTAAGTTGTTGCTGTGTCACTGGCCAAAGGGATAATGTGGTAGTAACGGGAGTTCTTTCTACTAATAACAGATGCTAGCTGTAAATACGTCATTGGATTACTTAGTAGAAGTAAATATAAGCCTTCTACCGAATGCAAAATGAAATTACTTAAGTCTATTCGGTACCATAGCCCGTTATGCGGTATTAAACTTGGAGTGACTGTGATTACAAACCCATGGTTTGGTAGACACTATTGTAATTGCTTTAGCCCATTATGTGGTGTTGGTCTCGTAGTGGCCATGGTTACAAATCCATGGCTGAATAGACACTAGAGTGTTTGCATCAGCCCGTTATGTGGTGTTGACTCCGTAGTGGCCATGGTTACAAACCCATGGCTGAATAGACACTAGAGTGTTTGCATCAGCTCGTTATGTGGTGTTGACTCCGTAGTGGCCATGGTTACAAACCCATGGCTGAATAGACACTAGAGTAGAGTGTTTGCATCAGCCCGTTATGTGGTGTTGACTCCGTAGTGGATGTCAACTAATCGTTCAATGTCCCTACATTCATAAACGTGTGGGAAACACAACATACGACGTTAAATCAACTTATAATGATCATACTGATATCAGTGTCAGTTAATTATTTTTGCGCTTCTATGACCCTGAATGGCAAAAATTTGTAAACGTGATCGTTGAATAAAAAAAAATTAAAATAAACATCGTTTATATGAAATCCCTGTCTTTAAAATTATCTGATTTTAAACTGTCAAAAATAGGACTTAATATAAATATTATTGTTTAAACAAATCTAATTACGGTTTAAGTTTCTTTCAAAAGGTGCTCTTTTTTAATTTTTAGAGTTGAGTAAACTCTAATAAAATTTAATAACTTTCAAATCTGTTTTCTAATCAATCTATCTGAAAGATATCTGATTTGACTGAAAGATAAACATTATTCTAAAGGAATTCAAGAATAAATGAACACAATGGAGAAATTGCTTAAATACAAATATATTCTTGAATATAAACTTTTTTTCCCAAAAGTTGTAGTCAGAGGAAAATAGCAATCTTATATATATATATATATATATATATATATATATATTATATATATATATAAAGATTTCACATAAACACGTGAAATAACAATCAATGATCAAACCAAAATATGAAATGAAAAAAAAAAGACTAAGATCTTTCAACCGTAACAAGCGGTCTTCGTCAGAGTCAAAAACCCAACTGACGAAGTTTGGTTTTTTACTATGTTCATTTGTAGTTTGATCATTGATATATATATACATATATATATATATATATTAGTATAAGTGGACAGCAGGTCTTCTTGTAAACAAATGAAATTAAAATGTGCAGCAGCTTCTGCATTTACGACCTTTCTGCTGATACCTCGATTTTTCTTATGAACTTTCGATGTACTGGAGGTAATTTCCATATACCTCCAATTATAAATGTAATATATATGTATATATGTATATATATATACATATATATATTTCACAAAGGAAAGAAAAAAAACAGATAAAAACACACACAAAAAAGACTCACAACGATATTTCGACATTCGTCGTCATCGGGCAGAAGTAGTCCCTTTGAGTAGCTGAAGCCAACTCTCTCTCTCTCTCTCTCTCTCTCTCTCTCTCTCTCTCTCTTCTCTTCTCTCTCTTCTCTTATATATATTATATATATATATATATATATATATATATATATTTCGACATTCGTCGTCATCGGGCAGAAGTAGTCCCTTTGAGTAGTATATATATATATATATATATATATATATATATATATAATTTAGCTTATTTTTATTTAAGATTTGATATATTTAAATAGAGATTTAGTTTTAAGAACAACATACCCTATTGTTGTGAAGAAGCTTGACAAGGTGATGAGGGTCTTTGGTTAAATGAGAAGAAACAACAAGAACTGTTCTCGGTTGACCAGGATGTAGAAGAGGTCCCCAAATCTCGCTGACAGAGTCAACAAATGTTAGAGCTGTTTTGAAGATACAAATCTCTTCAGTGTCTCCATAAGGGAATCTTTTCCATTGCCATTCAAGCCTGTTTAAGACTGCTGACTGTGGAACTCTTACTCCTGTAACATTATAACGCATAAGTTATCTTTTTTTTTTTAATTTTATTTTTTTAAAGTCACAACAATGTAAGTATTACATTACCAGTGACACTGATAACACAGATGTAGGAGGGAACACAGGAGGGAAGAAGCAAACCAGTGACTACACTCCCTGGCGTGGGTCAAGTTATGATTGGAAATGTTAAATAGCAAAATATGTACGAAACATATAACCTTCAATAATTAGCAAGTCATTTCAAACATTTATAGCAAGTCAACATACTATGAATATTGTTAACTTTTTTTTTGTACAACATTCTATAAATTCTATAAGGTTGTGCTGTGCGTTAAGCTTATTAACAGTTTGCATTAAGAATTTCAAAAACTGTTCTGAATTAGCTATAAATAAACTTTTAAAGTGCTCAAACATTCAAATTTGAATCAAATTTATTAAGTGATAGAATTTATAAACTTCGTTTTTTTTTTGGTTTTTGGTAAATAATAAGTTTAGCAAAGTATTGTGAAGTTTATTTTTCTACTAGTACTTGTGGTGAGAAACTAGGAAACCTAATTTCTCATTAGCAATGAATATATCAAATTCCTGATTATTTAATCATGTTAGTTAAATTTATTAATTTTTTTTAAGTTTTAATTATTTGTATATGAGTTATTGCAAGTGATAATTTCTAGACTAGGTCATAGACAATAATTTATTAGTTTCTTTAAGGGATTAGAATTGAATTTCTAAATAAATTTTTAATTTATGATGATATAAATGAAAGTCATGTGGCGTACACACCAGATTTCTTAATAATAGAGTAAAAACTACAGTTTTTTTAAAAAACCGATCCCCTAGTGGGTGATAACGTCAGCCGTTTGATCCAGCTTTTTGTTTGATCGGTGATTCTACAGATTCTTCATTGGGAGTTCTAAATTTTGCCTAACTCAAGTTAGTTCAACAAAAAGTAAGCTGGCAATATTCCATGTTATACATGTAATTGTTGATACTAATTATAAAGTGTTACAGTGCTTATTTAAAAGTAATAATCACCTTTAGGCACCCCTGTGCTCCCTGAAGTGTAAAGCACCATTGCCAAAGGCTTGGAGCTCCTGTTATTCTTCAAACAAAACTCTCCCTCTTCTGCGCTTCGCTCTTCTAATTCTTTCAAAGAAATCCTTTGAACTCCACTATATTCTTCCTTGTCTTCATCTGAAAATAATATTTTTGTATAAATCGTATTTTTTTGTTGTTGTTTAAATAAAGAATGAGTTTATTTTTGTTACCTATTTCTTGATCTGTGATTAATAAAGCAGGTTTTGATTCTGAAAGTATATGCCTTGTTCGTTCGGGAGGTGAACAAGGATCAAGTGGTAAATAAGGACATCCTGCTTTCCAAATGGCTGCCAACAGTTGGACAAGGCGATGAGAAGGAGGTGCAGACACGGCCACTATCAAGTCTCCATCACTGTTGGGTTCACTGTCACGGATCAAAGATGCTATTCCTCGAGCAAGACGATTTGATGTCAGGTCAAGCTCGCAGTAGGTCACTCGCCATGTCTTCCCTTTGTTATCTGCAATGTCAATACCACACATCCAATAAAGCCTTCATCTAAAAGTGTCCAACTATTGATATTCAGTCCTAATGTCTAGTTTATGTTTCATTCTGTTTTAAAAGTATATATATCTATAAAAAACCAAAATATTCACTAAAATAGTAATAATATAATTAAAATAGTAAATTAATAGATATTTTGAACAGAAGTAAGTCATCAGGAAAGATATGAAGAGAAGATCTAGTGAGAGAAGTGTACCCGGCTATGGATCAAGACCAGTCAGTTCATTTTAACAAACTTTCCCTGAAAGAAAATCTCTTGGCGTCTAAATTATTTATATATATATATATATATATAAAATAGTGTTCAGTTGGGTTTTTGACTCTGACGAAGACCGGTTGAAAGATCTTAGTCTTGCTTTCCCATTTTCTTATTGTGGTTGGATCATATATATATTGTTCAATGTAGAAAAAGAAACATAGAATGTTTCTTTTTCTACATTGAACTATATTTGTCAGTTTCGGATCGTATTTCTAACATATATATATATATAAAATATTTTGTACCTGTCGGTGAACGCATTCACAAGACGGCAAGAGAGCCGATTTGATCGAGAACCGTGAGTGTTAATTTTGTGTTTTCTAGTTGTCCTTTTTTGTGTTTTCTAGAGTCATTTTTTTTGTTTTCTAGTTGTAACTTTAATTATATATACAGGAGTATATATAATTAAATCATAAACAATATTAAATTATCATTTTAAGTTATCAAATTAGTCGTTACCAAAAAGAAGTATGAAGTACTTACGTTGAGAAGTAAACTTTAATATATATATATAAAGGTGGAATTACCACCTTCTATTCGTAAGACTGTCAGGAAACTGGAACTGCTTAGTTTGAAAGTCGTAAATGCCGAAGCTGCGGTAATTTCAACAAAATATGCTTCCAAAAAGATTTGCTGCCAACCTATACTAACACATATATATATAGTCCAATATAGACAAAGAAACATAGAGAAATCAAAAGAACACACTTACAGTCTCTAATTTTCGGTTTGAACCGTCTTCAGGAGAGATAAGAGAGGGAAACCAAGCGCACTGGTTCAGAGACGGTTGGAGACCGTATTGGTTTCCCTCTCTTATCTCTCCTGAAGACGGTTCAAACCAAAAATTAGAGACTGTAAGTGTGTTCTTTTGATTTCTCTATGTTTCTTTGTCTATATTGAACTATATTTGTACGTTTTGGATCGTATTTCCAACGAAAAAGTATATATATATATATATATATATATATATATACTTCAATTTAGGAAAAAGAGCAAAATGGACAACACAAGTTCAAATATAAATATGTATATAATAAAAAAAAATAATAATCTTAGAATTAAGTTAACGGTTTAGGTTGATACCCAGATGTACACGAGCTCCTGGGAGTGATATATAGACTTTTTCAGGAGCTCTTAATATAAATACTCTGATAAATGAGTGTCTACTAAAAACAAAACATCACTGGGATACGAGTTTTAATGTTTGTTTTTATTCCTCCTTTATATACTTTATATCATTTTTTCTTACCTCCTACAAACATTTAATAAATATGTATACTATAATTTTTTTTAATAGCATTAAAACAAAATTAATTTAATTTCCTATTTAATGACATTAGTTTAGTTTGATTGAGCCAGATTTGAGGACAACCAGTGTCCTTTAGGATTAATACTGTGCAATTACGAAGAGTTGTTTAAATCCACATATATGAATAATAATGAAGTGATTAAGTATTTGATTGTTGAAAACTTTGCAAGGTGTGGAGAATTCCTTTGAAGATTAGTGCATAAGATAACCTTGATGTGACAGAGATATTGTCACTTAGACTGTTTACAATTGAAGTCAATAGATGAACGTAAAAAACAGGAGGTGCTTAATAACTACAATGAAAACCCGTGATGTATTGATTGATTTCATCTCTGAATTGAACTGATATGATAGAGATAATAAATAAATATTGGGAATGACTTGATTAAAAAGGTTGCATAGAGATAGGTTAGGGAAGGAGAGGTGATTGACTCTGTCTTGCAATAGTTTCAATGCCATCCTAAAGCATTGGGCTGAACGAGGTCAATAACACACTCTCAAAGGGTGTGGAATAGATTAGCGTCTCACTGAAGGTTATTTTTCGAGCCTCCTTCAAGCTAATCAAACCCCTGAAGCATTTAGTACCATTTATACTTCTGCAATACTACAGTATATATCCTTACTTGTGAATAACATCTGATAGTATGTAAAAATATATTTGATTTTATAAAACTATATATAGATCTTTATAGTCTTTTTTAACGAAAAGTTTTAATTTTCAATTCAATCCGTATAATTTACGTCGCCTTGATTTTAGATACTTTTCCGTCGAACAGTGTAGAAAAAATGAGTGAAGCAGAACTAGGTAATTTATATATTATATTAACTAGTTCTGTTTCATGTGTGATTATATGTATTAATATATAAAAAGCTTTCACATAAACACGTGAAATAACAATCAATGATCAAACCACAATAAGAAATGGGAAAACAAGACTAAGATCTTTCAACCGTAACAAGAGGTCTTCGTCAGAGTCAAAAACCCAACTGACTCTTTCGTACTTGTCAAAAACAGTTGGGTTTTTGACTCTGACGAAGACCGCTTGTTACGGTTGAAAGATCTTAGTCTTGTTTTCCCATTTCTTATTGTGGTTTGATTATTGTATTAATATATATATATATATAAGTATAAAAAGATTTCACAGAAACACGTGAAATAACAATCAATGATCAAACCACAATAAGAAAATGGGAAAACAAGACTAAGATCTTTCAACCATAACAAGCGGTCTTCGTCAGAGTCAAAAACCCAACTGAAAACACTAGATGCAGAGAACATCTGGTGAGGGGTTGAGAAGAGTGGGAGGGAAGAGTATTTTATTTTATTTGGTATTTATTAGTTAATTTTTTATTTGGTATTTTAAAAGGGTGAAAGCGCAGGAAAGGACTAATATCCAGAAAGGGATGTTTGGGGAAACAAAGGGGTACAGTAAGAAAGAGTTTTGTTGAAATATGATTTTGATACACTGAACAGTGTGACTTGTAGGTCACGGTCACAAGATTGCATTACCCACTAACTTATAGTAAAGTAAAAATGACTCTATTAAATAAAATTGTGACTAAATGTGATTTTTTTATGTTAAAAATTATAATTACAGAATGGAATAATTTATCAATTTAAGATGTTTAACCAGTTATAGGAGTGTATAATTATGAACATTAAATCTGAACAGGTGGTGAGAAGATTAAGTCGTTTTGAGGGAACCAGTTAACAATTTGCATTTCTTAATCGTTTATTTTAATTTATCTACACTCAACACATATCAACTTTCTGCAAATGCGGTTTACTCATAAGTAGCACTAATTACGAAGGTCTGTATAGTAAGTGCATACGGTAACAGTACCTTGAATGATCCATTCAAGTACTAAATATGCCCAACAAGTGCTTGGTAGGAAAAATAGTCATACATAATAATAAATGTAAAATAAGTAAATTTCCTCTGTGTATATATATAACGAGATTTCACATAAACACGTGAAATAACAATCAATGATCAAACCACAATATGGTGTTAAAAGCCATATCAATTGCCCAAGAGACATCTTAATTGGCATGAGCAGATGTAAAAAGAAAATCACAACTTCCAGACGAAAGGAAAAACTTTTTAATATGACACAAAATACAAATCAAAAAACCAACAACAATTACAATGAATTAAAAACAAATACAGAAAATAAAAACAATTACAGTGACAAAAAACAAGTACTTACAAAAGTTAAAACGCGCACGAACAAGCTTTGGACTTTTACACAAGTCATCATCGGGTTAATGATATGGAAAATATCATTTTATATATATATATAATCAACAATTAACAAACTCACCTATCAATACGTAACCTATACGCAAAAAAAGTAAATACACTCCCTCTTCTTTAAATATCTTTATACAAATTTATTTCACTAAGAGGTCATGACTTTTCAGCATTTGTTTCCCCCGCTATCTAATGTTACTATCAAATTATTATTAATACTAGCTTTTAATTCATGTTTAAAACAAAAAGAATTGTTCCTCAACTTCTCATAGAATTTACGATTGCATTTGCTAAAAAAATGTACATACATTAAACTTAATACTTCAATCATATTTTACTAAAAAAATATTTAAAGCAGATATAAATATTGAGCTGATAATATCATTTTTATATATATAAAAAAAAATGAAAATAATTTGTAGATATATTACCTGTGGATAGAAGAGCAGTGTTTTGAGGGTAAGACTGGGAGTTCTTACTTAGTAAAGAATATAAAGACGAAGGGGAAGTTTCGCTTGCTGAACTCGAAGGACCCTTGAGGATTGATAGCTGAGGAATGCTTCCCATCTGGAAATAAAAGAGTGGGCATTCAGAAATAAAGAATTACATTTGATAAGTAACCATTTTTAGTTATTATTTTAGCAAAACCATTTGTGTAACTTGTATAATTTTATATAACCACCAACAGGGAATTTCTTTTTATATATGTTAGTTATTTTTACTATTTACATAACTAAAAATAATTTACAATAATTTACATAATTGAAAATAATACCAAATAAAGCTGATATTTGTATCTTAACAATATTCTTAATTTTTCTAAATAACACTCTTGTTACTTCGTCTACAGCAAGCTGGGCAATCTTTTATTACCTGGGGGCCGTATTACATAATTTCCAAGTGACCACGGGTCGCATCATCTTTAGATACATACAGCTTATTTATATAATTTACATCTATATACTATATATATCGAAATATATACTGTTTGCTACATTAATATTTCAGTAATTATTTAACTTTTTATTATTCTTATAATGAAAATTATTATTCATATCTGATTATTACATAATGGTAAACTATTATCAGAACACAATCTATAAATTAGTGTTGAAAAAAAAGTAAATACAGGAAAAAAAACTGAAACATTTGTTGCTATAGACCAGTGTTTCCCAAAGTGGGCGGTACCGCCCCCAGGGGGCGGTGCTTTGATATCGGGGGACGGTAATGCAAAAAGGAGCGGGGATTCCATTTCCATAAATTGAAAATGTTCATGCAATATAATTTCTAAATTTAAGAGAAAACACAACATGTAAACTTCTAGGAAAAGGTTTCTTAAAATTATTTGTTTTGATAATTCATTTTTATGTTAAAAGTATATTCTCATCTAAGTTTCTTTTATTGTGTATTAATTGTTTTGCATAAATATGGTATAAAACAATGCATCTATAGGATTCTAAATAAATATTCGATTAGTAATTATTTTAATTTAATTATTAAAATGTTACTCATTTGGCTATTTAGTCTAGGAATCTGATTATTATTCAAGGGTGTTGAGTTATAGGTTTATGGACCCAAGGGGGCGGTCACTCGAAAAAGTTTGGGAAACACTGCTATAGACCAATGTTGTAGTTTCCTTCCAAAAGTCTCGGTGAGCTTTTGTTAATAAGCAAAAAGCAGAAGTATCTTTAATATTATGATAGAATTCCAGATAATCTCCGAGGGCCGCACAAAAAGACGTGCTGGGTCGCAGGTTGACCATGACTGGTCTACAGTAACGTATATTTCCTATAATCAACATGTTTCAAATCATAACCATTGTTGTCTTGAATATGAAAGGTGATCATTCGACACGTGTCGAGTATAGTCAACATGTTTCAAATCATAACCATTGTTGTCTTGAATATGAAAGGTGATCATTCGAAAGAGGCAACATACGACGCGTTAAATCCTTATTAATTATAAAGTTTTGACTTTTTTGTATAATTTTCAAAAGAGTGGTTCTACATCTAAATATCAGATATTATTACAAAACAATTCAATCGTAATTAGTAAACTGTTTTATCTAATTACGCGAACAGCTATTTCTGTGTTGAATACCGTGGTTCTCGTTTAACTGCTGAAGCTAAGTAACATTGGGTGAGAAGACAACTAGGATGGATGTCATCAAGTAATTCACACGTT
Organism: Hermatobates lingyangjiaoensis; assembly: GCA_026182355.1. Taxonomy (NCBI): domain Eukaryota; kingdom Metazoa; phylum Arthropoda; class Insecta; order Hemiptera; family Hermatobatidae; genus Hermatobates; species Hermatobates lingyangjiaoensis. The sequence goes on along the minus strand of JAPFBL010000051.1, from coordinate 674,643 downwards.
GTGTGAATACCTGTGACATTGATAAATTACTTGAAGTAAAGTTGAGGAAGTAAACTCTATTTTATTTCTATTGTCACCTCTTTAAAGTATAAGTATCTACATTTACACAAAAATATTACGGTTTTTTACCAGATTTTGACACATGCTGATATATCAGATATACAAATATAGAAATCGTATAGGAAATATGGAAAAGCCGAAGTTACAGCTTATGAAATGCCATTTTCTTGAAACCTCAAGGTAACTCTTTATTAAATCTACTAACTCATTGTGATTTTTTTTTGTGATCTTATTCATTTCAATTACTCATAAATAAAACAGAAATGACTTGCAAATTTTTATTTTTTTTTTTTTATACTAGTAGGTATAAGTTAAAAAAAATCTCAGGGATGTCTTAGATATTAGCAAGTGCAAAACAAACAATTTCATTTTAAACAAACACTATTAGCAATTCATTTATGATGCTATGTTGTTTTACAATTCAAATTTATTCTCTTAAAAATAAAATTCAACTTTTAGTAAGACAAATCCATCCATCCATGCTTGTAGGCAAAGAAAAAAATCCGGGTAACTACACTCCAAATTATATAGTACGATCTGATGCAAGTCACTTGTATGTTTACACCCTCATCGTCTTAAAGAGTAGAAGTGACTCCTTCAGCTATCAGGAAAAACCAGGTTTTTATATTTATAATAGCAATAATTTATTTACCTAATAGGTTTTTCAGCTTTATACAAAGATATAGACAAGTAACTAATAAGATATAAAATATTGTTATTAAATAAATAACAGAATCTATTCGATATAAAAAATCAGATTTTGAATACTTTAGTGTTTAAAATAAAAAACAATTTTAGCATTTTTTTAAAATATAAGTTAAAATGAAAACAATATTTCACAATAAATACCTCAAATAACAATCAACGTCCAAACCACAATAAGAAAAGAGAAAAAAAGACAACGATCTTTCAACCGTAAGAAGCGGTCTTCGTCAGAGTCAATTTCCAATTGATTCTGACGAACACATCTTGGTACGGTTAAAAGATCTTGTTTTTTTTTCTCTTTTGTTATTGTAGTTTGGACGTTTACATGATAAAAGTTGGTAATCAAATGTCAATCGGTGAATTTAACATAGCAGTGGCTGTTTTTGTAATAGAATCAATTTACTAATTATGATTCAAATATGTTTAATATAAATTTTATTTAGAAACATAAAATGTTATATCAAATTAACTTGTATTACAAATTGGTTTATTAGTTAATAAGAAGACAACAATTGGTGCCAAATTAGTACATATAGTGTATGATATAGGCATATATTAATGATGTGCAAACATTTCTTATATATACATTGATTCTATTTAGTTATATAATTATAATTTTTAATACATTCATTGTATGACAACGTTTGTAATGAATGGGAAATTAATTTTATGTAAATATCTTTGTTTATATTTTTTTAAAGAATGAATTACATTGGAATCACGGGTGTTCAGGCACTGATTTCCTCTTAGAAGCAGTAATAAAATTTATAATCACAAACTAATTAACATTTGATATTTGTTGGTTTAAATAAAACATATATAGAGAGAAGAACTTCATTTGATAAAGTTGAATTTGAGTTTCAGAATCTATAAATGTTTTAATTTATTTATGTTCTATTTGATAATATCTTCTGAAGTTCCTGGCTAGTTTTCAGCTTTATAATGATTCGACATGAATATTGACCTTGATTTAAATACATGAACATTCATGTAACAACCTTGTATAGATTGTAAATTATTGCACTTTAACACTTCCGATATGATACTCATAATTATTAACTAATATATATAGATATATCAGTGACAAGGATATCAACTCTATTTAAGATGAATTATTGGACATTTTGGAATTCATTTAATATGCATAAATTTAGTTATAAGTAAAATTTATTTAAAACAGAACCACTTAAGTTCAATCTAACTAAAAATATACATTCTATTTTAGATAATATCTATTTTATGTTAATTATACATATATCTGGTTATTTTATGACTTTATTATCCAAATTTTCCAATATTTTTGATGTAATATGCCTGATAAAAGGTAATATAGTTACTTTTCAATATTTTTTTTCTTGCCCAGTTTTTAATGATTTTTTTTTTAAATGCAATTGATTAGAAGGTATCTCATTTATTTAATTTTGAAATTTTGTGCTTTTGGTTCAATAATTTTAAAATTATTGTTCAATAGAAGTTATGAACCGTTGAGATATCTTTTCATAATTTTTATTTTAATGTTAAAGATTGACCTGTACTTAGAAAGTATAATCAATTTATTGTTTGTCTTCTCAACTGTTAAATTTCTTTCAACAAATTAAGATATTGTCGAGTTAATTAACAATTACATCATTGTTGAACTTAACAAAGAAAAAAATAAATCTTTACATATGGTGAAGAAAAATATATTTTCTTTAGTAAATTATATTTTGGAAAATTCTAATTTTAATTATTAATTGAAGTGTGATAGTGTTGAATTTGTATTCTCAAAACTTAAATATAACTTTAAAGCATATTAAGCTTTTATTAAAATAATTTTCTTGATGAAAATATCAAAATATATTATTAGAGTTCTAGTATTAAAGGAGTAAAAGTGGAAAACTGGAACGGAGTCAGTTTAGAAAAGTCAACTAGGGAAATATAAATGTTTGTTTTTTGATATTGAGATTAAATTTTTAATGGACTCTATATACAAAGCAACGTCTATGTTTTTTTTATTAATTAATAAGAATTAATGAAAACCCAAAACAGTTTGCATGCAAATATATATATATATATAACAATAAATGCTATTCGTTAGTAGGATCCATACCATCAACATAAACTTCTTAGACTATTTTCCAAATTTCTTTTTAATATCTTTGACAAAAGGTAATACTACATCTGTATTTTTTGATACTTTTACATGAGTTATATTTATTTTCAAATGGGTTTTTATATCATTAGTTGTGCAAGTCGTAATTGTGTGGTATTTACTAATTCTGAGGTAAAATGGATAAATCAACAAAATTGGTATTTCTGTATTTCTTTTTTATTTCAGTTAACGGTTTTCAAGCATACAAGAACGCCTTTGTCACCTTATGTCCTAAATGCCTATCCCTACTCTTTCGCAACGGATCTGTTTCCTACTAGTTGTTTTCACTGGACCAACCCGTCAGTACCACATCCTTGGGTATGTCTTGAATTCTCTTAATTTGAATTTTATTATTTCACTCTAATTTTGTAACTGATTAGATATAATTTGTATATAATGTCTTCCTGATGATGAACACAAAGTGTTCGAAATGCGTTGAATAAAACTTCATTTGTGTGGAGACTTTTGTTGGTTTATACATTTTACTTCAGAATGGGTTTATATATGTATTTTTATGTTTTATTATTAATATTGTTCTTCAATTTTGTGTTTCATAAACTGGAAAATACATCAATAACATTCTAATTTTTGGGACCTAATTTTGTGGGACCAAATTTTCTAATATTTTTGATGTGATATGTTTGTTAAAAGTTAATATAGTAAATATGTTATTTTACCGTTCTATACATTGCTATATTAATTTTCATCAGTAAAATTAAACTTTTATTTAGTGTCATACTGTTGTAATTTTTTGATTAATCCTTTCTTAGACTACTTACTTCTAATGTCTGGGACTAAATTTTCTTGTTCTAGGAATCTATTACTCATCTTTATCCCACCTTCGGTTTGAAACAAGATGAAAACACCATGCTTCTGTAACATGAGTTAACCTGCGATCTAGAGGTATCATGTTTATAGTTGGTACTAAAGTCTCAAGATTCAAATTTTGGTCATAAGTCGAGATTATTTATGCAGGTAGTAGAATATGCTTTATAACACTTCTCTTAAAGCCTCCATGATTTGACTTTCAGTAATTTTTATCTAATGAACTGATTAAGATCTCTGGACGCAGCAAATGAATGTCAGGTTCATTATTCTTTTTCACTTTCTGAGAGCCCGAACAGAATAAAAACAGATATTGTAGTTATTTTAGTCACTGTGTTCTACCTTTTTTCCGCAATTCAAGGCATTGTATGATGTTACTTAGTTGCAAATTTATTAACAGTAACTATAATTTATGAAACAAAAACACAATTTTGATTAAGTCATTAGGGTTAAAACTTTCGTTTAATAGTCTGTTAGATTTTGATGACAAGCAGACATTTAAGAATTTTCTGGTTTTGGGGGGGAGGTGATCGTAAATCTTTGAAGATCGTATAAGATGAACAATCACAGAAACTCTACTAAAAACAATCCATTTCAGAATCTCTACTAAAAACAATCCATCTGAGAAGCTCTACTAAAAACAATCCATTTCATAATATCTACTAAAAACAATCCATTTCAGAATCTCTACTAAAAACAATCCATTTCAGAATCTCTACTATAAACAATCCATTTCAGAATCTCTACTATAAACAATCCATTTCAGAATCTCTACTAAAAACAATCCATTTCAGAATCTCTACTAAAAACAATCCATTTCAGAATATCTACTAAAAACAATTCACTTCAGAATCTCTACTAAAAACAATCCATTTCAAAATCCCTACTAAAAACAATCCATTTCAGAATCTCTACTATAAACAATCCATTTCAGAATCTCTACTAAAAACAATCCATTTCAGAATCTCTACTAAAAACAATCCATTTCAGAATCTCTACTAAAAACAATCCATTTCAGAATCTCTAAAAGGATGATCCATCCTAGAACCTCCAGTAATAATAACCATTCTATAACCTTAAGTAATCATGATCGATGGTAGAACTTTTAGTGAAGATCATTCATCATGGAATATCTAGTGAGGATGAACAAAAAAAATCAAAGCATGCAAAAATAGTGGCAACTTGTTGCATGTCAGCTAATGACCCAGTGAAAAAAAATAGAATTTAGAATTCTCTAAAATCAATTGAGTTCTATTATTTTCATAACTCAAGATATTATATCTAGAATAAATCAACTGAGTGATGTGGTTCATAAATAAAAAAAAATGGGTACAAGTTAATGAATGTACCACAATAAACGCCCTTCCTCATTGATTGAAAAGCTTCGAGTGTACGAATAAACAAATACCTTTAGCAATCATAATAAATCAAAGTCAATATTTTGCTAATGACATTTTCAGTTCATTGCTATTTTTGCTATTAAGATAGATACGTTTAAAACTGGAGGATACATTAATATTCCTCGTTTAAATAACGCTTGATGTCAAGTGATTAGTCAAAAAGAGTTTTGTCCTTCAAGAATAATCTACAGAAACAATTAAATTTAATCCATCTCAAGAAAACTGGACCAATCAACTCGGTACCATTTAACCACCACCGTCCTTATAATCAGAAACGCAAATATTTTTCATTCATTTCTTAAAACGTCTAAAATGACATTTAATTAGTTCCAACTTTACCATACAGCATATCAATTTTTTATTTTTAAAGAAAGGAACCAGAAAGTAAATAACTAATTCGTTATTTTAAATTTATAAATATTTAAACAAATTTTTATTTACTGAATTAACCAGTCAAACAAAAAAACTGTAAAGTAGAGTTTGCGTCTTATTTAAAAAAAATCATTACAAAATCAATGATCATGTGATCAAATTGTTTATCTTAAGTCTAATATTTTCTGTTTATTTTTCTTTCCATGATATGTGGTGATCATTCTTTAAAAAGAACCTGTGAGAACTCAGTAAAATTTGATAATTCAAATAATATTAATTTTAATATATTTTATTATATTTTCTAGTAAATTATTTATTTTATTAATATATATTATATTTTAAATTAGTTAATTATCTTAGGGGGCGGTCAAGTTAAAATTGATACTTCTGAAAATTTCTTTGATTTTTTGAATTTGTATGCGACAAGAATTGAATAAATTGTGTGATGATATGACATTCTTACAGAAATATACCATTGAACTAAATCAAAAGATAGGGGCCAGGTTAGCTCAGTGGTTAACGTACTTGCCTCTGGGTTTGTAGTCCGGGCGATTTATTCATGCGGGAGGTGAGTAAATCTAAGTATGTCATCTCTCGGAGAGGACGTATAACCGTCGGTCTCGAGCCTGTATTATGTCAGCCACTTATTAAAGATAACTACTCGAAATGCACTTGACTTAGGCAAAATTTAGGACTCCCAATGTAAAATCTATAGAATCACCGATTAAGATTGCATGAGATTGCAATGATATTTTTTTTTTGCTATCTCAGTTATGTGGTTTGCATATCAGAGGAAAGTCTTCGTCAGATGATATTTTAAACTATTGCGAGGAAAGCATTGATATTCATATTCACAATTCTCTGTAAAGTATCTCTTTTGAAATCTGGATGTGATTGCGCAAGATTGTTAGAAATAAATAAATTCATAAGATATTACAAGAAATGTAGAGAAAATGCTATTTCATCAAGATTTACATTTTTATTACTTATAACGTCTAAACCACAATAAGAAATGAGAAAAAAAAGTCCTTTTTTCTCATTTCTTATTGTGGTTTAAACGTTGATTGCAATTTCATATGTTTATTATGAAATCTTTTTATCATATTACTCACATGAAAACGTATTTTTTTTGTTTTTTAAAAACTATGAGGTTTTTTATGACCGTAGTCACCCACCCATGTGTAATTAGTAACCTAATAAACGTTCAATTATAAAAAAAAATTAAATCGAGGATGTGGATTTACTATATATTTAATTATTCATTTGACACGCTATAGTGCGACCATTTATAGGGACCAATGAACAGTGGTCCCTATATAAAACTACAGTTTTACTATAGTGTTTTGAAAGCATAAGACCATTTATTTTATTTCTTTCTGAATCACTGTTAACAGTTATAAGCACTAACTTTTACCCACAAAACATACTTCAAAAGTAGTTTTCTGAGTTTTAACATCTACTATTGATCATTAGTCTTACTAATAAATTTCTGTTACAAAAACTTACGGTGTTCATATAGACTTTATCTATATAGCCTTGGTATCAGTAAAAGTAGTAACAATAAACAAATACAGTTTTTTTTTTTGTAAATTTAGAAATCAAAGCTTTTTTTTTTTAAAACATATTGGTGTCACCTTCTGTTTTATCTATCAGTATTGAGAAGATAGAAATGTGGATTTACTCATTTTCATTTCTTACTTCCTCGCTTCAAATAGATAAATCAGAAAGGGAACAACGTGTTTGATAAGCATATTTAAAAACTTTTCACCTGTGCTGTTCCTATTGTATTTCTGTCTGCATCTCTCAGTACTAATCAACTATGTACATGTCCTTGTAAGTATGTATATTTAAAATTATTTTATTTTCTTATTACAGTTTTATAAGAAATCATTATTATTTGAGATCCCCATGAAAAGATTTTTATTATTTTAAATTTAAAAAATATTTTATTTTTTATTTTATATTTGAATTTTAAATTTTAAAAATCAAGGTTTTCTGATACAAAAAAAAAATATTATAATAGCTGGAAGAATAGAAAATGTTACAACTTTCATATACAAATTTCATTAAACAACTTTCTTAACAAATAAATTAACTCAGCCTTGAAATAAAAAAAAAAATAGAAAGAAAAATAGAGCTGGTTTTAGATATGAGCATTAAGTCACTGTCAAGAAAGTTAAAGTACATCAAGGTGAACTTATAGTAGATGGAAGACAAGTATAAATTGTGTTCTAAAGAAAATCATTAATGCCTTACAACGGTTCATGTTCTTTATCAGTGTCGCAATTAGAATATAAGTTAGATCCAATATCGTAAATAAGTACCCATAAAAGTCAATATTGCAGTAAATATTTTCAAATAAATGAAAAATTCTTTTGGTTATTTAAACTAAAAGGATAAATTAGTTTAAAATGTAGCGTAACATACAATACAGGTTGATCATCAAACCACAATATGAAAATGTGAAAACAAGACTAAGATCTTTCAACCGTAACAAGCGGTCCTCGTCAGAGTCAAAAACCCAACTGACGAACACCGCCAGAGTCAGTTGGGTTTTTGACTCTGACGAAGTCCGCTTGTTACGGTTGAAAGATCTTAGTCTTGTTTTCCCATTTTTATATTGTGGTTTGATTATTGATTGTTATTTCACGTGTTTATGTGAAATCATTTTAACAAAACAGGTTAGAAACGTTCCCATTGAAATTCTAATATCTCTTTCACATTGAAATAATAGTTTTAAAATGAATTATGTTTCAATGTACGTTTAATAAGATTAATGAACATTTGAAAACACTGATGTTTAGTTCTAAGGTAGTGCAATCAGTTATTATGTGGTATTTACTCATTGTAGCTAATGAAATAGTCTCCATATATAAAAATTTAATCGTATAAACAACGCGTTTCGAACACGTAGTCTTCTTCTTCAGACATAAAATCGGTTGATTGCAAGTTACGCCTTTGATATCAACCGATTTTATGCCGGAAGAAGAACACTATGTGTTCGAAACGTGTTGTTTATACGATTAAATTTTTATATGTGGAGACTATTTTATTAGCTTTTTACCCCACACTGATATTTAGAAGTTGTTAATATAATATTTATATATTTACAATACAGAACCTAATTCACCTTCTTTGTGAATTCCAATTCAATTTTTGTGGTATGGTGTGCGAGTTCCGTTGTTGGTTAATTTTACCGAATGTTAGCATATTGTATTTATTTGTGTCTAAATCTTGTCAAGTGTGTTGTTTAAGAAAAATATTACATTTCTTTTGCAAATAGCTGCTTAATTTGATCTTTATCGGAGTCAATGAGTGATTGATTTGGTTGTTAATAAATGTTAGCAGGCGTTTATCACCAATTAAATAAGTATCACCATTTATCTTACCTCGCATTTTTCTTTCTCACAAGAACCGGTTTTGGACTTTCACATCTATTATCCAGAGTGACACTAAGAGTTTTCAAAGTCTTATTGACTTATTCTCGTACCAATACTTCTTATTCAGTAGCCAATTCAATTAACATTATACATCTGGTGTAATGATATTAATCGTATTAATTGACACATAGAAATGAACTGGATAATATAGACAGCTCGACAGATCTAAGATCTTTCAACCGTAACAAGCGTTTTTCGTCAGAGTCAAAAAACCCAACTGACAAACACCGCTTGTTACGGTTGAAATATCTTAGTCTTTTTTTCCCCATTTCATGTTGTCGTTTGATCATTGATTGTTATTTCACCAGTTTATGTGAAACTTATATATATATATATATATATATATATATATATATATGTACTAAACAATTTTCGACAGTGTAATATATAAATATAAAGAGAGCGTATGTATTGGTATACGGTCAGTTTTTCCAATTTAAAATTAAATATTAAATGTCGACTTTTGATTTTTATTTAAACTCTCTTTCATAGATCTAAAAAAGAGAGAAAAAATAAGACATAATCATATAAAATCATATATAATCAACAGAAAAACTGAATCAAAAGAAGTACATGTGTAATTTTGTATAATTAACGTTTATTCTTGTGTTTTAAAAAATATACATATAAAATTTGACCAATTTTTAGATAAAGCAAACAAAACTTACAAAAGTAGGAATATATGAAATCGAAAAACTATTGTAAATTGAATAGCTGAAATAAAGAAAACATTAAAAAATCAAATCATCGGCATTTAAAGTTTACTTTGAAATTAGAGAAACTGACTGCATCCCGATATTTATCTTTATATATACACATTAACACATAGAAAAGAATAGAGAAAGTAACAACAGAACTCTTTTCGATATTTTAACATCCGTCGTCATCAGGAGGAAGTACGAAGTACTCGCGTTGAGAAGTACATTGTACATCTTCCTGGTGATGACCGATGTCGAAACATCGAAGTGAGTTCTGTTGTGACTTTCTCTGAATTGCTCCAAAGGCTGATATATATATCAAGTGAAGCACACTTGTGGGTCTCCAACCGTCGCTTCACAAGTGCACTTGGTGTCCCTATCTCAACTCTCCCGATGACGGTTCAACCAAAAATTAGAGACAGTAAGTGTGTTTGTTCCTTAATTCTGTGTTTGTGATTCACCGTGAAACGTTTGTTGTCCTTTTGGATCGTTTTCCTGTTTACAATATATATATATATATATGCATTTAAAAACTTTATGTCTGATTCCACTTGATTTAACTTCGTCGAATATTTTTCCAAATTTCAAAATCTTTTCTTCATTTCTGGGTTCAACTTAAATTGTATATATATATATAATTATCATAATAACACGTGATATAAATACGTAACTTGATTTCTGATGACGCGAAACACAAAAGGTCTCACAGCGTTATTCCCCTACCTTTTATGGTGAGTTACTTGAATATATATTTAGTTATGAAACATAAAGTAATTATAAAGAGAAACAGAGGCCATGAACCACTTGCAGAAATTTAAACATATCAACATGGTACACTGAGGTTACTGTAACAACCTTGAACTCCTTTTCAAAAGAATTGAAATAGGAACAATGATCTGATTACTATTGACCTATGCAATGTTTTTTTAGTTCCAATGGAAATACTATCCTTCTCCACACTCTAATTTAAATGCTTAAATCTATTTTGGAACATAAAGTAAAAAAGTTTCCATTAATTAGATTAGTCGTATGAGTTCAAAAGTCAAGAATTAAAACAAAAGAGTGAAGAATGGTAAATATAACATTAAAAAAAAACATATAAAAAGAAGTACCTAATTTTATTTTAATAGTTTTCAAAATAGTTTGCAAAAAAAATCTGTAAACAGATATAAAATTGTCATTAGAGGCAACTCTTTTAGTAATTATGTAGGTGTCAAGGATTTTCTTTCTTTTTATTTGTATTTTTTTCTAAGTAAACCTAACAAAGAAGAGCTAATACGAAACAAGTTTACGATAGACTGAAAGGAAAAAAACTAAACATGTCTTTCAGACTCGTACTCAAGGTTATTTTATATTAAGTGACCAGTCCAGACTACTTCAATGTAATAAAAATCCATGATATTTTACAGAACCAAGTGTATTTTAAAGAACCTTGAAACTAAAAACTATAAAAATTACACTCAGTAATAAACCTCTTTATTTTAAACTAAATGTTATAAAGAAAAAACTTAATTATGTTAATTTTATAGAGATATTAGTTTTAGTATTTAATTCTATAAATCTAAATAAAGTTGTTTAAATTAATTTAAAAAATGTTATATAAATTTCAAATTTTATATTAAAATTATACATTTTTTAATGTTGTTAACTAATTGAAGTAACTTCATAATTTGTGCACTGTTTATCTATAGAAACCCAACATTAGAGAATACATATAAAATAAGAACACACCATTAATACTTTTACCTCTTTTATAAGTTTAATTCTTGAAATTGAGTATTTGAGGAATTGAAGATTATTGTTTTATATTTAGTTTCTAAATAACTTGTTTTATTTAACGTATTATTTATAAGGTAATCTGAATTCCTTACAAAGTACACTGAAATCATTAAATGTAATAATGTATTTATTCATATTTAAAATAAATGTCGGTATTTCAGGCATTCACCGGTTTAATACGGTCAGAGTTAAACGACCTTTACAATCAATAATCAAACCACAATATGAAAATGGGAAAACAAGACTAAAATCTTTCAACCGTAACAAGCGGTCTTCATCAGACCTTTTTTCACACATATTTTATCCTATTTTTATTCTTTTGTACTTCCTAGATGCTTTTTCCAATTTCCTGTTTAAAGACTTCCACTGGCAGGGAAGAGAATAAATTGTTCAGAGCGGTTTAGTAGCTCCCCTTCAGTACTACGACAGTCAGTTAAATTAGAGGGATATTCTTGTTAAGAAAATTGGAATTTCAACTTGTTAAGGTGAGATTTACTGTCTTAGATATCACTACAGTTTTTTATAATTAAAAACAGTTTTTAATAGTATAGTGATAGTAATAAAATAGATTATTGTTAATAAAATGAAATCATTTGGTGAGCTTCTTTATTCTCTTTTCTCCTAGTGGAAAACCTTAATCAGGAAATAGGGAAAAGATTCTAGGAAGTATGAAAAAATGAAAATAGGATAACTTTTTAATGATATATATATATTAGTATAAATAGGGAGCACATCCTTCTTATATACTTTATACTTTTATACTTATCTTTTATTCAAATTGTGTTAAACTGAATTGCCTTAATCAAACATACCTTTCTTTTGAGCAGTTTTTCGTATTTTCTTGATAATTTCAAATCATCTTGATTCAGTTGGTGAATTATTTGAGCAAAACTCTGGTTGGCCATCATTATTTATTGATTAACATTTGACATGTTTCGGCTGTCTCCAACCATCTTCAGAAACTATTTTTAACCATCACAAAACAAAACTGTTTTCATCAAACAAGTATATAAACATAACAGTAAGCTAAATAAAATTGTTTACTAAAAAATAAATATCACTAAGTTAAATCACTAACTTAGTAAATTTACTAATTTAATCAATTAACATTAACATTAACATCACTAAATGTTAATCAATAAATAATGATGGCCAACCAGAGTTTTGCTCAAATAATTCACCAACTGAATCAAGATGATTTGAAATATCAAGAAAAACTGCTCAAAAGAAAGGTATGTTTGATTAAGGCAATTCAGTTTAACACAATATATATATATTTATATACATATAATTTTTTTTCTGTTACCCTTCTTACTCTTTTCCTGGTTAGCTTTTCCAGCTTTCTTATTTTAATTTTCAATTCATTAGGTACCAAGAGTAACAACGTACCAATAGATTTACTAATGTGCTCCATTTATTTTATAAAACATCAACAAATAAAATAAAAAAAACCAACATTTTGGCCGTCTTTCATCATTTTCATTGTATAACAAAAGATAATGGTATTTATTTACAAGATAATCAATATAAAATTAATTGAATTAATGAGTGTTTGATTTCTAAATATATAGATTTAAAAATATATATAAAAAAAACAGTCAAAAAAAGAACAGAAAAACAAGAAATTTACGACTGGAAAGGAAACGTTGCCTGAACTCCACCATAAATTGAAGCATGAAGTAAAATTTGAAGGCAATAGTAACAATCAAAAGGATAAGCAATTATGACAAGGGTACCTACATTGACATAACTATCATCTTACTGTAAGGTGATTCATAGATCCCCGGGGTTCTAAGAGTGCCCTTCACTCACTCAGTCGGATTATACAACCTGTAGTGATGACAGTAAATCCCATCTTAACAAGTTAAAATTCAAATTTTCTGAACAAGAATATCCCTCTAATTTAACTGACTGTCGAGGCACTGAAGGGGAGAGACAACACTGTTTTGAACAATCAGGAATCACAGTGACTCATCTTTTCCACTCCTACTTTTCACATTGGTATGTGCAAAATTAACACTGCTTTTACACAGTTTTTTCCTATACTCTCTGCTTCTTTTTAACTATAATATTATTGGTAAGACTGGTATTTTGGTTACCTGTATGTAACACCAAAAACCAGAAACCACAAACATTTTAACTTTCAAATATCTACATATTTTTTAATATCCTATCAAATTCTCAAAGTTTTTTTTTGATTCAAGTACTTATAAATAAATTTTTTAAATTATCTTTTCATTTTTAAATATAAATAGTATGTTACTGTTACTAACGTGTTTATTCATAAAAAGGAAAGGCATAAAAAATTCGCTACAATATTTCAACATTTCTGGTTATTAGTAGAAGCAAGTCGATTGCAAATCAAGATAGCACTCTACTGGTAGGACACGGCCTTCAAGGGACTCACTTCTACTAATCAAGGTGAATGTCGAAATATCCTAGCCACTTTCTGACGTGTTTCTTTTTTTTCTTTTGTTTGCTACTTAGTTATAACTACTTCCAGTAGTAACTTTTATATATATATATCACTCAAAATTCGAGAAAACGATCCAAACTAAACGAAAATCAGAACAAAATCGAAGAAAAGCAATACATAGAGAAAGAGACACACTTACAAACTCAAATTTTTGGATGATCTGTCTTCAGGAGAAAAGAGAATGAGCGACCAAGAACACCGGAACATTCTGGTATATATATATATTCGTATAAATAGGGAACAAATCTTCTTGAATTCAAACATTATTAACTTCTGTATTGACGATCATTTTAAGTAATTGTTCTTTTTTCCTAAACAGTTTGAGCTTAGCCGTAGTTTTTCACTTTCTTATAGCACCTATTATTTGGGTATAGATTTAGCTTTGTTTTCAATACTTAAATCATTTCTTAAAATGATATTTTATTATTCTTCTGTTTTCATTTTGTAAACCTGAAGATGGCTAGTGATGTCGAAAGATGATTTAAATTAATAAATGTGTTTTTAAATTTTAAAGAGTTAAATATGGGTGAGTTACTCTATCAGTTCACAGTACAATATTGTAAAGTGTTTAGAGAGAAGAGGACTTACTTAAAAGGATCATCAATGCAGAACCAGCTCTGGTTTTCAAATATATATATATATATATAAAACAAGATTTCACATAAACACGTGAAATAACAATCAATGATGAAACCACAATATGAAATGAAAAAAAAACTAAGATCTTTCAACCACAACAAGCGGTCTTCGTTAGAGTCAAAAGCCATACAACTGGGTTTTTGACTCTGATAAAACTACAATATGAAATGGGAAAAAAAAACCTAAGACTTTTAACAGTAACAAGCTGTCTTCGTCAGAGTTTGTTGCTTTTGATTCTGACGAAGACCACTTGTTATAGTTTTATATATATATATAAACTCAGAAATTGTTATTGACCTCTTCTATTCTATTCAATGGGGGAAAAAAGCGGTCTTCGTCAGAGTCAGTTGGGTTTTTGACTCTGATGAAGACCGCTTATTATGGTTATATATATAACCATAGCTTATATATATATATATATATATATATGAATGATCAAACCACAATATGAAATGGGGAAAAAAAGACTAAGATCTTTTAACCGGTCTTAACAAGCGGTCTTTGTCAGAGTCAAAAAACCAACTGACAATGTTAGTCTTGCACTGAATTAACAGAATTTATATATATATCCAGAGAAGTTATTACAAACACACGTGACTCTATAATTAAAGAAATATCCATATATTCAAGATGCACATATACTTATGTAATAAATCATATACACACATATTTATCAATATATGTAGTTGAAAATAACACTACTAAATGGTATCGGCATCACCGTGAATACTTCATCTCGTGGATGACTCTAAAGAGCGTAAGTGAAGTGTAAAAAAGAGAAGTTCAAGAAAAGGAAAAGTGATTAACCTTGAAAGAGTTTATGTCAATAACCTAAACGATCGAGTTACCTGACTGAAAAAAAACTCGAAATGGACCAGCTGTTTTTTCAATGCCAAAAGTTGTTACAGTATTAAATCTATCCATATTGAGAAACGTTACCATTAAAAGGATTAATGATTAATAAATTGTTAATGAGTTCAATAAATACGAAGGTGCTATTATTACTACAAATAGTAGTAATAATTTAAATTCTTCATGAAAAATATTGTTCTTGTGCATTATATATATCAAGTTCAATGTAGATGAAAAAACAGAAAGAAATTAAAAACACTCACTTGCAGTCTCTAATTTTCGGATTTAACCGTCTTCAGGAGTGATAAGAGAGAGAAACCAAGCGCTCTGGTAGACAGACGGTTGGAGTCGGTAAGTATGTGTTTTCAATTTCTCTATGTGTCATTATCTACATTGAACTTTATTTGTCCGTTTCGGATCGTATTTTCATCGAAAAAGTATATATATATATATATCAACACTACAGTAAACACAAAAAAATAAAAATCAACATCTAAACAAAAGTAAGAAATTTAGAAATGGAACTGAAATTATTCAACCAAAACAACTAGTCTTCTTCAGAATTCAGCTCCTGCGAGGTTGAAATATCTAAGTCCTACTTCTGTGTGTCATTATATATATATAACAAGATTTCACAACGAAGTGTGAAATAACAATCAATGTATAAACCACAATGTGACAGTAGTGAGTTTCTGTTTCATTTCTCTGTGCTCTTTTTGTCAATATAGTTTATATATATATTCGTAAAAGTTGGAAGCAGTCCTTCTTGAATACATACGAGTATATTTAAAAATGTATATTAATCTAATCTTTGATTTGAATAACTTTTAAAGTTTGGAAAACATTCAACAAAACTAAGTAAACTGGAATCTGAGATAACGTTTTTAATATATATATATATATATATAAACTTTAACACATAGGAAAGAACACAGAAAGTCACTACAGAACTCACTTCGATATTTCGACATCCGTCGTCATCGGGAAGAAGTGCGAAGTACTCGCGTTGAGAAGCAAACTGCTACTCAACGTTTATATATATATATAGGTAACTCACCACAAATGAATGAAGATAGTCGCTCTGAGGCCTTTCGTTTTCACGTCGTCAGAGAGCAAGTGAACACAAGTTGTAGACAGGTTATGAATTTTGTTTTAAAGTTGGATTAAGATTGGCATCATTGACAGTATTTTTCCCAATTACAGTCGAAATAGTCTTGATTTGTTTAACGATTCCTTCAATTAGAAATTAATCTAATTTGAAAAGGCCTGGACTAGTGTTGACTAAGCTCTTAGAAAAGCCTTTTACGAAAGGCCTCAGAGCGACTATCTTCATTCATTTGTGGTGAGTTAGCTGAATATTTATATCACGTGTTATTGTGACAATTTTGTATATATATATATATATATATATATATATATATATATAAACGTAGGTAGTCTATTTTCTTTTAAACCAGTTGCCTGGTAAAAGTGTTTCCCTAGCCGCAGTATTCACGATCTTATGACTGATACTTATGTGTGTAGGTGTATATGTGTGTTTGCGATATCATGATATCTCAAAAACCAAAAGAGTTACAATGACTTAACTTTTTTTCTGCCATCTCTCAGACGGAACAGTGACCGTGACACCAAAATTGCACCTGTTTATAAGAATATTTAATAGGAAAAAAATCTCGTTATTTTCATATAAAGATAGAAATTGTCTTTCAAGGCCGAAAGTTTTGAACTTGAAGGACTTCTGGACTTGATTCTTCAAGGCCAAAGTTCAAAGGACTTTTTTATAAAATTATGATAAACAAATATTAAAAGAATTTTCGTTTACAAATCAAACGAATATTAAACAAAAGAGAGTAATACATAAATTATAATTAAATTAGATAAAAATTGATTAAACTTTGAGAGAGAAAAAATCAAAGAATGGATATTTCATTAAAGAATAATAAGTACCAAAAGCAACAATACCACTACTGTGATACAACTAGTGCCTCCCTCACGAATACACTACCATTTATAATTAAGTAAATTAAAAAGACATAGTCTTTCACTCGAAGTAGATTATTTTATTAGTTTTAAAATAATATCTATAAATGTCATAATCAGATGTCTATATGTGTGTCTTTGTTGATTTATAAAAATTTTCAAGTGATTTCCAATTTAAAGGAGAGGAGTCAATTTTGATATGAAAACAACTCTATAAAATTATATTATATATAATTTTAGAAAAGTCGTAATAAATATTAGACTCGTGCCGTATTTCCTCTCATGAAAGTGACAATTAAAAGTAAGTTTAGGTGTACTTAATCATATAATGATGGACTTCGTCATATGGGAAAAATAAGAGATTTGAATTGTGGATTTAAAAGAATTTAATGTAGCGTAATCAAAAGGGGTGTAAAAGATTGTATTCAATCTACTTGTTATATATTTAGGTTACCTAAGAGTCCATTTTTAGTCTGGAAACTTTAGCACTACTCACAGAATCACTATAGAGTGAATAACAATAAAACAACCACTCCACTAATTTTGACAATCAACAGCACAATAATATCATAATTGAATATTTCTAGTAATATTTAATAAATAAAATATTATTATAATTTCCAATAAGGCATGTTTGGACACATTTTTTTATCACTTTAATTGGATCTACTCAAAGTATATATACTACTATTGGACTAAATTGATATCATTAACTACTCTTTGTAATGTGCTATGTGGGTGACTTTTTAGATCTTGTCTACCTTTAAATGTGTAAAAGTTATATATACATATATTATAACAATATTTATAAGAAATTTAAAATATGGATAGCAAAATTGTTCATTTTTATATTTGAAATATCTACTAAAACCTCAAAAAGAATCTCAAATCAACTAGAGAATTACATATTCCATTTTGTACAACTTTTATTCCAAATAATTCGTTACCTATAACATCATATAAGCTAAATTATCTTTAACTTATATGATTATATTATTATTTATTAAAAATCTCTAAATGTATAATCATCTTAAAAAATGTGCAAAAATAAAAAAAAATAATATTTGTCATTCATTATATTGTGATATTCACCTTTGAAGGTTAAGAGACAAATTTTGATACAAAAATAATTCCATAAAATTAGATCAAATATAATTTTAAAAAAGTGCAGTTTATCTCGTCAAGTAAGTTTTGTAGCAATTTTGGTTTACTTCAAGATCTGATAAAGTTTAGTTCATTTGCACTTTGTTTGAATAAAATGAAGATCAGTAATTAATAAAGTGGAATCGTTGAATATTATCCTTAATTTTTTATGTATGTATCATAAATACATAGATAATGTTTCATCAGTTAGAGTTAATCAGTTTCATCAGTTAATTTGAATGACTCTTATTCACTTGATATTTAGGGTAGATACTGAAGAAAACCATATGAGAAAACTTTGACGAAAAAAAAGTTTCAAATTAATTCAATCCGTTATTTTTAGTCACTCCTGTTTAGTTGATGTACGCTGTTAGTATTTTGATGGATAAAAATTTCGTTCTGAGGGCAGTTAGTGAGTTTTAATATCGCCACCCCAGAAGTTCAGGATATACTGTTTCATCTGGGGTGGAGATTAGGAATCCGTGACCTAAACTAAAAATAATTAACTAGCTTTATGTTTACCTTTATCACTGTTTTTCAAATACTCAAAAATATTTACGATTCAATTGCTTTTTATGTATTACTTGTAAAGGGAAAAAAACAAATATTAGAAGCTACGAAAAAGAAATAGTAAAAAAAATAATTTAACTTGTGTATGATTGTGATTTATATTAATCCGAATCAAAATTCAAATCCATTCAATAAAAAAAACCTTGATTGAGTGAGAAATAATGTTTATTTGAAAGCACCTTGAGAATAAAGAGCCAATAAAATTGTTATAAAAGTAAGGGATCTAACGCTTGCCACTCGTTATGATTGTGAAACACCAACACAACTCAAGTGTGAAGGTCCGCCGTTGTGCAATTATCCCAATCGAGCAATAAAGTAAGAGGGTTCCATCAATAGGAATCCAAATAACCTTATTCTTATAACAAGAAAAAAAAAAGAAATATTTCTCTTTTTAAAGAGAAGCATTAATCTTCATTAAAGTTTACATGTTGACTATGCAAAGGTTATACTTAAGGCAAAAGTTCAACATCACAGTGCAACGATTATGCTTTCTTATTTTCTTATATCTGTTTTCATTTTGAGCCAAATTAATTTGAAACAGTCAAACAATATTTATAAAATAAAATTATAAAGTAATTTTATTTAAATAACACCTGTTGATTTACCTTTTCCGTATTCTTCCATAATCTTTAAAAGTTTAAGTTAAGAAAACGTTCCTTTCACAATCCTCCACCATGAAAAAGAAAAAAGAAAACTGGTTTTTTTTTTGAGTCAAATAAAAAATTGCATCAAATGTAATTTTGATGATCGAGATGTAAGATTTGTTATTAAATAGTTTGAGGATATCAGCGTTAAAGATCTACAGAAACTCCTCATGGAAGAGCTGAATAAAACCAACTAGAAGACATCAATTGCTCGAGGAAAACTGAAAATTACCTGCATCCATCACGTAACCACATCTTATGAACAAATGACTATCTAATTACCTATTCAGTAATGACCCCTCATTTGATCTCTTCCACAAATTGGATACTTAACTGTTTTTCCAGTGATTTGTTTCAACTTTCTCCAGTAAGCAAAGTTGTAGCTTTCTCTGTGTAATATATGTGTATTTATGTATACGTAGTACATTATATATATATATATATATATATATATATATATATATATATATGGATTAATTTACCACAATGAAAACAATTTTTGAAACAATGCTCTAAGGCATCTTCGGAGCCTTAGTTTTTCATTAACACATCTTCGGAGAGCAAGTGAACTAAAAAAACAATAAATACTTGTTAACTTGGCTGGTTGAAATTTCCAGACTTGATGGCAACCCTGAATGTGTTTAATGATGAAGTCTTCACCTGTTTAATTATCCCGTTAATCAAAACTTCATCTAATTTGTAGAGTCCTAGGCTATTGTTCATCAACTTCTCATAAAAGTTCTTTATGAGCGCACTTTCTACGATATTTCTTCTTTATATATATATATATATATATACAAAACTAAAGTTCATCGGGTCTTGTTAAACGAAATTAAAGTTAAATTAAACTTGTTTAATTTGAACCTGAAGAACTGACCGAGTCTCGATAAACTTTAGTTTTGTTTCTATTCCACGGCCAATACTTTTATCAATATATATATATATATAAAGTTTAAACCACAATGGAAAAAAGAAAACAATAGAAAAAAATGCTCTGAGACCTTTCAATCTTATGTCATTACTTTTATGTTAGCTTCTCAGTTTTTGCTTTGTTTGCTCTCTGATGACATACATTGAAAGACCTCAGAGCATTTTTTTCTATTGTTTTCCTTTTTCCATTGTGGTTTAAACTTCAGTGATTGCATCACGTGTTTATTTATTGTGATTTTTCTGCTTATATATATTTATATATGTTTCATTAAAATGAACAGCAGTTTCAGTATTCATGATATTCAGACTCATAGATTTGATACTACGAACTAACTTCCTGCAGAGTTCAAGTCAGAGTTCTAACAAAAGGAAGTTAGAGTTCTAACTCAGAGTTCAACTGGAAAGGCCTAGGCCAGGTTACATGTTAGATAAAATCAATAAAACAAATAAGAAAATGGGAAGAGTGGTGTATTTTTTCCAAAAAAGAAATTTTGGATTCTGAATTCTGATTATCGTGAATGCCGAGACTGCGGTTAATTTTAATGAAACATATTTAAAAAAAGATCTGCTAAATATTTAGTTATACCAAACAGGTAAACGTAAAAAAGTATATACATAATATCTATAATTTTTCAAATTTATATGTTTAGTTTTGTAATCTTTCTCTATCCAACGCCAATATGTTACATGTTGTTACTTCTTCATGTATAAATGATCAAACCACAATAAGAAATGGGAAAACAAGACTAAGATCTTTCAACCGTAACAAGCGGTCTTCGTCAGAGTCAAAAACCCAACTGAACACTAGATGCAGAAAACATCTGGTGAGGAGTTGAGAAGAGTGGGAGGTGGCATTCATGTCCATTAGTTGAGCCGTAAGTTAAAGGATTCTAATATTCCAATGAAATATTAAATTTCCTTGTATTCGATAATGATAATAACAAATTAATAAATAAAAATATACCATAATTAGTTCATGATATATAAAATTTATTAGTAATTTCATTAATATTAATAACAATCAATATCAGTAGTAATTTTTTTTTATTTCTATTTTCCCAATTCCACAATACCAACATTGGTTAATTGACGATAGCCCTATTAATATCCATCAATTTAAAAAACATTTGATGACATTTAGACATTTGATGAGTGTCTAATTATAGTAATATTGAATAAAGAACACTTATGATGTTTTTTTAATTTAAATTATTCTTTAAGGAATGATAATATTTGATCAACAACTTTGTATTTTAGTTTATGGCACAATATTAGGATGAGATCTCATAAACTCAAGAAAATTTTTTTTACTAATTGATCAGTTTCGTAAAATGTCCATTATCAAGAGCCAATTGAATATGTTTAGAGATAACAATTCAAAAATTTCCAGCCAGTATTACTAATTATTTTTTTGCATTTCAATTTTTTTATTGCTATCAATTTTTGACAAGTTTATTTTGTTTTCATTATTTTATTTATTCCTTAAGAGTTTGTTGGTTGTGTAGTTTGTCTCTTTGTATATTATTGTTGTGTTTAATGTTTATTCATTTCTATAATATTTACGTCTTTTTTTCTGCAAATACAAGCAGTTTTAATGCCTTTTATTTTGTCTTATTATTTGTTAGTAACTTTATTTGTAAGTTGGTGTATTTTGTATCTTTGCTTTATTGGCCATTCCGTTTGTTTCATGCAAACATCCCATGTAAGTCTGTATATGCCATTTTTTTGTTTCTGTCTTCTCACCTTTTTATATTCTTCGGGAGTTCTATTTAATTGTATAAAAAGATTTAAACGCTATTTTCAGGTTTTGATTTGTTAATAATATATTTTCTCTATATAGTAGGTGCCAGCATATTTAATTGAAGAGTAATATCCTCTTTTCAACCTTTGCTTCAGTTCTGACACGTAGTCATATTTTAATAACCTCTGTAGAACTAATATCGTTATGATGCTTTTTAATTAAAAAAAACAATTCAGGTGAATATTTTTCAAAAACTACCTGTACCAATTTCTGCCCATAAACCATCTTTAGTTGGGATTAACGTAGGAAGTATATAGCTTACCATCGAAAATGAAAAGAAACCTTGCTTCATGGGAACAATCTTATGATAGAACGGTTAATTAAAACGTTGAGCAATTTATTTAATACTGTTACATCCGATAAGAAGATAAGGGAACACTAAAGCCATTGTCTGGTTAGCCAATGGTTATTAGCGAACCAAACTGCATCCTTGTTATCTTGCGCCCACAACAAAGAGCCGTCATGGCACCTTTGTCCTACCTTGTCATCCTGATTAGCCACTTCCAAATGGTCCCATCTTGAGCGACCTTCACGCATTAGCACTTAGTGTTTTTATGCCACCTTAGCTATGTCCACATCATTGATCAATATCCTCTTTCAACACAGTATCAGACAAAATGCAACATTAAAAACTTTTTTTTCTTTAATATTTTAGATTGTTTAATCTAATATCATCGGTATCATTGTATCAAATGAACCATCCATATATTTAGAAAACAACTAAATTCATTTCAACCTTACTTTGAATGTGGAAATATCAATATTTATTGATCTATTACTTCATCCACTGATTACCAAAATACTCCACCTATTAATTTTGAACACAAACTATACTTAAACTATGAAAGATGGTATTTTAATGTAATATATAAAACCTTTGGTTATAACTGGGTCCAACAGGTCATGCTTAATTTAGCACTGAAGATTGTAATCATCGCAATCTAGTTTTACATGTCAGAACTTGAAAATCCGATGCCAGCCGAGCATAACCCAAAAAGTCCATGTCTATACGATGTCGCGTACTCGATAAGGCTACTTTAATGAACTTGAATAAGAAATAATTTGGGATTCGCGATGCACCCGAAATCTTGATCACACGTAACTAAAATGGGTGTCAAACAATAAATGAGCCAACATTACTGAAGATGAAATCTTATGTCATCGTTGGAATGAAACTAACAAACAATAAGAAGTAAATGTGTTTTAAAATAGCTGTAAAATAATATCCAACAAGCCAGTTAAAATATTAGTTTCTTAGCCACAGATATACCCTGCAAGCTTTAGTTCTTTGAACTAAAGAAGATTTTATGCAGTTGAATTACGAAGCCGACAGATATTTTACATATATCTATAATCAACTACTAAATAAACATTTGTAGAACTAGGGTAATTTGATAATAAAACCAATCATTCCAGCTCACGAACACATAAATTTCGGTCATAGATTAGAAGAGTAGAAAGTTGTCTCATCTATATCTGTGTCGTTGCTAAATTTAAACTAAACCGGTTACATTATAACTTCTGGGCTTCCCAAACTGAAATATTAACCTTCATCATGCTTACAGAAATTAAGGTAGTTATATCCTAAGATTTTGAGAAAGTTTAGACGACTACTCTATATTAACCAAAATGTTAAATTACTAATACAAAAAAACTGAAACGAACAAAAAAAAATTCTTCAAACAAACTTCTCAAAATTAAACAATATATAATATGAAAATAGTCAAGTACAAACTTTTTAATGCTAGTAAATAATTCTGTCTGATGATGTACTATGTAAAAATATTGCAATTAAGTGCATTATTAATGTTTTTTTAATCAGTTAATTTTTATTCATTGTGTTCATCAAGTGTCTTGATTTTGTTTTACGAGTGCTTTGTTTTTATAATTTAATAAAATATGGGCTGTAATATTAGGTTCATTTATTTATAATTACAATGGATTCTATATAATATCATTATATTTATAACAAAATTTTGCAATAAACGCGTGAAACAAATGTCAACGTCCAAACTAAATTAAGAAATCAGAAAATGATCGATATTTCAACCAAAACAAACGATTTTTTTCATTTAGTAAACATATCATGAACTGGGCTGCCAGAATTGGTAATATAGTACCAAATGTGGTACTACTTGCCTTCGAGCTAAAAGTTTGGTACGTTTGGTACTACTTTTATGTAAAGTGTGATTATTTGGTACTATTTCTTAAAATTGATCTAAATTTATACAAAATAACGAAAATAAATACTATAAAATATTCAAAATAGTAATTTGGGTATCATATTATATGATACCCCGTCATCATACCCGAAGGCAGTGATGAGCATTATCGGCGATCATTATCGATCGTTAATGTTTATCATTATCCAATAAACACAATTAAACCCAACAAAGAACTAATT
Source organism: Hermatobates lingyangjiaoensis (assembly GCA_026182355.1). NCBI lineage: Eukaryota > Metazoa > Arthropoda > Insecta > Hemiptera > Hermatobatidae > Hermatobates > Hermatobates lingyangjiaoensis. The sequence continues at coordinate 649,794 of JAPFBL010000051.1, read as the reverse complement.
AATATGGCGCAGACAGTCAACTTATATGAAGATTCTAAGGCAACAAAGTTACTTTTTAAAAAAATAGTAAGTTTAGAATTAAATTAAATTAAATAAAGCAAATTAATTTTTAACACTTTTGCTGCATTTAAAAACATTTACTTGTTTTTGCCTTTTAATTGCTATAGTGATACATATTACATTACCACTGCCATAATATATAGTATTCACTAATGTGGAAGAATTAGTTGTGTGTACCATATATGGTGCACAATGCAATTAAAGTATTAATAATTATATTTCATGACTTAGCTACTGCTATTGGTGATTGTAAGGAAGGTTTTTTAGGCTATTGTACATGAACAGCATTGAACTTAAAGACAAGTTTTGCAACATTTCGTACTATTCTCTCTGATTTGGTACCTTTTCAGCATAACAGTTGGTACTATTGACAAAAACATTCTGGCAGACCTGATCATGAAGCAGTAATATGCTTGTAAATTAAAACGTAATTCAATGATGATTCAACATTTATTTAACAATTTCTTTAGATTTCTCAAAATATATGATTTATCATATTAAATATTAAACTTATAAGGAAAAGAGATATATTGAAAGATAAAAAGATAAATTATTGCAAAGCGGTTAGTTAGAGCAAGTTAGTGCTAACTAGGACAGTCATGGGATTTCCTCATTGACATACCGTAATACGCAGACTCCCCGCTGGTCTTTTCTGATGGTAAATAATGATTCAGTATAAGCATTCTTCTTTTTTTTTCTGCAATGTTGCTGCTATTAATTCTTCCCAGAAGATTATTTTCATCTCTAGATTTCCCGTTTATTTAAAATGACATATGAAATTATTAATAAATGTTATTGCTTTCATAATGAATTATATAAAATTATCGATCTACTCTACTGAAAGAAAAAACAGTTAAATCAGAAAACCCCTTCAAACCTTTTATAGATAAAACTACTGCAACAGGTCATTAATATGATAGGAAATGAGGAAACATATAATAGGATCTACTCCTTACTCCATTAATGAGACAGCCATACATATATACCTTCATAAACATATACATATACCTTCTTCCTTTATACATTTCTAACTTAGTAACTTATTAATGTTTGGATATATGCATATATATATATATATATACATATAAACAAAACTAAAATTTATCAGGACTCGGTCAGTTCTTCAGGTTCAAATTAAACTCTCATTGCCAACGTTTCGGTTTTTATTTAAAACCTTTTTCATAGGCCTACAAAAACAGAGGAAATATAAGAAATAATACAATCATTCAAAAATCAAACATACATAAAAGTGCAAGTGCAAAGTGCAAGTTGCACTTTTATGTATGTTTGATTTTTGAATGATTGTATTATTTCTTATATTTCCTCTGTTTTTGTAGGCCTGTGAAAAAGGTTTTAAATAAAAACCGAAATGTCGGCAATGAGAGTTTAATTTGAACTTGAAGAACTGACCGAGTCCCGATAAATTTTAGTTTTGTTTCTATTCCACGGTCGATACTTTTATCAATATATATATATATGCATATTCGTCAAAATTCGTCAAAAGTTCGTCTAAATTTGTTACGAACAAACGAAAATATTATAAAGACCGATATTAGTGAAAAGAAATGGTTTTTACACTAGACTTTTTTTTTACATGAAGCACACTACTAACTGTATTATCTATCCTATTCTCTATAAGACCAGTACATCCTGAACTTGGTTTCTCGTTTGAACTGCATCTAATGAAATGTCTTTTACAAGAGTTTCGCTTTCCCTGCAGACTTTCGTCCTCATTTTCCTTTCCAATCGGCACACTTTTCTTTCTAAAAACGACTCATGTTGAAAAATCGATTATTTTTTTGTGCTGTTTTTTCTGCGTTTCCTCAAAAATGAATTTATTATATGAAATATATACATAAATACACATTTTCTAACCTTGACAACATATATTCAACTCTAGTTTTTCTATATTGAGATATGGTCCAGCACCAAAATCGATAAAAAAAAAATTTTTTATATATATATATATATATTCACTAAAAAATCGGAAGACGATCTAAACTGAGCATATACAAGTTTAAAATCGAAGAAGAGAATTTTTTTAACACACAGATTAAAAAAATACACTAATTAATTCAAATTTTCTGATAAACTGTCTTCCGGAGAAAATAGACAGTGAGACAGATTTTCCGAAAATTTGAGTTAGCAAGTGTGTTCAACCATCGTCGCCTCTTGATGACAACGATGATCGAAATATAGAAGTGAGTTATTCATTTGTCTATCTGTGAGCTACCTTCTTTTTAATTGGTTTTTTATTTAAAAGTCCGCGGGACCGTTTCATTTAATTACTTTTACTTTTTATTTTTTAAATGTTTATTCAGGATTCCATGTTTACCTTTTTCTTCTTTCTTTTCTCTCCACCTTTACTTTTATACGTTCTTTATTTTATCCTTTTCCCATTGCTTCAACTAGTTCACGATGGCAAGGTGGCTGCACTGCGTGTCACTTTGTATCGGTCGGTGGGACTATTCATGTCTCCGCTCCTTTTCCTTTTTCCGTTTGCATCTCTCCTTCAATGCAAATTTCGAGAATCATGAGTGTTATTTTTTTCTTTTCTGTTCTCGTTTTATTGCTTTAATTATATATATATTGTATTTTAATAAAAACACTGTACACTGTATTTATTACATGTTAAGAGTGATTCTGTTAGTTGTAACGTGAACCAGAGTGAATATCTTGTCTAATAGCCGTAGGGTTTATAATGTAAACCAAAGATAATATCTTGTGTAATAACCGTAGGGTTTATAACGTAAACCAAAGATAATATCTTGTGTAATAACCCTAGTTGATAAATGCTGATTACCTTCCTGGATCTTTCTTGATAAGTCTATAAGAGCGAGTCACAATCATTATGTAAATCAGTCTTATCAAGAAAACTTATAATTCTATTTCATTTTTAAAGTTTCGGAAAAATTTAAAAAATACCCATAGTTTCTTTCATGTTTCTTTCATATTGTGTCCCGTATAAGAAATTGTATGATGCTACTTTTTTTTGGTATATTCAGCAGCTTTTCATACTTTGTCTATATATGTTGATCAATTAATCATAACCAGCTACTTATTCACTTGTTGATATTAGGTTAAATATTTTTATTATCTGGCATTTTATCTGTATATGCCATTAATTATAATTAAATTTCAAGGAATGAACCTGAACCATATGAATTGAGACTCTCTCTCTCTCTCTCTCTCTCTCTCTCTCTATATATATATATATATATATATATATATATATATATATAAATGTCACTTAAACACGTAAAATAACAATCAATGATCAAAACACAATTTGAAAAGGGAAAAAAGACTAAGATCTTTCAACCATAACAAGTGGTCTTCGTCAGAGTCAAAAACCCAACCAAACTTTTGTGGTTTGATCATTGATTGTTATTTCACGTGTTTATATGAGATCTTGTTATACTCGCATATATATGACATGATTTCACAACACACTCCAAAAATAAAAATCAATGTTTAAACCAACTGAGAAACTCTGAAATGGAGCTAAGATTGTTTGACTACCTAACTATGTTACAAAAAGTGTAGGCTTGATAGATTATGCTTACAATATAAGTCTATTATGAGGACTTATATATGTTAAGTACTCTGACAGTGACTTATTTGATGGTAAGTTTACAGTCACATCAAAACTGCCACTTAATTTAGTCACACATTAATTTCTTACTTCAGTTTATAAGTTGATTTTTATTTAGCCTGCTTATTATAAAAATCCTGTTACATATAAATAGTGGAATGACATATAATGAGTTCTAACATAAACTATTAAAAACAGGAAAAATTTTTATGCAGAAATAATAATATAAAAAATAGACATTACATTCAGGATCATATACACACCTAAGGACTCCAGTTTATATAAGGACAACATTTGAGAGGATATGACCATTAATGGAAATGTAAGAAAAACTAGAACTTTCGATTGTGAGTTGAATTTTTTTTTAAGTAAATAAATAGTCACAAACAAGTAAAGTGCATTTCAAATCTTTTCCACATACTCTAAATATTTGTGAGGCTACAGAAAAAGTATATATTAGAAACAAAAAACACTCAACATGTCAAGAAACTCTTGTTTTTCTGTCAACATGACTTAAAGAGTTTGAAGAATAGCTAATCTAGATCAATGCTATGACCTTACTATTTTCTTCTTGATAGAAAAAAAAATTACAGAAAAACTTTAAATATTCCCTTTCCAAGTACGCGGGAAAAATATGCAAAAAAAAAGAACTTTATATGCGTTACTTTAGATTAAGTTAATTTGTTTATAGTTATTTAAGTGATGAGAAAGTATTATACAATAATTTAATTGTTTGTAAAATATAATGTATTGGATTGAAAGAAAGAACAAATTGGAAAGCGAGACTTGACCTCTCGACCGTTTTTAACTAGATCTAAGTGGTCACATTGGTCTAAATTCTAACTAAACAGTTCTCTATCCAGTGCGTCTTTAATCTGCCTTTAGAGAAGTTATTTCAAAACAGAAACGAATTTAAACAAATTACTATGAAAATCATTCTATATTTCTCTTTACATTAAATTACAAATATAATTTCAACGTGCTTAACTTCATTATTAAGGAGAAAACAGATTGTTGTTTGATTATATATTTATAAAGTTATAAATTTGTTTAATTTTGCAACTAAAAATTATTCAGTGTGCTGAAAATAGCTAAAAAGTTGAAACTAGCAACCTTTTTTTTACTATTTTTATCCGCGGTCTTTTCATAACGACTGTAGTGCCAGATGATAACTTCATTTATTGAATTAAGTATAGAGGTTCTGAACTTAAATCACTGAGATGTTGTATTAAGTTATATTCCATTTTTTTAAAACTGAATTGACATAACCTAACAAAAAATATTATTGATGAAGGAGTATTAAATAGAAAATCCCTGCATTGCAACGATGTTATGTTCTTTTTTTTTCTGAATAAATTTATTTTTGTCTATGAAGAATGAAAACCAGATTGACTCTTCCTAGTTTGATTTCTAGGAAGTTTAATTTTTTTTTTTAATATTCAAAAATCATTCACCAAGAACCAAAACAAACTGGGTGATATACCACAAGCCACAAACCAATCGAAGCGAAGCATACAAGGAAATGATATTTCACAATAGAAAACAATCATTTCTTTAAAAAAATGTATATCATTGAAGGTGTTTAAATAAATAAAATATTTATATAGTTATTCTTTAATGTCTATTATTGATATAAGATGCCCATCAGAAAAATAAATATTGAAACTAAAATTTCTATCACGTACTTAAGCGACTATAAAACATAGATGAAGATAAAATAAATGATGTACTAATATTCTATACACAATTTTTAATTAAAATTGAATCCATTTTGATTTATAATTACTTTGGTGGTTTGAAATGAGTAATATTATTACATAACTTGCATTACGCAATTACGAAGTATTTTTCTACTAAAGGATGACATAAAGAAGTAATAGCCATCAATTAGAAATAATCTCACAGTTCACTTGAACTTAGATTCAAATAGGCGTCCTTGATGGGTGCATCATACGTCTGCAAGTCTGCCAAGAAATAAGTATTGCTAAAGAAGCATCATTTTATTGTCACTGAGTTCAATTCTAATGTTTTGCAATATATTAAAACTAGAACATAAAACTTACAGTTCAATGATTAATATTGGATTGCGTTTGATTTTTTCATATGCCATTGTTATTACTTGTAAAAGTTGGAAGCAGTCCTTCATTTAAACATATATTGTTAAATAACGCCCCATATTTGGCTTGTATCTGCTTCTTACACAATTTCTCCAGTTTCCAGAATTCCTTCCTCGTCTCTTCATTAAAACTATAAAGTCTATCACCAATATTACTAGTCGACATGTTTCGAATGTACCACATTCATCATCAGGACAATAATTATTCCAGGAAGGAATTCCGGAAACTGGAGAAATTGTGAAGAAGCAGATACAAGCCAAATATGGGGCGTTATTTAACAACATTGTTATTACTTAAACAAATTACAAATAACAAAGTTTAAATATTAAAGAGGTATTACTCATTATAGGGAAAAAAGCTAATAAAATAGTCTCCACATATAGAAATTTAATCGTATAAACAACGCTTTTATAACACATAATGTTCTTCTTCAGGCATTAACTAAAAAAAAACGTAATTAGAGAGTTATCTATAGTATAAAGTAAATAGTACGAAATAAAGTAAAGTATGAACTCTCTTCCTTATTTTATTTTGTACCATTTACTTTATACTATAGATAACTCTCTGATGACGTATTTTTTTGTTAATGCCTAAAGAAGAACATTACGTATTCGAAACGCGTTGTTTATGCTATTAAATTTCTAAATGCCTAAAGAAGAACATTACGTATTCGAAACGCGTTGTTTATGCTATTAAATTTCTAAATGCCTAAAGAAGAACATTACGTGTTCGAAACGCGTTGTTTATGCTATTAAATTTCTAAATGCCTAAAGAAGAACATTACGTGTTCGAAACGCGTTGTTTATGCTATTAAATTTCTAAATGCCTAAAGAAGAACATTACGTATTCGAAACGCGTTGTTTATGCTATTAAATTTCTAAATGCCTAAAGAAGAACATTACGTGTTCGAAACGCGTTGTTTATGCTATTAAATTTCTAAATGCCTAAAGAAGAACATTACGTATTCGAAACGCGTTGTTTATGCTATTAAATTTCTATATGTGGAGACTATTTATTAGCTATTTACCCTACAAGCTTAAAGATGAATAATAACAGGATGGTAGTTACCTGAATTATTATATAACTGTTAACTGCTATATCGCTGATATAACTATAACTGTTCTCTCATGCATTTAAAAGTTGTTTTTTTTTTTCATTTAAAAGGCTAGTATATATTTCATTTCGATGTTGTAGTGTATTTGAGCCGTATTTCTAAGTAAATCGGAATTTACGAACATTAAACTATAAAATAAACATTAATGAAATTCATACTAATAGATAAAGGTCTATGATTGTATGGCATAACTTCACCAATTCATTGAAGTACAAATGAATAGAACATTACCGAATATTAGCATGGAAAAAAATTAATATGATATCCTGAATAGGATGCTACATTGCTGACGGGTGAATAACATATCGCAAACAATTTTTAGATTTTTAAAAATTTAATACTTAGAAAAAACTATTTTCCAATAGTAACAAAAAATATTTTCAATAATATTTGTAATCATTATGCTTTTTAAAATTTTTTCGAAAATTGTTTGTTTTTAAAATATTTGAATCTTAATATTTCCCTATTAAGTTTTAATCTTTATAACTATCTTTCATCATGTATAACTTTCAGAGATTTATACTTAGAAAAATTATCTACATAATATCATAAATAAGAAATCAGGAAATCTTATTTGTTTTATTGGTAGCTTTTGTACTAATGTAATCGAAAATACTGGCAAAAATTGGATTCATTGGATTTAAAACTACTAAATCTACTGTTATTCCTAGGAGATGAGACTGAGAAGGTTGAGTATACTGGGTAGAAACTACCAACAACAAAATCAACCAAACCAGCAATAAAAAACGACGTAGGAGTTTACGAGTACTACAAGGTAAAACTCAAGCCTTCAGACAATAATGTCATTACGCACGTCTAATGTATAAATGAAGCGTACATTTACAAGTATCCTGGGTTCATGTAGTTTCAGTATAAAGATAGAGATGTGTTGGTCAGATCGCTGGTGTGTGTATGTTTGTGGGGGGGGGGGGGGGGGGGGATATTTCCAAAACCCTAGGAGGAGTTTAATAACAAACAAAAGAGGGCTGCAAGTTAATAATAATAAATAACTTTAATGTCATCTTAAATAATAAATAGTTAAAAACTAATCAAAACAAATGGATATTTTTTGAGAACAATATGTTTAAAACATTTATAAAACTATCAAGAAAAATAGAAAACTATCAGCAATCATAAAGACGCCATTGAAAAGTCTATCACTACAAAATATTATTTACTAATAAAAATAAATACATTAATGAGGAATCGTTCTTAATTTTTATATTTGTGAATGAGAACACGTTTAAACCACTGTAAACAATTCAGAAATGGAACAAAGATCTTTCAACCTAAACAACTAGTCTGTCGTGACTGAAACTCATACTTTGACTTGCACGTTCTTTTTTATTTCACTTGCTCACTGTAAAAGCTTTATTATATACATATATCAACGTCCAAACTACAGCAAGAAATTCAGAAAACTATCCACGATTCTTCAACCAAAACCAGTGGTCTCCGTCAGAGTCTCACTGATATTGATTATAATAAATAATACTATAATAGTATAAAATTATTAGACTGTTCTGGTTGAAAGATCTTAGTCATTTTTGTGATTACCTGACTATACTTTAAACGTTGATTTCATTTCACGTGTTTACTGTAAAACGTTTTTCATATATATATATATATATATATATATATATATATATATATATATATATATATATATACAAAACTAAAGTTTATCGGGACTAGGTCAGTTTGTTGAGATGAAATTATGGTTTTCTTAGGCCATCCTCAGGTTCGTGATCACACTGAACATACTTTATTTTCAGTATTCTGATAATATCTGTGGATGGCCTACAAAAGCTGGAAGCTAGTTATACCAATTCGTTATATCAAAACTGAACGAGTCCCGATAAACTTTAGTTTTGTTTCTATTCCACGGTCGATACTTTTATCAATATTTATATATATATATATATATATATAAAGGATTTCACATAAACACGTGAAATAACAATCAATGATCAAACCACAATAAGAAATGGGAAAACAAGACTAAGATCTATCAGTTGGGTTTTTGACTCTGACGAAGACCGCTTGTTACGGCTGAAAGGTCTTTGTCTTGTTTTCCCATTTCTTATTGTGGTTTTATCATTGATATTATATATATATATATATATAACACTATTTTTCTCGATTAAAAAAAGGAAAAATAGTGTTAAATATATGTGGTCGAGATAAGGAAAACATTCGTATATATACACACAATATATATATATATATATATATATATATATATATATATATATATGATCAAGTCACAATATGAAATGGGAAAACAACACTAAGATCTTTCACTTTGACTTAGACTCTGGCGAAGACAGCTTGTTACGGTTTATATAAATTATAATATAATTTATATATATATGTTAAAATATATATAAATTATATATAAGATTTTTATATTATATAATATAATATATAATTAAATAATATAGACGTAATATTTTATATCACTTGATATATAAATATGTATTAACTTGTTAAGAAATGCAACAAATTAACTGACATATTGGTTGAAGAATGACCACAACATGTTAGCTATAGAAAACTGTGAATAATGATTGAGTAATAATGTACGTCTATTACATTATAAATAAATCAGTTAAGGTTAAATAATGATATATAGCTAAACAAGCTAATCGAAAATTTACAAAGGGTGCTAAAAACGAATTGATATAACTAGCTTCCAGCTTTTGTGGGCCATTTACAGATATTATCAGAATACTGAAAATAAAATATGTTCAGTGTGATCACGGACCTGAGGATGGCTTAAGAAACCATAATTTTGTCTCAACACTTAGGTTTTAGCACCTTTGTTAGTCTTGATTAATTTCTTCAGCTATTATGGTGAAATTATCTTTGACTGTTATAATTTACCCCTTTACTTAAAATCATTTGTCTTTTCCTTATCTACTGTGAAAAATACCATGAAATGAACGCAATGTTGTAAGAATTTAGAAAGTATCTGCAAAGAAGTAATCACTGGAGAAACTGCTGCTATCAGTAACATATATGTTATACCTATACTTATATACATATATACATATACATATACATATACTTATAACACTTATATGTTTTATTAGAAAATGTGCCAGTTTTCATTTTTGTTCTTTTTCCGGCTAATTTTTCAAGTTTTCTAAAACTGGTTTTCCACCTTTCAATTAATATGAACAACAATTCGACAAAATATTTATTGCGAAAGTCCATTACAGTAATATATTTAAATATTATTAAAAATCATGCTAATCGCAGTAATTTATCAAAATTGTAAATTTGGTAAAATTGTATACCAAATAAATATGGAGAAAAAAAATTAATAGTGAAATTAGAAAACGTATAATGGAAAAAAGTTCTGGGATTACAGGGATAAGTTTTAAGCAAACGTGCATCGACATTAACTACACATCGGGAGAAAACACCTGCAGAAATCCATTTTTTTTTACGATAATTATCAAGAGAGATGTAGACTAGGCGAAAGGTGTTTTCAGTTAAACAAACAGAATCAAGAATCAACAAACAAACAGAATCAAAAATTAACAAACAAACAGAATCAACAAATAAGTCCTTATTTGCCTTAATCATTAAGAAAAGAAAATTGAAACATATAACTGGGAAACCGATGGTTCAAAGGATTTAAGGAACAACTGGGGAATCATGTATGTAAATAAATTCCGGATTAAAATCAACCGCGACTTATCATTCATGATCTTTGGACTTAATGGACTCTATTTCTGTACCTTTCTCTAATTCAGATATAATCGGCTTCAAATAAGTCAATAGTCTAGAAATTTATACAAATATATTCCAAGCATTATTCAACATACAGGTTCTAAAATTAAAAAAAAAAACTGGTAGTTATTAGCCAACCTTCTAACGGTATTCATTATTTCTTTTTATTGTTCTTTTTAACTTCTTATGGAGTAAAAAAACATTAAGATGTTACATTTAACTTTTGTACTTTGTTACATTTAAAAAACTAATTTATTCCCGAATAATTTTAGTTCAATTCTATAAGCCGTATTTTGTAATAAAGACGAGAAATCAAAATCGCAATGAAAACAAGAAATCAAAATTAATTTATAAACTAAAAGATAGAGTTACAAAATGGTACTTTTCCAGAAATAACAGCCTTTATCAGAGTCAAGAACAGAAAATTGATTCAGTTAATATATAATGAAGGCTATCTAAACCGGAAACACAAAAGTTCAAAATATAGTAGTAAGTTTCTAGGATTTCATTGATGTGTGTTCTTTCAGTGATATATATATATGATCAAACCACAATAAGAAATGGGAAAACAAGACTAAGATCTTTCAACCGTAACAAGCGGTCTTCGTCAGAGTCAAAAACCCAACTGACTCAGTTGGGTTTTTGACTCTGACGAAGACCGCTTGTTACGGTTGAAAGATCTTAGTCTTGTTTTCCCATTTCTTATTGTGGTTTGATCATTGATTGTTGTTTCACGTGTTTATGTGAAATCTTTTTATATATATATATATATATATATATATATATATATATATCTGACCTGCTGTTGCGTCTACAACGTGCTTGGTCTCCCTTTCTCTTTTCTCCTGAAGACGGATTACACCAAAATTTTAGCCTGTAAGTGTGTTTCCTCACTCTGTGTGTTACTCTTCTTGAATTTTGAACTCATATATATATATATATATATATATATATATATATATATATATAACAAGATTTTACAATAAACACGTGAAACAACAATCAATGTTCAAATCACAAAAGAAAAGGGAAAATAGACTGCACGAAGACCATTTGTTTGGTGTCTAAGAAAATCTTAGATATTTTTGATAATTTCTTACTATGGTTTAAAATTTGACATATATATATATATATATATATATATCAATGATCAAACCACAACTGAGTTGGGTTTTTGACTCTGACGAAGACCGCTTGTTACGGTTGAAAGATCTTAATCTTGTTTTCCCATTTTCTTATTGTGGTTTGATCATTGATTGTTATTTCATGTGTTTATGTGAAATCTTTATATATATATATATATATAAAACCAGATTTCACAATAAACCCATGAAATGAAAATCAAAGTCTAAACCACAGTAAGAAAGCAGAAAAAATACAACCAAAACAGGTGGTCTTCTTCAGAGTCTCAGTCACATTCAGATAGGTGATGTAAGACATTTGGAGTGATATTGTGATATTGAGAAGGGAGGGAGGCAAGACAGGTATTTTGAAGGGCGTAAAGTACAAGGTAAGGGATTAAAGAGCTGGGAAATGCAAGTCAAGGTAAACAAAAGAGTTCAGGAAGAAATAAGTACAAGTCATCTACTAGCTGTCAACCCGTTTAGAGAAACCTATTAATCTGGTTAACACTAAGTCTAACTTGAATAAACCATTATTAATGTTTATATGATTTGGTCTATTAAATTAATCAAAAGGTACTCAACAATATTTCCTTACAACATTTGTTTTTCATACCCGATCATTTCAGCATCTGTCGAATATATATACATGTTAGGTTGTTATATTATTCAATTTATTATTATTATTATTATTATTATAATATATATATATATATAATATATAACAAGACCATCAAAATATAGAATTGAGTTTCTCTGTGTTCTATATGTGAATGCAGTTTATATATAACTAAAGTTTATCGAGGTTCGGTCAGTTCTTCAGGTTCAAATTAAACTCTCAATTTGGACCTGAAGAACTATATATATACAGTGACATGTACAACAAATTGCACAGGGTAACTTATTTGTCAATATTTCACCATTTTAGATGCTGTTATCAAAGAAAATAATACCAATCGTGTTATCTCAAAGACATGTCTATGATAACTTTTATTCTTTCATCAATGTTTTGTTGTTTATTATTTACTATATATTTATACACACACATATATATATATATATATATACTCTTGAAAAAACAAAAAATCAATTCAAAACAAATAACAGAAGATCTAAAAAGGAAACTACATAAATACACTCAATATGTTTACAAACTCATAGTTTTAAATTTTTGGTTTAACCGTTATCAGGATGAAAATGAGAGTTAAGATACAACGCTCCGTCAAAAGGATGGTTGTTTTCCGATGTTCTGATGGAGCGCAGATCTTCCCTCTTTTCTTCCACCTGTTGACGGAAAAACCAAAACTTTGAGACTATATGTAAACCTATTGTGTGTGTGTGTTGATATAGTTTTCTTTTAGAACATACGTTCTAAACCAAAGTCTTTTAATTGATAGTTAAAATTGATTTGGAGAATAAGATGTTACAGCGCTGTGGACACAAGGAAGTCAACACAAGACTGAAAACAGTGCTAAACGTTAGGCAGTCAATAGACGAGGTTCAACCTTTGGACTTCTACTAGTTTATGACTAAACCCAGGGGAGGGAACATGGACCACAATAATGTAAACAACCTTTGGACATTTCTTTACTACAGTAACTATGCTCTCAGTTCGATATTATTAATAAAATCACCAATTTTTAAAGTGGTGCGATAATTTTACATTTTGTTCTGTGTTATTTTTATATATAAAATGCATAACTAGATTTCACAATACACACGAAAAATAACAATCAACGATCAAACCACAATAAGAAATGGGGGGAAAAGACTATGATCTTTCAACCCTAACAAGCGGTTTTCGTCAGAGTCAAATCTTAACTGAAGTTTGTCAGAGTCAAAGCAAAGTTGAGATTTGACTGCTTCTTAACAGAGTTTTGACTCTGACAATGACTGCTTGTTACGGTTGAAAGATAATAGTCTTTTTTCTCTTTTATTATTGTGGATTGAACATTGATATAAATGCATATAAATTTTTAATATAAAACACAGAAAATGAGTGTGAAAAATGATTTCTACAATTAATATTTGAATCCGGAGATCGACGTCGAGCTGAAGATAAACTAAAAGCAAATATGAAGACTACGAAAACAACACAAACAATACTAACACGAACTTATTATTCTTACGTTTCATTATTTCAATGTTCAATAACTCAGGTTAGATTATCATATTATAACGATATATATTTATTTATCTTCAATTTATCATTCATTTGAAAATAAAATAAATATTTATTAAGAATGATTATTATTAATAACAGGATTCTTTAAAGAAGTTGAATGAACTTTGTTTGAAACAATTAGTATAATATATACAAATAATAGCAAGCAACATGTATTGAAGAGAGATACTGACGGTTAGTGAAGACTCCGCGACGTGACCTGGGTGAATGCGCTTGGAAATGCGGTTTGGTGGCAGTCTGGAGGGGCAGCCGGAGTGGGGATGGACTTCCTAAGGCCTAAGAGTTACCCTCGGGATATCCCCAGATTCGCTCTGCAACAGGAATCCCGAATTAGTCCTGCCTACAAGGAAATGCCTCACCGTTAAATAATTCTATATTTTAGTAAGGCACTTAGAGAAGCCAAGATGGTTAATTTAATTATTACTAGTTTAAAACCCATCGCTTTTACCAACGAATAAAATAACTTTTTGAAGCACACACACATATATATATATATATATATATATATATATATATATTTTCATTACTTCAATGTTCAATAACTCAGGTTAGAGTTATTGAGTTAGTAGTTAGTTGTCAGTAGTAGGTTAATAGTTGAGTTAGCTTCAGCTACTCAAAGGGACTACTTCTACCCGATGACGACGACTGTCGAAATATCGTTGTGAGTCTTTTGTGTGTGTCTTTATTTGTTTTTCTATTTCCTGTGTGATCTATATATATATATATATATATATATATATATATGCAGTTTGCTTCTCAACGCGAGTACTTCGCACTTCTTCGCGATGACGACGGATGTCGAAATATCGAAGTGAGTTCTGTAGTGTCTTTCTGTGTTCTTTTCTTTGTGTTAAAGTGTATATATATATATATATATATATATATATATATATATATAACTTTAAATTACACAAAACAGGATACAGAAAAAAGATATACTGCACACTTATTAAATTCAATATTTCGAACTCTTGTTTGTCCTCCCTTCTAGTCTTCTCCTGAAGACCAACAATTCGAAATATTGAATTTAGTAAGTGTGTATTTTATATATTTTCTGTGTCGTGTTTTGTGTAATTTAAAGTTTTATAGTCCGTTTGGACTGTTTATTCAATTTAGTATATATATATATATATATATATATATATATATATATATATATATAATGATTTCACATAAACACGTGAAATAACAATCAATAATCGAACCACAATATGAAATAAAAAACAAAGTAAGGAAGTTGGGTTTTTGACTCTGACGAAGACCGTTTGTTACGGTTGAAAGATCTTAGTCTTGTTTTCCCATTTCATACTGTGGTTTGATTATTTATATATATATATATATATATATATATATATATATATATATATATATATCAGTTCAAAAATGAAGAAAAGCAACACACAGAAAAAGAGACACATTTACAAACTCAAATTTTCGGATGATCCGTCTTCAGGAGGAAAGAGAATGGGCGACCAAGCACGACGGAAACAGAACGGCAGGAAATCGTCCCGGCAACTATATATATATAAAACCGTATTGAGTTAGCTTCAGCTACTCAAAGGGACTACTTCTGCCCGATGTCGACGAATGTCGAAATATCGTTGTGAGTCTTTTTTTGTGTTTGTTTTTATCTGTTTTTCTCTTTCCTTTGTGAAATATATATATATATATATATATATGATCAAACCACAATATGAAATGGGAAAACAAGACTAAGATCTTTCAACTATAACAAGCGGTCTTCGTTAGAGTCAACCCAACAGAAAAAATGATGAAGTCAGTTTTTGACTCTGACGAAGACCGTTTGTTACGGTTCAAAGATCTTAGGGTTTTTTCCCTTTTCATATTATGTAAAATCTTGTACATTATATATATATATATATATATATATATATATATATATACTCCAAATTTATAGAGAGAAACGTAGGTTATATTAAAAAATTGCACATTTTGAAACCAGTTTAATGATTTTTACTCACAAAATAAAAATTAACAACCTAAACAATTTGTTTCGTATTGAAAATTATTATTTTATGATGTACTTGTATGATTCTTTAAAAAACAGGACAAATATATGTCTTGTGACATCATTCTAATGAATTATATTTTGTACTACTTGTGAATAGCACATTTAGGTTACATCGTGAAAGACGTATTTATCATTTGAATCATGGTAATATACATAACCGTAATATAATACGTATCTTTATATCCAAACCTATTCTGTTTGTTTACATATCTACAGATATACAGTAAATATATAAGCATAATTAATGAACAATTTCTGAATACACAACATTTCTGTGTTGTGTAAACTGAAATTTTTTTTCACATAAAATGTAAAAACTTTGACTTCTGATACAATCTGAAAGGTCGTGAGGTGGATATAGGCCACACTGTTTTACGGATTACAATGACATCATACCTAAAAATAGATAATTATTTGAGGAACAAAATTAACTAAATTTTTTAAAAATTACATTAACAAAAAAAGCGTTATGTTACAGTTTATGTTTTCTAAAGAAAAAACTTTTAACACTGAACCACGTACTATGAAACAATGAGACTTTGTCATTAAATTAAACCTAAAATTAGGTATTAAAAAAATAAATTAATAGAATTCCGATTATAACAAAGGCAATATACCTATAAAAACTAAAAATCCATCTTGGAATAATGGATCACTTGCTATACTTGTCGGATTTGTTTACATTTGTAAATCCTACTGACACGGTTTCTTTTATAATAGTACAGATTCATAAGTTATAACCATCTGTCATTATGCTATTCACATGTTTTTTGTGTGTCAACAAAACGAAATGATCCGAAAGGTCGGACGAACTATTAATTAAGAACAATAAAGACTCATTAGAAAACACTGACAAAAGCACGTTTCAATATTTCGACATACATCGACTTCAGGAAGTAATGTTCATAAATGGCAAGAAACTCTTGACAGTCCGCCACACTAATAAAGGCAGTCTCAGCTTGCCTTCATCACATATCTCTTCCTCACTACTACAGATCTTTAAATATTGAAGTGAATATTACTATGCTTTTTCTTGCGCTTGACTATATAAATTTCAAGTCAAAGCCCTTAAGTTTTCTAACTATTTTACCATGTTAGAATTGGTAATAATACAATCCGTCATACCTCGTAAAGTCTCAGAAAAGCTCGACCGGTTTCGGGTCCGTCTGGATCCCGACGGACCTGAAACCGGTCGAGCTTTTCTGAGACTATACGAAGTATGACGGATTGTATTATTACCAATTCTAATATTACTAACCTTAGTGGAACTAACCCATTAATTATATTTTACCATGGTTCAGTAGTGATTTCCAGAAAAATTAATCAAGAAATTATCTCAAAATCCTTTTCAATTATGACAGCTTTTTAATTAGCAATGTAAAAAATTAAAAATATTTATTTATAAAAAAATATTAATTTTAAACTTCGTTTTTCATTTTTTATTAATTAAAGAAAGAGAAGTTATAAATGAGTCATTGATTTTAAGGCATGATGATAACCTCATCTTGATGATAACGGATGTCAAAAATTAAAGTGAGTTTTTGTTTGTTGGCTTTTGAGCTTCTTTAATCATCCTATTGGCCGCTTTTCAAGAGATCATTGCCAAATTTCTCGACTAGTTTCTATTGGTTTGATGATGAATAGATTATTTGTAGAAAGGCTATTTGAAATACACTTTTACTTAAAATAGTTTTTTAATACAAATTTGTATAAAGTAACAATCTATCGATTTTCAAAAACTATAATTTTTGAATTGAATTCAAATTGTAATTTCATCACAAGAATGAAAAATTTTATAAATTATAAAAACCAATACATGTGCATTTGATAAGGATGTCCACGAGTATACGATGAGTTTGAAACAGGCTCTAAGAGCTTAGCCTGTTTTTATTATTAATAAATTTATTTATTATTATTACTAAGGAATAGCTTCATTATTAGTACTTGTATTAGTTTGTTTATTTATTAGTATTTATAACAAGTATTACTGAAGGATGCAATTATTAAAAATCACCTAGAAAGTTGATCAGTCCAATCTATATAAAGTAGATCAAAATCTGGTTTGGAAGAATCATCAAACAAATTAAATCTTTATGCAAAATTGTGTTCTTTATTTATTATTATAATAATATTATTGAAAAATATAAGAAGAAAAAATAGTTAATGTAAAATTTCAAAAAGAAAGGGGAAATCAGAAAAATTATACAAATAAAATTAAAAAAATGAATAAGAAGTACGTTTTAAGTTTAGATCAATTTTTGACCTGTGTTCAGCACTGAAATGTGACCAGCAGGAAAATCAAAAACCTGAAGATGTCTCAAAATTAGTCAAAACATGAAACAACAATTGAAAAATATCAATAATTTCAACAATTTACGATGAAATTAATAATAATGGATAAAAAAATAAATTTCTTGGAAAAAATAATTAATTTCCAAAATTTATTCCGTTTTAATAAATTCGAACATAATTCCAACTTTGAATTCGGAGAAATCGAAGTTCGATCAGAGATGTCGAGAAAAATATGTACCCTGAATAATTTTGGAACTCGAACAGTCACCCAACTTATTTTAGATTTAATAATGTACTATTAGCGGTTTATGTACAAGTTTTTATATAGAGGAACCTACAATAAAAAAAAGTAACATCTATATATGATATAACCGAACGGATTATCTCATTTCCAATTATGTGTTTCTTATGGGTAAATTAGTTTTGGTTTTCGACCAAATGGGTTGCTGATCAAAATTCTGGAACGAGTTATGGTCAAGGATGAAGGTACAACTGAATTTAATAAAAGCATAATTCCATAATTTTGATAAAGAGAATTTTCAAGCCTTTCAACATTGCAGTGTTTACATGAATTTTATAAAGGATAATGTTTATAACGTGTTGTAACCCAAGATTATTTTACAAATTAAATGCCTAAAACAATATTTATATTTATTCAAAATATGACCTTTTTGAAATTAACTTTATATTTAAAATAATGTTACTTTGGAAAGATTTATTTTTGAATATGTTTAATTAGATTCTTCTTTGACTGGTTTTCTTCATCAAAATGGCTTCCTTGAAATGTGTATCTTCTAATAAGAATGTTGATAGTGATAAACTAACAGTTAAGAATATCTGACAAGCCCATGACGTCATGTCCCATCTGACCACAATCATCCGACCTTAAGATCAACAGACCTTAACATTATCATTTCTTTTTCTTTAATTTTAGTATTTGCACCATTGGAACCGTTTATTTATTTCATCGTAGGTTTAAACTTAGCATTATATAAGACTAGCAAGCGTACCCGTCTTTGATGGAATCAAAAGTTCTATTATACTTCGTCTACCATAATTTCATTAGAAATTATAGAACAGTATAAAATACCATTATTAGTACAGTGTTAAGCAAATGCCTCTGTATACACTACATTAGATGTCTGTCCTTCAGGTTCACGGAAGAACAAACAGTTGGAACCTCTGATTCTTGAGCAAGTGAACTACAGTTGACCATGTGAGAAAAACTTGGTCTCGCTAACTTAAATTCCTGCGTTAGGACTCTGACAGGACTTTGCAATCGTTTCAACGGAAACAGATAGTGGCTCGGAATCAATGGTATGCGTGATATGCACACAGACTTCCCAATACCTTTACCCAGTCATGATGTCCGCCTCTATGGCATATCTGTGCAGAGAACGAACTCAAAGTGGTGTCCCGTTCCACAGTTTTGGGGCACTCACGTTTCGTAACATGAAATTTATTACTGCTACTAAATGATTGGTGCTCCTACTTTAAGTTTTTACTCATGAGCAGGCAGTCCAGGAGAAAGAAATTCAGTTGGATAATGAACTACTTGCTCATCACTAATCACTCTCGGTACTTGACTTGTAAGTTCTTTCCTCGGTATGATATAGCGTAAGAACTTGTTTGTTGATTTTTTCTGTCTGTTCATATTAAGGGCTGAGAATTGCTCGTTCACAAAACTATTTGTTTTTATTCTGAGGTAAAATGGATAAACCAACAAAAGTCTCCACACAAATGAAGTTTTATTCAACGCGTTTCGAACACTTTGCGTTCATCATCAGGAAGACACTATAATACAAATTATATCTAATTAGTTACAAAAATTAGAGTGAAATAATAAAATTCAATTAAGAGAATTCAAGATCGAAACGCGTTGAATAAAACTTCATTTGTGTGGAAACTTTTGTTGGTTTATCCATTTTACCTCAGAATGAGTAAATACCACACAGTTACGGATTGCACAACTAATGATTTATTTATTTTTAATAGATTGTACATCCTCAAATGTGAGAAACACCTTTTGAATGATATCAAATACGCAATATATTCATATGCTCAAATGAAATTAAAATCAACTATCAATACCTACTTGCTACACCTGTGTATTTTCAAAATAAACATGTCAGTGAAGTTAGCAAAATACAGCTTAAAGCCCCATAACTTCGCTTCTGCACTGAATCAATCTATTTAGAGCCTATATATAAGTTAGGCATACACAAATCTACTGTCAAAGTTTCAGTTCACTATGTCTCATAGTGGCTGAGTTTACTTGTAACAAAATTTTGTGGACAAACCGACAGAAATTTTTCTAAGGGTGGATTTGATTTCTCCAATGTATGAAACGTAAAGAAAACTTGAAATGAGTCAGTTCTAAGCAATGTACAGACAAAATCATAATTTTATTTATGACAAAATTATGTGTATGTAGAACGCATTTCTTTTCTAACAAACAACTAAGGGATATTTCTGCGAACTTTAGTGACATAGTTGGCAAACACAGCCTGCTACTGATGACTTCTCCCTGTCATTGATTGTGTGAAATGATTAAGTCAATAATACTATGAAGGAAGCACTATTTTTGGAGTAGCCAAGTTTTATTTGTATGAGGATAGTTGTTTCCTCGTCATAAGGGAATAGTTTCCATTCTTTATGAAAGAAGGTTTGTAGTATAAGAGCCTGTAAAAATGTCATTTTATATCGCTTTTCCTTATTGTTGCTAGCTATTGAATCATGGAAATTACGAGTAGAAACTCGCCAAGAGTTTTTTGTTCAGAATTGATTTATTTTGCTACTGAAGTTTTTATTTGGTTTTTTAATTTTTTTTTTTTCATATAAATTTCGTCTAAACAAAGTGAAATTTTGGTGCCTAGCTTGCTGCTTCGTCTCAAGGATAGCAGGAACTTAAATATAAAGTTTGAGATTATTGCTCTTTTGACATATCCTGCTGACACAAAGAGAGAGAGAGAGAGAGAGAGAGAGAGCGAGAGAGAGAGAGAGCGAGAAAGAGAGATAGAGAGATGGACCAATTTGCAAAACTATTTCATTGGAAGCAGTGGACCTCAAAACGAATATTTATTTCCATTAAAAACTTTATTTCAAAATTTTCAACTAAATTCAATAATTTCATCTCTATGTTTCATACAGAGAGTAAATGAAAGTAAGACAACCCATTCATAATAATTTGGAAACTCCAATTCGAATAGAAATCCCAGCATTGGCGATTCCGTTTAAGACAAGGCGGGAAATACCCTCATTGGTCTCTATTTGGTTTGTAAATCTATACCAACCTGAGGTTATTTTAAGCATTCATATACTCTGCAAACAAAACAACAGAAAGATCAAAAATAGGACTTACATGTTTGTCACTTCTAAATTGTTTAGTATGGGCGGTAAATTTCAAATAAATCGGAATTTGATATAGCTAAACTATAAAATAAAAATTAATAAATAAAACAGTTATCTATAAATTTATGTTCAGCTAATTTAATAAAGAATTATGTAGAATAATTAATTAAATATAAGTTAATAGGGCCTTGACAGCCACTCGCCTCTGGACTGATAGATCCGGGTTCAATTGTCAGTCTGACCCTCGATACTTTCACGCGGGAAATGAAAAAAAAATTGGAACTCGTCGTCCCTCAAAGGGGATGTCAAGCCACCGGGCCTGAGCCCGTACTATGTCAGGAACTCGATAAAGAGTAGTACACTCAATACCATTGAGCTAGACATTTAACATTCCCAATGTAGAATCATTAGGAAGATGCAATCATACCTTGAGGAACCAGCACTTGAAGATGTAGATGAATATATAATCACAACTTTGCCTCAGAAAAAAAAAAATTAAATTAACTAGTGTTTCTTTTCAGCAATGGAATGATGTGTGAAAGAGTGAAACATTATTAAATATTAAAGTGGAAAAAAAATCAATATAAAACATACTTTTGATGTCAGTAATCCCTATACTGTCCGTAATAATAATAATGGTGAGTGGTGAATTTCAAAACAAAAACAGATAGAAAACACCAACACTTTTTCTGTCGGTTTTATAGTTTTTTTATGATTTCAAAAGCTTAGTTCAAATAACAGATAAAAAAATATTGAACGAAATTCGTAAATAATATTTTTTATTAGCTTGGTATTTTCAGATTCTTAGAATAAGTCATTTATCTTTAAAACACATTAATTTGACTATATTTTATCAATTTACAGATTTAGACCTAGGCACAATTTACTTGTGCTTTGTAGAACCTGGTCACTATCAGGGTAACTTTGAATAACCAATAAAGAGACCTGAACCAGTCTTGGCCACCCAAGTCATGTGAAACAGCAATCGACAAGAGGTTTCTCGGCCTCTGGTATGCCAACTCTGGGTAGTGGCGGCCTACTGTTTCAACTAGCCCTTTCTTGATGGTGTGGCCTACAACGGTAATACTACTTTTTACTTTTACAAAATGTAACATAATAAAAAAGAGGAGACAGAAATATTTCTCCCAAAATCCCTTTTTTGGGGGAAAAAAATGAGGGAAAAAAGCCTCAAATTAATCAAACAGATCACATCAGCAACAAGTTTATATCTTGTTAGAGGTTTTAGGCAGTCTGCTGTAGAAATTGAAGAAGATGCACTGCTCAACATCCCCGTCACATAAAAGAGATGAAAGTCAAGACCACCCCACGAAGGCTAAAAAAAGGAGAAAGTATTTTCTTACAGCCTTTGGCTTTAACCTTTTTAAATCTTCTCTCTTTAGCTTATAGCTGCTATCTGCTATTACCTTACACATTTATTTTACCTTCTTCTATTAACTTTAAACCTTATTTGACCTTCTCCTTTTTGTTTTATAGCCTTCTTTTTTAATATTCCACTTTGACTTCGACTTTGAATCTTATTTAACTATTCTTACAACATTTCAAACTTATTTAACCTTACTCTATTTTCTTATACACCTTATTTAACTATCACCTGTTGTCATATTGCCTTATTTAACTATCACCTGTTGTCATATTGCCTTATTTAACTATCACCTGTTGTCATATTGCCTTTTTTAACTATCACATGTTGTCATATTGCCTTATTTAACTATCACCTGTTGTCATATTGCCTTATTTAACTGTCACCTGTTGTCATATTGCCTTATTTAACTATCACCTGTTTTCATATTGCCTTATTTAACTATCACCTGTTGTCATATTGCCTTATTTAACTATCACCTGTTGTCATATTGCCTTATTTAACTATCACCTGTTGTCATATTGCCTTATTTAACTATCACCTGTTGTCATATTGCCTTATTTAACTATCACCTGTTGTCATATTGCCTTATTTAACTATCACCTGTTGTCATATTGCCTTATTTAACTGTCACCTGTTGTCATATTGCCTTATTTAACTATCACCTGTTGTCATATTGCCTTATTTAACTATCACCTGTTGTCATATTGCCTTATTTAACTATCACCTGTTTTCATATTGCCTTATTTAACTATCACCTGTTGTCATATTGCCTTATTTAACTATCACCTGTTGTCATATTGCCTTATTTAACCTCCCTTATAGCTTCATTTTCCTCCTTTATTGTCTTATATCTTTATATAACCTTTAGTATAATATTTTTTGTTCCTCTATTGCACTAAAAATAATCTTTTCTTGGATTTCCTTTTTAGTTTTATTCATCTACTTTTATTTCTTTCCTTGATCTCTTTATACTGTATAATATTATATATGTCTTATAAACTTCTTATATATCTTGCATGTATATGATGCATATATCTTGAATTACGAGTATGTTAAGAATACTATATCAAAAGCTTAAGCTACATAAGAATCTTTGTTTTTATTTCTTAATAACAAGAAACAAAAATAACAGTTATTCCTATTAATCACGTTCGGTAAATTTATATTATTAACTGTTGCTGTAATTTCTAAGTGACACTATAATAACACTGAGTGACGTAAGAAGTCACTCAGTGTTATTATAGTGTACACTGATAGACTAGACACTAGAAGTTATAGTGTCTAGTGCACTATAAATAGCTGAAGAAGTATAACCGGAGAAAGAAATAATGATAACATAAAAATAAAAAGACGTTTAATAAAATATATAATTCAAACCAATAAAAATTAATAAAATATAAAATAACTAACGATATTAAATAAATGTAAAAGATAATTCTAAAATTAATAATTGTAGGAACACAAACTTGAACACAAGTGTCAACACAAATACGAATATTTTAAGGAAATATTAAAAAATCAAATATTAAATTGAGCAACTTTCATTATGTTGCTCAATGATAATTAAGCAAGTTCACAAATACGAGTAAATGAAAGTAAATATATAAAAAATAATTTAAAAATTCATAATATAACTTAACGGTTTAAATTGTTAAAGCAGCAAAATATAAGTGAACACCTAAAAACCATTTTTGGGCATCTTCAAGAGTTCTTAAAGTGATAAATCTCACTCATACTCGCTCTCTCTCTCTCTCTCTCTCTCTCTATATATATATATATATATATATATAATATATATATATATCAAACGCAATATATATAATAAACAAGATAATTCACCCTAGAAGTTATTCACGTCTTGATGATGAATGTTGATCATTCGAAACATGTCGACTATAGGAGATGTACTTTATTGTGTAGACGAAATAACGAGAGTGTTATTCAGAAAAATTGAAACTTGTTAAGATACAGGCATCAGCTAAATTTGGTGCCATTTTCAATAATGTATATATGTATATATTTCTGCCCGATGACGGCGACTGTCAAAATATCGTTGTGAGTCTTTTGTGTGTGTCTATATTTGTTTTTCTCTTCCATTCTATTATATATATATATATATATATATATATATATATATATATGAAATTTAAATTCTGTCACTAGATAAATAGTGAATCAGTGTATTCGAAAGAAATATAATTTTTCTATGATATTTTTAGACAAGAAGAAATAAAAACGTGGATACTATGGTCTGAGGCCTTTTACACAGTCATCAGATAGCAACTCAGTCAGTTTTTATTTCTCCAGGTGACTTATGTTTCATTTACTTTTGCATATATACTATATATATATATGCAGTGAGTTGATGTTTCATTTCTGTGTGTTTTTTTTTAATATAGTTTATTTAGTTCATGGAATCGTTTAATTGGCAATTAAACTATAATACAATTATATTATATTATATATATATATATATATATATATATATATATATATATATATATGAATAATAATCAAAATAACACTTGATATAATATCAGAATATTATATATATAATATATAATAATATAATATATATATGTATATATATAATATATAAAGATTTCACATAAACACGTGAACTAACAATCAATGATCAAACCCAATGATCATTCCCATTTCATATTGTGGTTTGATTATTGATATATATATATATACAGTGGAACCTCTACATACGAGATTAATTCGTTCCCGGATCGTGCTCGTATCTAGAATTTCTCGTATCTAGAGCGAATTTTTCCCATAAGAAATAACTGAAAACCAATTAATTTGTTCCCGGCCTCTCAAAATCATTCAAGTTAACCCTAAATAACTATGAACACATCTTCCTGATTACTAAAAACACATTCAAATAGTGACTGACATAAAATACAGAAATAAGATAAATAAGATGATATTAACGAAATAAAATGCGAGTTTATTATGAGCATTTATTATGAGCACTTCCACTTAAAATTAAAGTTAACTTTATGAAAAACTAATTTTTTTACGGCACTAATTTATTTATGCACTTTTTTCTGCTTTTTTTTTGCTTTTTAACATTACTGTATCAGTTTTTTTTTCTTCGCTTTCTTTTGCCCTTTTAGCTGGAATTGCAACACTTTCAGTTTCTATAGGTCTTTTGAAGAAAAACTTATCCAAGGAGGTTTGTCTCTGCCTCCATTTCAAAATGTTACGGAAATGTGTAAGGCAAGTGTCATTAAAAGAGCTTAAATCTAGCGGGAGAATCTGGAAATTCTCGTAACTTGGCCATCTAGCGGGAGCATCTGGAAATTCTCGTAATTTGGCCACCTAGCGGAACCATCTGGAAATTCTCGTAACTTGGATTTTCTCTCGTATGTAGAGCAAGATTTTTGCTCGAAAGACCTCTCGTATCTCGAGTTTCTCGTAAGTAGAGTAGCTCGTATGTAGAGGTTCCACTGTATATATATAACAGATTCAATAATATATCGACCGTTTGATAGAATAGGTGTGTTCTCTAATCGGGGTTCGGTCAATTTTCCAGGATAATTGACCGAACCCCGATTAGAGAACACACCTATATATATATATATATATATATATATATATATATATATATATATTGATAAAAGTATCGATCGTAGAATAGAAACAAAACTAAAGTTTATCAGGACTCTGTCAGTTCATCAGCTTTTAAATAAAAACCGAAACGTTGTCAATGAGAGTTTAATTTGAACTTGAAGAACTTACCGAGTCCTGATAAACTTTAGTTTTATATATATATATATATATATATATATTATATATATATATGTGTCTTTGTTCATTGTGTGTGTTTCTCATTATCTCTAAAATATTATTGTAATATTTTCTATGATATTTTCTTTTACAGATAAAATATCATAGACAAATAATATTCCTAGCGAATACAGTGATTCACAGTAGTGACAGTAATTAAATTTCACGTCACTCAGTGAACTGGAATCCTACTGCAGTCCTTTTTTTTTGTGTGTGGGGGAGGGGTCTTGCATTGTCTGCAGACTTGTTTCAAGGTTAAGTCTTTACACTGTATTCCCAGTATCATTAAAGGCGTTTATTTCTGTAAATCCCATAGGTTTTTTGTAAATAGTAATCTATATAACTGGAATATATTGTTTACAACATCTTATTTTAAATTCAAAAACTCCCGGATATATATATATATATTTTAATAATATGTTGTTTTAATAATAAACAGTGGTGAGCTAACTTCCTGTGAAGATATATCATATATATATATATCTATATATATATATAGCGTTAAAATGTTTTTAATAAATTTTTATACACGAAGTTTATAAAAAAATGTGATACTTTTTTTATATCCTACTTGTCAAATTAAAATGTGTTAAACATTATCTCATCGGTCTGATGACAATATTGTCGATATCGTTCAGTTATGAAATTCTTATATATATGATCAAACCATGATAAGAAATAGGAAAAAAGATTAAGATCTTTGAACCTTAACAAGCGGTGTTCATCAAAGTGAAAAACCCAACTCTGATGGAGACTGCTTGTTATAGTTGAAAGATCTTAGTCTTTTTTCCCCATTTCTTATTGTGATTTGATCATTAATTGTTATTTCACGTATTTCTTGTGAAATTTTGTTTATATATATATATATATATATATATACACTTAAAATAAAATTGTGACACATAGAAAGAAACTTAACAAAGACTCACTTTTCAATATTTTGACCGCCATATTTCTATGTACCACATATATATATTCTATGTACCACAGTTTATTTTACGTGTAATCTGTCATGCTGGAGCTCATTTCATTTATATATATGTATATATAAATATATATAGAAAAAACACAAATAAAAGAGATCACGAAAACTCGTTACTATAGTTTGAATGACTCGTCATCAAGTAGAAGAAGTGTGAGTCGCTCCGAAGACAAGTCACGACCATGACGAGGCAGTCGAAATATAGTATTGAGTTTTTGTTATTATTTGTATGTGATTCTTTTTGTTTTTATCTAATTGCTTATATGTATATAATAACAAGATTTCACATAAACACGTGAAGTAACAATCAATGATCAAACTACAGTATGAAATGGGTTAAAAAAAGACTAAGATCAGTTGGGTTTTTGACTCCGACGAAGACCGATTGTTGCTGTGGTTGAAATATCTTAGTCTTTTTTTTATCTCATTTCATATTGTGGTTTGATCATTGATTTATATATATTTGTATATTTTGGGACTAAACCTTTATTTAAACATGTCTTATTAAATTTTCATTTGTGTTCTTTTTTGGGTTAATTTTTGACGTTTTCTAAAACTGGTTTTCCACTTTTCAGGTCATATGTACAACAATTCGCCAAAAGATTCATTGGAATCTTTTTTATAACATGTTACTAAGAACTATAATATTTACGCATAACATACTACAGAATAAATTGTTCCAACGTTTCAGTCAACATTGACCATCTTCAAGGATATTCAAAAATATAACTAATTAAAAACTAACATTTAGTTACGTATTTATTTTTTAATTAGTTATAATTTTTAATATCCCAGTTTTTAAATGTTAAAGTTAAACAATAATGTCTGTTTTCTATGCCTTATCAAACAGCTTTTTTAGTTTTCGTCAAAAATTTATGTTACTGAAAAAGTTAATTCAAGTTGATACAGTTTGGTCAAATTAATTGTAGCTCAAAATGTAAAGTTACAGGTAAGTTATATATTATTTGCCATCACGTTCCGTTTGTAAATATTTCGTTGCTCATCTATCAATCAATTGAAATTTAAAGGTTCCTGCTCTCTCCCCCAAAATACATTATTTAAAAACTATCTTATAAGTCTATTAAAAAAATCGTAACGATTTTGAAAATAAATTCCTAAAGATAAGAGAAATGAGAATAGCAACTTCTCTTGAAGATACTCTTCATAATAAAGGATAAGAACAACAAATCAACTATTAGCAGACATCGATTACTCGTAGTAAACTGAAACATCCATGCATCTCACTGAAAGCCTATCATTACAACATCTAGTGAATAATCAATGATTGATTTAAATTACAGATTATAAAACTTGTCTATCCGAAGTACAACTGGTTTGAGTATAATTAAATTTATTTCTCTATGATTCATTTATTCATTCATATTCACTTAAATAAATAGGAAGAATTAGGATATTTGTAGTCGTGTACAAAATAGTTTTTTAGTGTATATGTTTTCCGAAATATATTCATGAAAACTTCGAATTATTTTTCTTTTATTTATTTTCAATTTGACTTGTTCCTCATTTTCATCTCTACCAACAACTATTTAATAACTTTAATTCATCAATGATGCTCTTAGACATTTTTGAAGTATGCGTTAGAAAACCAAGTGCATTTTTAAATTTTTTCATTGATGACATCTTCTAAATGTCTAAATTTTTTTGAAATTCAAAAAAATATCTTTTCTTTAAAATTTCAAAAAAAAAAGACTAAATTGTTTATTTATTAAGTTTTATAAGCTACAATAATTAACTTTTCTAAAAAAAGACAAATGTAAAATGTATTTGAAAAATTGCTAATATGATCCACTTTACCACTGTATTTGTCTATTCTGTATTGACGTAGCACTGAAGATATCTACAAATATAGATGAAACGTCGGCTTAAAAGTGTTGAATTATTGAAGCTAGACCAAACCTCGATAAAAAAGAAAAACAGTGTTAAATATATGTGATTGAGATAAGGAAAATATATATATATACACCATGATAAACGAAAAACGGTCCGGCAGGACAAATAACACTTAAAATAAACAGTGACACATTTCGTAATGGCGGTCGAAATATTGAAAAGTGAGTCGTTTGTTATGTTTCAGTCTATGTGTCACTGTTTATTTTAAGTATATATATATATATATATATATATTTTCAAATTAATATATATATTTTTTATATATATAATGTATATATATATATATATATACATTTTATTTATATTATATGTATTTATTAAATACATATTTATATTTATTTGTGTATTTTTATTATAATTTTATATAAAAAACAATAAATTATTAAGCGTAGAACAGATATATAACTAAAAAAGGTAAATCGGGATGCGGTCAATTTCTTCCACTTCCAACCAAACTCTCATTGCTAACGTTTCGATTTTATTCAAAATCTTATAATTTTCTATAAAATTATAAATGAATTTTATAATTTAGTTATGTGTAATTTTATAATATTCTAGAATTTCAAGGATGTTCTCTTTTAATAAAATGAACAGATATTGTGTCATTATTACTGGCGTCGCAATTATTTTTCCCACCCGGGATTCTCCCCCTCACTTGCCAATGACAATCCGTAAGCTTAAAAATTCCAAAAAGTCCTCAGGATATTTATTTTCATGGAATTACAATCAAGGATTTAATTTTAGACTACTGTTATCAGTCCCAGACTTTCATTTTAGAACAGTAGTCGATAGATATATAGTCGTCATCAAAGAAAACCAAAGATTTTTCAAAACAAGAACGTATAATTCAAATCATAATACAACATTGTTCAATTAAATTAACTGGCTTTCGTAAACATATATTATAAACTTTCAACGCCTTTCAAAAATTATTTTTGAAAAAATTAAATTTAATTTTTTTTTTAATTTGCAAATATTACAGTTGAAAAATCCGTTTAAAAACAGTATTTCACATATAAAACATAAAAACAATATCAACCTTAAAAACTCATTTTGTTATAAAATCTCGGTTTTTGTGTTAGCTTTTTATAATTTTTTTCTATTTTCTATTTTTACTCCCTCAAAATGCCACCCCCCTGGGCACGTGACGTCCGGGGTGGACAGCCCCTCCCGCCCTCCCCTTGCTACCCCACTGATTATTATAAATATTTTTTTTTTACATAATGATCTTTAAATTAAACCATCTATCATATAAAGCTTTCTAGTTAATTAAATTCAAGCGAATTAAAATTAATTTATTTTTCAAACAGAATTGATTCAATTGTTTAATTGAAGGTTATTACAATTTGCTAAACCAAGTCACTAATTATTGATTGATTAATATTCAGAAATTGTCGCATAACAGTTGATGTTAGGTGGCAGAACAAGACGTTTTTCAAGACAGTTCAAGGTGAATAGGATGATTTATTACATCGAATGTTGTTACCAATACATTTAAATAAAATATCCAAGGAGAAATAATATTTATTTCTAATCTCAAAGAAATCAAACGTGAGGATTTCAAACATAACAAACACTTACACAGACTTGCTGATCAAATACAACCGATCAATAACCTTATTATAAATGAAGAACTGTTTTTTTGAATAAACGAAGTTTTTGTATTCTAAATCAGTCTTTCCTTACATAAATACACATTTCTCAATTTTCGAACCCTTCCAAAACATAATAATCGAGGAGTTTAACATGTTTATTTGTTTTCCAAAGCCCACACATTAAACCTTTAGTGTTGTTCTAGAGTTGAAAATTGTAGGTCTTTAATATTTAGCACCAATTTTAGGTAATGGATGAGCCACATTACCTATTGATTTTTTTTTTTGATACTTCGACTACAGTTTCATGTATTTAGAAGTAATTTTGATTTCAGGGTTACTCCTTTAGCTTTTTGATTGTGTAGCGGAAATCGGGTGGGCACCCATTGGTGGCACTCCGTAACTATGTTTAAGCTTTACGACGACAGAAAGTCACATGGCCATTGCCATTTTAGTCGTCTTTGGGGGTTTGTGGGGGATTACCAGTTGGGAAAGATTTTGAGCAAGTGGGTTTGGATGAATTGAGAGTTTACTGTGGAATTTTTTGCAGCGGTCTTTTGCATAGTCGAGAACGAAGGGGACTTTAAGATCTCGGTGAATGATTATATTTGGGACGTAAAATGGGAGATGTGAGAGTTTTCTCAGTATTTTTGATTGGATGGCTTGTATAGGAGGAATATTTGAAGGTTTGGCAGAACCCCAAAGTTCTATAGCATAAGCCCAAGAAGACTTCAAGATTATGTTGTATATGTGGAGTCTGTCTGTTAGTGTGAGTTTTGATTTTCTGTCTACGAGTACCTGTTGATTCTACACACTAAATTTTGCCTAACTCAAGTGTATTCAGAGTAAGGACCTTTAACGAGTACCTGACATCGAACGGGCTCGGGACCGACGGCTTAACGCCCTCTACAAGGGACGTCGTGCTCAGATTTATTCATCTCCCACGTGAATAAATCTAGTGCCAGGTGGGTATCGAACCCCAGACCTTCCAGTTTAGAAGCGAGTACGTTAACCACTGAGCTAACCTGGTCCCCTTGTTGATTTTAACAAAATTTTGTTTTCCGGATTATGACCTCCATCTTGAGAACCATTCCTCTAAATTTGGAGGCGAGAGAAAAACAAGCAATTTATTCAGCTTGTACAGGTAAATCTAACTCGTCTATCTGATTGAATTGAACTCAATAAGGAAAAAGTAACTAAAAGATAATTTGGTTCTATGCACTATAGAAAATGCATATATGTTTTTGAAACGGTAGTCATGATTTTCCAAAAATAACTATTCAAACTGATATTTCTATTATAAAAAATGTTTTATTGTTAGATTTATCAATATTAATGATAATTTTAAAAAAATGCTGAAAAAAATTCATGTTTGTAATGGCTATTGAGATACCAGATGAATAATTAGTCTTAAAGAAAAGATATAAGATATAAAAAAAATTAATAAACTAAAAAACTTAAAAAACTAACAACCCGTCTCACCGTAGTTTTAATATAGCCTATCCTGTCTTTCCTGATTACAAAAATTTATTCAGTAAATATACGTTTTGAGGTCCCCTCTGTCCAACATAACGTGTTTTGCAAATTTGTGTTCGAGTGTGTGTGTGTGTGTGTGTGTATTACACAATTACATAACACATATTATAACGCATGTAGTCTAAAATTTCGTAAAAATTGTCCTTCCTTCCTTCATATCAAAAATTTTATAAAACAATTTTGGAATAGGGATAAAGAATCTTCATAATATTTTCATTAAGTTGATGATATCAAATAAAAGTAAGCAAAATTTAGAAAATCTGGAGTGGCGGCTTTCACTCAACTTTACCGTAAGTAAACATAAAATCAAACTCGTTAACAACCAACTGATGTTTGGTTTTCTTTAATGTGATTATACATACATTTTAATAAATATGTATAATTTGTTTAAATGTGGCTATAATCATTTTATTGGTTATAAAAAACGTGAAGGTAATGATAAATCTGACATTATTAAACTGAGGGCCTGAAACTCCTCGGGCTCGTAGGCTCTGAAGTCATACCTGTCATATTGTGCTTCTCATTGTTTCAACGAAATTCAACTTAAGATTTTAGGTTCTTTAATGACCTTCATAAATGACATCAAGAATTCTACCTCACTTCTATAGTTTTAGTACTATTAGTTTCTGTATGATTTGGCCAAAACGTTATCCTTTCCAAGGCGTCTGGCTAGCATTGAAATATAACGTTATCCAAGGTTTCTACCTCTTCTGGGCAGAGAGCCTGCATTATTGGTGTGATATCAAATAAAGCTTTCATCATAGTAGTTAAGTAGGCAAAATCATAAAAGATGTTCAACATATATTTAAATTCCCTCTTTGAAGTTATAGTATTCTTAACAAGTGTAAGTTCAGTTGCTATGAGCTTTTTAAACTGAATTGGACATGCTTGTTCTTACCACAATATAACTGCTTTCTTCTTGATTGATTTGTCAGTTCCACACCTGTGAAAGGTGTAAAGTATATAGTGTAAAAATCCTTGAGACTCAAGGATATTTGCATGGTGGCAAACATTTCTAATTGTTTACTAACTCATTTCCATGTATTCCGTTGTTTCTAGGTACTCACAGTAAAATCAAAGTATTTATCCTGTTTTCATTATTACTTAATGAC
This sequence comes from Hermatobates lingyangjiaoensis, assembly GCA_026182355.1. Lineage (NCBI taxonomy): Eukaryota > Metazoa > Arthropoda > Insecta > Hemiptera > Hermatobatidae > Hermatobates > Hermatobates lingyangjiaoensis. Next base: position 615,871 of record JAPFBL010000051.1, on the reverse strand, counting down.
TCAGTATATCAGGCTTAAGCCTTTTTATTGAAATCAAAAAGCATTCAAACCAGGTGATCATTTTTGCTTTCTTCGACGTCCCCTGTAAAATAATCTACGTAGACCATTGTATATAACCAACATATAGGTCGAACTATTAATATTTCATTCTTTTGAAGTTATAGTATTCTTAGCAAGTGTAAGTTCAGTTGTGATGAGCTTTTTAAACTGAATTGGAATTGAGCTTTTTAAACCTTCCATACAGGCCTTTCCAAATTGTAAAACAGACAGAAAATTAATCATTTTTGATATATTTGTCTAAGAGGGAGATGCATATAACTCTTTCAATCCTGGAGGTAGTACAGATAGTGATGATCCAGTTATCCCTATATGTATACGCTTGTTTTCGCATATGACACAACCAATGCATATGGCATCATCAGTTTTACCATAGCAGTATCAATACTTCTGTAAAACCAAAATAAAGGTTTAAAGTTTATACCATATGTTCTACGAAAACATCTCTTAGAGCAGGACATTGCTTTTGTTGTCTTATCCTGTGAATCTATTACATCGTCCTTTCAATTTAATCTTTCACCTATAGTACCTCTAAGAGTATGCTTGTAACTTTGATAGTAAGGCTAATCTGTTTCCCTTCACGTTAGCATAGAGATCATTTTACTTGGATTAATACCTAAACATTTCTTTTTTATCCATCTTTCAACAATCTGGGAAGTATGATGCATCTGAAAGGCAGTACCATCATAATTTTTGTTTCTTCTATTAAAAAGTCTTATGCAAATCCTTGCGTATCAAAAACAATTATTATATAGAGTTTTCAGTAGACGATCCATAACTAATCGCAAGTATAAGATCTATTAACACACCTCCCTGAGAACATTTTTTAGGACTCACAACTGTGGCAGATCTAATACTTATACTAATTATTTTTATATAATGTTACTATAAATGTACTGATCTTGTTCTTTCACGAATTAAAAAAAAAACGATTTTTTAAGATTTCATAATTTTTGTATTTTATTAGAAAAATGTAAGAAAAATATCTCAGGTCCATTAAATGGCTGAAGAAATAGTTTAAAATTAGTATCCGTTCTGTTCTGTCAGTGGCATCGCAAGTGTTTTTGTCGCCCGGAGCAGCCGTAAGATTTGCCAGCCCCTCCTGGCCGTTGATAAACCGTTAACCTTCAAAATTCCATAAAGTCCCCAAAATATTTATTTTCATGGAATTACAATCAAGGATCTAATTTTAGACCGTTGTTATTGGTCCCAGACTTTCATCTGATTACAGTACTCATCATCAAAGAAAATCAAAGATTTTTCAAAAACAAGAAAGTATAATTCAAACCATAAAACAACATTTTGTTCAATTCAATTAACTGGCAACGCAAACAAGTATAATAAACTTTCAACCTTTTTATAAAAAAACTAGTTTTGAACAATATAAAAAAAATTTTTAATTTGCAAATATTGCAGATGAAAAATTTGCTTAAAAACATTATTAGACACATAAAACAATTTCGGCCTGAAAAATTCATTTCGGTATAAAATTTCAGACTTTTTATTATTTTAATTTTTTCTTATCCCCCCCCCCCCGCTAACTACACCCTACAGGGTAAAGTCAAACGTGTGTCCATAAAAATCGGGTACAAAGATTATTCAGATAGCTGGTAATAAAGCTTCTGTTTCCTAACTTCAAAGAACTTGTTTCAACCGTAACTCGAGATAGTGGCAACTAATATATACTAGCCTATCTCAATTTTCAAACAGCTAAATTCAGGTATAAACTTAAGAATGTTTCAGTGCTTTAAATGTAATAAAATGCTCAACAATTCGTGTATAGTTATTCTCAATTAGAACTGTCATATAAGACCTGCTAATGCTAGGTCTCCCATCACAAATCTAGTGTTTTAGTTGAGTGTAGACCACGCTACATTTTTTTTAATTATATAGTTAATAAAATAACATATAGATCAAAACTAAAGAATATTAATAACAAGAATAACAATTCGTATCTATTATTTTTTCCCTCCATTTATTGATCTATTTGCCCTGCCGGAAGGTATTAAATATATAACAGTTCTATAATAAGACAGCAATAATCTTCATTAGTTCTTCATATATCAATAATAGTTAAATAATAATAATAATAATTATAAGAAGAAGAAGAACGAACAATATAATGACAATAATACTAGGATAATAATATATAGTAATGATCATCATACTAGATAATAATAATTATAAGAAGAAGAAGAACGAACAGTATAATGACAATAACACTAGGATAATAATATATAGTAATGATCATCATACTATATAATAATAATCATCATTATAATAATACTAAGATAATAATATAATGATCGTCATACTAGATAATAATAATTATAAGAAGAAGAAGAACGAACAGTATAATGACAATAACACTAGGATAATAATATATAGTAATGATTCATCATACTATATAATATATAATCTCATCATTATAATAATACTAAGATAATAATATAATGATCGTCATACTAGATAATAATAATTATAAGAAGAAGAAGAACGAACAGTATAATGACAATAACACTAGGATAATAATATATTAATGATCATCATACTATATAATAATATCATCATTATAATAATACTAAGATAATAATATAATGATCGTCATACTAGATAATAATAATTATAAGAAGAAGAAGAACGAACAGTATAATGACAATAACACTAGGATAATAATATATAGTAATGATCATCATACTATATAATAATATCATCATTATAATAATACTAAGATAATAATATAATGATCGTCATACTAGATAATAATAATTATAAGAAGAAGAAGAACGAACAGTATAATGACAATAACACTAGGATAATAATATATAGTAATGATCATCATACTATATAATAATATATCATCATACTGATAATAATACTAAGCTAAATATAATAATATAATGATCGTCATACTAGATAATAATAATTATAAGAAGAAGAAGAACGAACAGTATAATTACAATAACACTAGGATAATAATATATAGTAATGATCATCATACTATATAATAATAATCATCATTATAATAATACTAAGATAATAATATAATGATCGTCATACTAGATAATAATAATTATAAGAAGAAGAAGAACGAACAATATAATGACAATAATACTAGGATAATAATATATAGTAATGATCATCATACTAGATAATAATAATTATAAGAAGAAGAAGAACGAACAGTATAATGACAATAACACTAGGATAATAATATATAGTAATGATCATCATACTATATAATAATAATCATCATTATAATAATACTAAGATAATAATATAATGATCGTCATACTAGATAATAATAATTATAAGAAGAAGAAGAACGAACAGTATAATGACAATAACACTAGGATAATAATATATAGTAATGATCATCACACTATATAATAATAGTCATCATTATAATAATACTAAGATAATAATATAATGATCGTCATACTAGATAATAATAATTATAAGAAGAAGAAGAACGAACAATATAATGACAATAATACTAGGATAATAATATATAGTAATGATAATCATACTAGATAATAATAATTATAAGAAGAAGAAGAACGAACAGTATAATGACAATAACACTAGGATAATAATATATAGTAATGATCATCATACTATATAATAATAATCATCATTATAATAATACTAAGATAATAATATAATGATCGTCATACTAGATAATAATAATTATAAGAAGAAGAAGAACGAACAATATAATGGCAATAATACTAGGATAATAATACAATGATCATCATACTAGATAATAATAATCATGATAATAACTATATAATCACAATAACACTAGGATAATAATATAATGATCATCACACTAGATAATAACTATATAATCATAATACTAGGATAATTATAATGATAGTAATACTGGATTAGTAATAACTGAATAAGTAATACAGTGTGATAACAATACTAAGATAATCCCAATATACAGTATAATATAATGTCTTAACTTACGTGTTAAAATGTTTGTCCATGTTAATTCCTTAAAGGTTGCGACCAGGCTCTCATTCAGCGAAGTTCGACCAGTCACCTCCAGAAGTCACAATACGTCTCTCCAACATGCTCCACACGGAGTTCAACTCAAAATAATTTAAATAATATTAAATGATGATTTTACATTGAATCTAAATAAATTTGATCAAAGAATTGTAAAAGGTGTGATATCTTTGGATAGAAATATGCCCAGGTTAATTGCCAAGTCAGTGAAGAACCAAAAATCACCTGTTATATTAACGAATATCATTTCATATCAAATATTGGTAAATCAAGAATTATATGTACCTATGCTTGGGGGATGATTGCATCATAATAGAGTCAGGAGAAGGAAGGTAGGAGAATTTAGTCCTGATAGCAAATCTCTTGAGGTATGCTCTGATACTACCATGAGCAGACAACGCTTAATAAAGACTTAAGTTCAGAAGAAGGTTCACTGCTGATTTTAGTTTCGTAAAAAAAATAACATTCTTCAACGCTATTTGTCTGAAAATAAAATAACAGTTTAAAACACAGAAAACAAGGCACAACACTAAATCCACTGAAAATTTGACTGAAACCGTCAGAAAATGTTTGTTCGATTCACCATAAACAACTGAGTTCCACTATCAGTTATTTAAAATAGTATGCTGTTATACATGGCTTGAGGGATTGGTTCGAGAACCAACACTAGATATATAGGGCTACTTTGGACGAGCCTCGTAGACACTCAAGCTCCCAAGCCACTCCTGTTTAACGTGAGCACTCCATAACTAACTCAAAAATATATATCAAGCATAGAATAAAAGTAATTGTGTTATGGAGACTTAAGGATAACAAAACACATACGTACTTAAAACTATAAATGCATGTACACAGTACTTCATCAATATGCCCATTAAAACCAATCCTACCCTATAATAACACATGATACATGACAGAGCATAATCGAAACAGTTATGTTAATGCTCACTTAAGGATCACAAAACACAAACCTACTTAACAACTATAATGCAATATACACAGTATAACTAAAATAAGAATAACCATAACTCTAGGTAAACATCAAAACCGTTTCAACCCACATATTCACATAAGTTACATGAAAGAGTAGAATAGAAATACTTATGTAAATACTGATTATGAATCATAAAACACATACCTACTTAACAACTATAATGCAATATACACAGTATAACTAAAATAAGAATAACCATAACTCTAGGTAAACATCAAAACCGTTTCAACCCACATATTCACATAAGTTACATGAAAGAGTAGAATAGAAATACTTATGTAAATACTGATTATGAATCATAAAACACATACCTACTTAACAACTATAATGCAATATACACAGTATAACTAAAATAAGAATAACTATAACTCTAGGTAAACATCATAACCGTTTCAACCCACATATTCACATAAGTTACATGAAAGAGTAGAATAGAAATACTTATGTAAATACTGATTATGAATCATAAAACACATACCTACTTAACAACTATAATGCAATATACACAGTATAACTAAAATAAGAATAACCATAACTCTAGGTAAACATCAAAACCGTTTCAACCCACATATTCACATAAGTTACATGAAAGAGTAGAATAGAAATAGATATGTAAATACTGACGTAAGGATCATAAATTTCATACCTTATTTCAATGTTCAATGAAACAGAATTGAATATCCAGAATGCAATCATACCTCATCAGAATTTCAATAAGGTTTCCATTCGTATATTACCTCGTATTGTAAAATTAAAATAAGAATGTATGTATACATCTCCAAATACCTGAAAAGAGTTTCTACATGCAAAGCGACATGGAAATGTAGAATGGAAATTCTTAAGAAAATATAAATGTAAAATTAATAAATTATATATTGTACACAAGAACCATAACTTAACATACACAGTAGAATAAAAAAATAAGAAATTGTTCAACACCTCTTGATCACTTCAAATATGTTTCTACACCCAAACCATATGAGTTACATGGGAGAGGAGTTTACAAATAATTAGATAACTACAGACTTAAATACATCAAACACATATTCTATTGACCATATAACATATATGAGGTACCTCACCTTTAATATAATTAAAGAAACATATAACCACACATCTTCCTATACATCAATAGCGTTACTAGTCCCATAACATATGAGTTACACAAGAGAGGAGATAGAAACAGTAATGCAAATATAGATTTAAAAAAATATAAAACATTTATGTATTCAAAGACAAGTTACCTATGCAGTAGAATTACAATAATAACCAGGTACATATTTATATACCTGAAATCCTTTGTCATGTTTCTACGGTAATGGATCTGAAACTACTTGAAGTTTGGGAGCTCTTAATTCTACAAATAGATGAAAGCACACAGTATACAATTCATCGAGAAACATTTTAATTAAATCAAATACAATACGATAAAAATAATCATTGAAAAAAAAAAAAATGAAACTTACTTTCAGTTTGTTTATTCTTCTGCCCAGGGAAATATAAACTTGAAGAGCCTTGGTGTCTTCTTCAGTGTTTGAGGCTAAAACTAATTCACTGCGTATATAATATTCGAGTAGCTAATAATAATATAAGAAGAAAATCGCTATTACTTATCACTCATAATAATGATGCGTTTACAAAAAGAGATGTAATGCGTGAAGTAATCTCTCAGGGATATCTAGAAATCCTACTGACACCCTCAGAGAATCACTCTTCTAGAGCCCTAACAGATAACGATCAGAACAATGGAACTGAGAATGTTTCGAACAGTGTACGAGTTTGAATGTCTGCTGGACTGGGTACTGTAATAAGCTAAACACATAAACCTGAAATGATTACATGCAATAAACACAGAAACATGCCCACTAACCTGTGTACAGGTATCCTTCCGTCTGTACCTGCAACAGTACACATAAGTCAGTACTAACTCAATGACAATATAAAATATTGTGGAATCTTTGTCAGTCATGGTTGTGACTAGTCATAATAAAATTATTCTGGTATATGTCAAAGTTATACCATTAAAACATAAATCACTTCAGCATATTTCATAAATTAATTGTTCTCGTTTTCTTCATTTACAGATAATCCTATTATATCCTAATAATTTTATTCTTTGACAACGTCCCTTCTAATAGTATCACAGATACATTTCTAATCCCTCTTATTTAAAGAACATCAGTCACTACCTGATAATTTTTGACGTAGTGATAGGTTGTTTTTTTGTTTAATATAAACGAAGGTTAGGAAAACGAAAGGTATTCAGTGACAGTCATGTTGATTCAATCAACTGTACTGTACAGCAACAGTCGCTGTAGAGTAGAATGGTAAAGAAAAATAAACGCACATGCAACTGTCATTTGGGCTGGTCCCCAAGTCCAGAAACACCCTTGCAGTGTGTTTTCCAGCACCCTCGTTGAAGCACTTCTGGTCAAAAGTGTACCACGAAGTCTGTTACAAGAATAAGCTAGCATACATTGCAACACTTACTACTGTAAAAAATGCGCATCGCGGACTGGTTCAGTTTAATTAATAAAATAAGTATTTTTTATTTAAAATTTTATAATAATAACACTTATTTTAGGTTTGTTTGATATTAGTAAATGAAAAAGAAGCAATTAACGTAATAAAAGTACAGAGGGGAATTAACTACCACTTAAATTTTAATTTATTACATATAATTTAACATATATGTGTTGATGCATAGTTAAAATTAAGTTAAAAGAGTAGTCTTTAACAAAAAATATCAAGTGACATTATCTTCGAAAAAAAATTGTGAATATTATCTTCCCATTATATTACCTTGGTTCATTGTCGGCCATGTTTTTGGGATGAATATCAAACATGGACAGTTTTAGATCAATAAATAAAAAAATGTATTTTTTATATAGAATTTCATAATAATAACAATTATTTTACGTTTCTTTGATATTGGTAAATGAAAAAGAGCAATTAACTTAATACAAGTACCTAAGGGAATTAACTACCATTTAACTTTTAATTTATTGCATTTAATTTAACATATATGTGTTGATGCATAGTCAAATTTAAGTTAAAAGAGTTGCCTTTAACATAAAATATGAAGTAACATTATCTTCGAAAAAAAAATTGTGAATATTATCTTCCCATTATATTACCTAGGTTCATTGTCGGCCATGTTTTTTTGACAAATATCAAACATGGACAGTTTTAGATCAATAAATAAAAAATGTATTTTTTATATATAATTCTATAATAATAACACTTATTTTAGGTTTGTTTGATATTGGTAAATGAAAGAAGCAATCAACTTAATACAGGCAGAGAAGGGAATTAACTACTATTTAACATTTAATTTATTACATATAATTTAGCATATGTTTGATGAAATCGCAATGTGAAATGGGAAAAAAAGACTAAGACCTCTCAACCGTATCAAGCGGTCTTCGTTAGAGTCAGAGTCGAAATCGTTTGATCATTCATTGTTATTTCACATGTTTATGTCAAATATTGTATCTGTAAAATATTGCATATGTGTTGACACATAGTTAAAGAGTAGTGTTAACATAAATATAAAGTGGCATTGTATGTAAAAAAGAAAAATTGTTATTACCTGGGCATAAGCCGCAGTGCATTTTCCTCCACGTTCCTTTGAAGAAAACTAGTCGCAGACAGGTACTGACAGGCAGAGAGCTTTAGAGGGTCCAAAAGTTCACTTACGCAGACCTAGAACAGATTGGCCAACTCCATTATGACTGGTTTTTATTTCATTATAAGATCAAACAAATTTGTTAAATTTTTCATAAAAATTAAAATTTTCTTGATATTTATTTTATTTGAAAGTTTTCTTTTTACACTGTTCAGTGATAATTTTTATTTTCGTTAGTATATGGCTTACATCAACAAGGAATTGAGAATAATATAATTTAGAATATAACATTTTTTTTAAATAATTTCCAGAAATAAATTATTTCTATATCATTTAAACAATAGGTTTAGGCAACAATATTTTACTTCACTTTAAGTAAAATGTAGCTATAGTGTCAGAATACGATTTAAAAGTTCGATCGATTTAAACATCTTTAGGTATTTTAAAGCCATTTCTGTTATTGCTTTCTCGAAAATCTTTTTTCATTTCAAATATCCCTGTTTGGATGATACCTGAGTAAGTGTAGGTGGAAATGATTCCTAAAAGTTTGATACGAAATTATAAAATTCATTATGTACATTATTCCCATCAGGAGAACTGCATGGTTATTAATCAATGTCGAACCATGACAAAGGTTTTTTATGGAAATTTATGCTAAAACACCAAACTACTGTTTGGAGGTCTCCACCCACAATACAGGGTTCTTTAAATCTTCAATATAATTTGCTATACCAGGGACCTTATTAACTGTGACTATTAATTGTGTCAATACCCATGACAAAAGTAAAATGTCTTTCTTATTTTATATTAAAAACGCAGAACGACAATCAGTACTTCTAAATAATTTCAGTAAGTTAAACCTTCTTAATTTACAAAGAATGTCTAATTAACTTTATCTCATTTTTAGGACACCTAGGTCTTAACTGCTTCATATATGCAATATAAAATGCTTAATATTGAATTATTTATGGAGTATAAATATGTACAACTTTAATATGACATATGTCAAAAAAGTTTTGTTTAATTAATGCTACTAAATTATAAGAAGTATAACTTTCATGATTCATTTTAATAAATTAATAGAAAGGTTATTTCTTCATTCATCTTAAATTACAGTTGTTGTACAAAATAAATGAAGTAAAAATATCTTAAGAAATGAGGTAAAAATAGTTTAATTTTAAACATATTTCAAATTAAAACAGGCCTAAACTAATTTTCATGTAAAATATGTACTGTTAATAAAGTAGGTAATTTTACTTCATAAATAATCTATAATAAGCATTTTAAATCTTTTTTAACATTATGTTTAATGTACAAGCATTTATTTTAGAAAAAAGTTACAGAATGTGTTAACTAAGAAGAATGCTAATTTATTCAACCCGCCATATTGAATGAAAGTAATCATTAAGAAATTATTTTCGTATCCTGTTAATATTAAACTATTTAAGTACTTATGATTCTGCACAAATAAGTTGAAAACGAAAATCGTACTTACTATTTGAAGTTATCATTGAATGAAATATCAAGTTGAATGAATAAACTTCTAAATTATTAACACTTTGTTTAAAAGCACTCACGAACGCGTAACACTTAATTGCAGAATAATGGCGACAGTTTTGTTTCACTTACAGCTTTCTTGAAGTAAAAATTATTTTTATAGAAAAATTGATTTGTCAATATATAAATATATAAACTGATATACTCAATCAAATTCTCGAAATCATATTTTTTTTTATCGTTAAATTTTCCTATAGTCATATATAGATATATAATGAAATAAGTAAAGTTAATTTTATTTATAATCTTCACCTTATGTTCAGTTTTCTATTAAATATTCCTTAAAACAGAAATTTTGTTCAAACAAATTTCCTTATTTTTAAAATTAATAGAAATAATTACTTTTATTGAAATGTGTTCGGGAAGCATGTAAACAATGAAATATCTAATGTCATTTATTTATGATAACCAATTTATTTCCATTTAAAAAACGATATTGTGAAATAAATGAAACATTAAATGAATATAACCTCATTATTCGTACTGACTGATTAATAATATTTGACCTTAATATTCTGAGAAAGACTTCCTAGCTGTCAAAATATGATTATGTTTTTTTAAGTAATTACTATGATTTAACTTGCCATATTTTCTGTTGACTAATACATTTCCCTTCCTATTAATTAAGTGTATGAAAACTTGAAATTAATTATTTCAACAAACTGCTGCGAACCTAGTTTTTAAATTGACATTACATTTTAAATGCTGAATATGTTAACTAATATAGTATTTCAGTAGTTCAATTAATTTGAAAGTTTTAAAATACATTATTATATGAATCATGTATTGCCAAAGTGGTAGAAATGTTAAGGATCAATTTTGGGACCCAGATTGACTAGAACTCTTAAATCACAACATTTATTATTTATTAGTATCTTTTCTTGCACTTATGATTGTTATGCCTCCATTAATATAATTATTAGTATAATAATCAGCTACAAGTATATTTACATTCTTTAAATAGATAATATATAACAGGTAATATATAGAAATAGCATATCCGAGTGATTCTTCATAGAAAGAGAGTATCATAAGTTAACAAATATATCCTATAAGTCTTATAACTTGTGAGAGAACTATCTTCCTCTCTGATAGACTTCTTTAATTTAGAAATTATTGTGTCAAAAGGTTTGAGCAAATTTACCAGGCTAGAAAAAAGTCAAGAAAATCTTTGTTAAACTAAAAGGTTTTCTTTTTGTATTTGTTTTACAACGATATTGAATGTGTAATTTATGTCAGTTGAATTCAAACTGCCAGTATTTTCTTTTGATGATATTTTTTAATCATTGAAATCATACCATGAACACTTATATAAATATTGAATAACTTTAACATGGAGGGCCATCAAATTTCATTCTTATTTATTAATTAATGTAAGTTGTTTAATTAGATTTTTAATCTCTTCTTGTTTATAAAATATATTCATACATCCATCTGTTAATAAAAGCTGTAAGTATGGCTCAAGAACTGTAAGTTTGTGTCAGAAATGGATATTTATTGCTACAATTAAATCTATCTTCAGATTGAAACAAACAAATGACATATTTAACGTAATCAATATTAAGACATTTTCATTGTAAGTTCTAGTAAATTATATTATCAATAGAGTAATTTTCTTTTGACAAATGATGACAATTTTAAAAGTACTTCTTTACAAAGTTCTTGAAGACAGTTTGCACTAACTGAAAAACTTAAAAAAGAAAAAGGGAAAATACACTTATCTCTAATATCTAATCAATTAATTAAAGTTAAGTTATAGCTTTACGTTAATCATTTTAATAAAAAAATTGAACAGTTTGCTTTTATACCATTATAGCAACAATAATGATAACAGCTCTCACTAAACCATAAACTATGTACCATAATACGAATCGGAATTAAAATCAAAGTAACATTATTTTGGAATAAAGTTATTGCAGATAACCTGTTATACAGCATCTAACTAATAAATATAACAGCTAGTTAGATTTTTAATCTCTTCTTGTTTATAAAAAATGTTCATACATCCTCTCAGTTAATAGACATCACCTCTTAGTTAACATCACATACAGTTAATAAAAGCTGTGTGTGTCACAAGAACTGTAAGTTTGTATCAGAAATGGATATTTATCGCTACAATTAAAATTAACTTCATTATTATTATTATCTTGATATATACTATAGTAGATGTGAGTATAATAGAAATACTTAAAACATTAGGGATTTAATTTAATTGTATTAAATATATAAATATTAGCTTAACTCTGAATGTGATTTGAAATACTTTTCTATTTGCGAAAGATAATCGTGTCAAAATCTACTTATGTTAGGGAATTTCACACGTTATAGTGGCTTTAGACTTAAAGATCCATCTTAAAACAGCATGGGAGAGCAGTAAATAGATCTCCTTGCAAAGAAATTATTCTTGTAATATCTAATCAAGTGGATTTATCAGATAAACAGGTAACAGAATCATGATTTGTCCCTTTATCATTCAATCAATTGAATTAATAATAACAAACATTATTTCGGTAAGATAGATATTTTCAAATTTCATTTGGTCAATTGAAGTGTTAAATATCAATTCACTTTCTGTACAGTACTCTCTTATGAAATCTCAATATGTGGAAGGGACGTGGCCTACAGTGCGTGATCCTTTTAAACCCCATAAAGGTTTTTGTTCTGCAGTTAGTAATCAGTTAAGCATCCATGTTTTAGAAGCTTTAGTCTAACACACAATAGCGTACTAACAATTTAAATTTAAAAATAATAAATGAAATTATCCCACATTTTAAAATTAAAAATAATCTTAAAACTGCATTTTTCTTATGTTTCTGACATTGTTCAGACAAAATAAGAATATTTTCAAGTTTTAAATGGGAAACTTTACCTTAAATCTTAAGTGCAGGAGGAGGTCACATAAACTATGAAGAGATCCACTGACTATTGGAATAAAAGCCATGTTCTCCTGTAAGAGATTATTTCGTAAAACGAAATCTACACTTTCCCTTTTCAAAAATGTTGTTACTGATATAGTTATTCTAAAGATATTACAAGATAAGCATCTATATTGATAAGTGGATCAGTCACTATATGTACTACCTTCAGGAATGAAAAACTAATAAACCTCTCCGATTTAGATATTTATATTATGCCTAAATGGGACTAAATCATTATATACCCAAGAATTTTTATATTATGTTTACTTATAATAAAGGTAAGTGTAGGGCACTCCAGAACTTTTTTTTTGGAGTTGAGGTAAAAATTATATAGACTATTTTCCTTTTTTATCAACGTTTGGTCTAGCTTCAATCATACAACACCTTTAAGCCGAACGTTTGATCTATATTTGTAGTAGGTACAAATATAGACGAAACGTCGGCTTAAAGGTGTTTTATTACTGAAGCTGGACCAAACCTTGATAAAAAAGAAAAATAGTGTTAAATATGTGTGGTCGAGATAAGGAAGACATTAAAAAATTATATATATATATACAATGATCAAACCACAATAAGAAATGGGAAAACAAGACTAAGATCTTTCAACCGTAACAAGCGGTCTTCGTCAGAGTCAAAAACCCAACTGATCTTAGTCTTGTTTTCCCATTTCTTATTGTGGTTTGATCATTGATTGTTGTTTCACGTGTTTATGTGAAATCTTTTTATATATATATACAATCATATTTAAAAAGAAATGCAGAGAATAATCCATATGATAACAAAGGAAGAGAAATTTCTGACAAAAGTGTGATCTCTTTCAAGTTTAATTTACCTTTAAATAAAGTATTTTCCCAAGTAAATATATTTTTGAATTTTTATTATGGAAATTACTTCTTAATTCCCACCATTATATTGTATTAACATTTAAAACAGTTATTTGCAGATCTATAAATAAGATTGTTTATTTAAATTTATGCGGTTAGTTACTAAGACAGATACAATATTCTGTGTATTTTATTTGTACAATTTGATATTTTAATTTGTGCATTTACTTTGTTACCAATGAAACATACAAGGAAATAATTTTCTAATGTTTAATTATGTAGTCACTTTCTTCTCGAAATCATACAATGGATAGCAAGCACTTTTTAAAGATTATGTTTTAGATATCAATAAAAATAACTGTTGATGAAATTTAAAAACAGAGTAAAAATAATAGCATTTGAAATCTTTCGAAACTCTTACTCATGAAGTCATCTATGTCTTAGATTATTGTCAAAATCATAAATAATCAATTTAACTAAATGATTTTTTTTCAAATGTGAAAGGTTTCATTTTACAATGTGATGGAAATGTAGTAAATAGTTGAAGCTTTACAGTAAGAGGCCGTTACGTTAATGATAATAATGATAATGATGACAACGCTACATAATTCAGATTATTATTCTATTTCTGGCAAGTATAAAACTTTATCTTTAATATGTAGAAAAAGCTATAACTAACCAACATATGCTTTTATGAAAATTATACTTATATGTAATGTTGGCTTAATATAATTCACCTTGCTAGTGTATTACTATAATTCAAAATATTTGAACAGTAAGTAACATAAGATTCCTATTGATATGTACTTGTACTTGCTTCAACATTACAATACAACTGACTTGGATTAGACTAGTATGTTACTACTGAGAGATCAGTAACCTCATGTATATGCAACATTTTAATTACATATATTATTCATTTTTTATACCCTAGAAAATAAATTTAAGATTACATTATTATTTTCAGCGATTTTTTCTTAAGTGACTACTATGACAACTAGACATTGTAACGGTTCATATTTCACAAGATAGTAACCAATCAAAGTGTATCAATATTTTTTGCAACTCCTCAAGAGTTGAACAGGTTTAACATCATGCTAAATCAATGACAAATAATCATTATTTTCTTCAAGTTATCTTATAAAGAGTAACATCTAATTACCCTTCGTTCCTTCATTATTATTAAATACTATAAAGCATTATGGAAATTTCATTTGACCTGATATTTATTTTTTTCATTTGGATATTATTTCACAAGAGGTATCTGATTAACATCTATAGACTGTTGAATGAACATTGAAAGCTAGTAATAGAAATAATTATTGATTGATAAATTATTTTTATCAACTTGGATTAATGTTTAACTTAAAGTTGAATAGCCTGATTTGTTTTAATTAATTGAATGGCAAAGAAAACAGAAATGAATATGAATCATTCTTAAAATAATAAAAATATTTTGAATCTCTCCTTGCTTGTAAAATATTTTTATACATCTGTATGTAGAAGTAGAGCAATATGAGTAAACGGAAGCTATTTTGGCAGAAATGGATTCTCTACTTGATTATCCCTCATTATTATTACGTTATTATTATTACTTTAAAATTGGTTGTTACCATGAAAATGTATATTATTATTATTATTATTTATGATGTATTATAAAAGAATTTATTTTATTATTATTTTTTATGATTTATTAATTGTTCAGTTGTTTTACAAATCTGATTTTTGTTTCGGTTACTGCTTTTGCCACTTCCATGCTAATCTCAAAAGTTCAAGACTCTAGGGTCAGCAGTTTAGGATAAAATAAAATGTTACCTAAGAACATAATTCAAATTATTACTTTTAGGAACAAAATTTAAACCATATCCTAATGCTG